>CM074524.1:10441493-10973964 GCA_037379345.1 Perna viridis
TAGCATTGTCACTGCATTACAAAATAATTCAAACTGATATAAGGCACGGCTAACACCTCTGTCATTATCGTTGAACACGAACGTTTTCTATGGAAGCACATACTAACTTGTAAACTTTATCAACGAAAATAACTTGTAATAGTAGTATAAAAATAGAATCAGTCACCACCTTTTTACCAATAGCTCGAGGCAAGAATCGAGGTTTGTAACAAGGTTAGTAGTGGTGGGAGGACATTAATTAAAGTTAAATAACTTTTAACACATTTGGGTCACATTCTTAATGTTTTTGCTTTTGTCAATGATTTACTTGCACTGTTTGAATTTCTAAGTAGCGGACTTTATAAACATCAGACAGGAGATGAATAATGCATGTCAAAAAACCTATAAAATTCACTTTTGTCTATAATTCAGAAACATTTACAAACAACAATATCAGTTGTAGTTTTGTCATTTTTGAAATTGTTGCACTTTTGAGATGAAAATACGACAATGGTATTTTGCTAGAGTTATCGTTCTTAGTTGGTTGAATTATGTGGGAGATAGTGAATTGTTTTTTCTCCAAAAAATACAAAATTGTATACAGAAAGTTATTTACATTGTATAACTATGGAATATTTAAAGAGGTAGATCAGTATTTGTTTGTTTTTTTTTATTTTTGTTTGTTTGGTTTTCATTTTTTGTTTGTTTGTTTTTATTTTAATTTTTTTTTTGGCGCAACAAAACGCCTCTCTGAAATTTAGATGAAATGATACTTAATTTCAAAGTTGTTTGTCGACTTCTCCTATGGCAGATAAAGTGTTGGTTTGGACGAATGACATTCCACAATCATTGGATTTTGTCTCAAATACAAAAAAAGCATTTCACAGAAAAAAAACCTGAAATCCAACCTTATTCCAACTTGTGTTTTTCTCAGTTTTTACATTTTTCAATGATAGAGCGTAAGTGATCCAAGGGGACGGAGTTTGGCCCTACACCTTTTGTTGCAGCTTTCTTTATTTTCGAGAGAAAATTATACAAAAATGAGCAAATAATAGCCTGGAACTTCCCTTTTTCTGTCTCTCCTTTTTCTACGTTCCCGTAATCCTCCTTTGTCTTAATATTTCCAGTGTGATTGGGTACCATAATTCTGAATTCATGTCAAAGCATTGAATGGATGTCTTAAAGAAATCTGACGACAAGACCTAGTGTAAAAGACATAATTCTTGAAATCAGTGATATGTTTGTATCATATTCAATTTCACTGAAGCCTTTCAAGCTTTCATTTGAAACGGAATGAAATCAATCCAAGTTACTTTGATGGTCACGTGAAATTGACATAAAAAGCCTGAATACCAACGCTATAACGATTTGTGAGAGTTGCGTCCCTTATCTTAGGTCTACCTCCTTAAGAAAACACAAATGTTTAGAAATCCCCCCTTTTTACGAAATGAAATTTGGATTCATGTGAAGTTCGCCTTTTCGATAAATCTTGTTTCAATAGCTTTTGGTATTTTTTTAGTAAGATGTACCTCTTCTTGGCAATAAATAAATTCCTATTTTCCTTTTCAATTTCTCATATTCCACTACGTTCCCAGGCGCGTAGCTGCCGTTAGGCAAAAAAGCTTTTGCCTGCACTTAATTTTGCCAATTTTTTTTTTTTTTTTTTGAGTTAAAATACATCCAGGAGAGGCATAAATGATGCTCTAAAACGCTATCTCCGCAGTGCTTCGGGAAGGCTTCGCCCCCCTGGACCTGCTGCCGCAATTTTGCCTACACTTCAATTTGGCCTTTACGCGCCTGGTTCCCCTTTCGTCACACATTATTTTGACTCCACTAATTGACTGACGAATATATAACACTACAAAAAAATTAGATTGGAGACCACATCGTAGAGATTTCAACAAGTTTTTTCCTGTCATTGCAATAAACAAATAAAATTAAAATTATATCGACGGTTAATTATGCCGGAAATACATCAATCACAGATAACCCGCCTTTGTTTTTGTTTAATACAATGTTTAGGTCATATCGTACTTAATGTTTATTGTGATGAATTCAACACTAGCGTTTAATATGCAAATCACATCAGAGCATTTCGATACATTTTTTTTTTTTTGGTTTCAGATTTTAAAGTATAATGTTTTCAACGACTGAAATATATTAAAAGACAAGGGTGGGTAAAAATGTTGAAAAGGGGGATCCAAAGGGGTTTCAGAAAAAGGTGCTCTAGGCTATTGCTTGTTATTGCCCAAGCTCTGCACGAAACTTTCCAAAAGGGGTGGGGGGGGGGGGGTTCCAAACCAAGTCCCAATTCAGGATCCGCAACTGAAAGATCCCTACCGCAGATTCCTGCTCAGGCACCAATTATACTGCGTTCGCGTAGGCGTATTCCAATAAAGGAAGTAACTTGGAGATTTTAAAATATTTTATTTCATATTTTGGGCATTTGCATATTTGAATGAATGAATCGTCTATTTTTGCATAGACATAAATATAAAGACGGAAAACACACACTGTCAGGGAACGATATTATCAAATTGACTAAGGTACATATTCAAGATACATTGAGTTCTTGTATGCCGTACATTTTCATGGTACTTTCGGAATTTAAATGTAAGAGATTGAAAATGCACTGTATTTTTTGCGGTACAACCAACTTTGATTGTCACGTGAAGTCCACGCCTAACCCAAACTGATTGTAGAGTTATGTCATTAAGGTGAAAAGTTCAGGGTCAGTCTTTGTAAGAATCAGGCAGTGGGTAAAACACAGTATAAAAAAAACAATTTAAAGGTTTAACTTGACTATTTGCACAGTCAGATTCAAGGAAAAAAGACAAAATTTTCAACATTCTGTTGAAAATCCAGAGATCCAGAGGCACCCAATAGTCTTCAAATAGAGAAAGCATTTTTGAGTAAAATTTTATAGTCAGATCGGTTGGGTTTTGACATGCGCGTTTGTGATTTTTTCCCCCATTTTGCATGATTCTTACGAAGACTAACACTTAACAAGGGCTACTTGGTTTAATTACAATAACTGATAAAGTAAAGATAACAATATAGATCTATTTCTTAAGAGACGACATGGAACTTGTCAAGGTGTTTCTGATCTGTGCCTTTTATTTACACCAGGTAAGTGTTCACGAACATTTTGAGTTTCGGGAAAATATGTGACCATTGGTACAAAAATGTAATGTTGAAAACTAGGCTCAATGACTTTAGTGTGCTTTCGTGAAAAAGAGCATACCCACCCTCTATTGAAGGCGTACAGACATTTTACAAATGAACCACGAGTCGGGAGCTCTGACACAGAATGCTAATTAAGTGACCAGCATTTTTTTCAACAGTTTGTTTGAAAAAGTTTGTTTCAGAATTCAGTTGAAATATCCCCTTTTACATGTAAGAGCATATCCACTCTATTGAAGATGGAAAGGTGTCCTACAAATGAACCACAAGTCAGGAGCTCTTTTTCGCTTGTTAGTGTTTGTTCTGCAGTGCTCTGTACCGTTTATTTATATTCTACATATATTCCCGGCAAAGAACTGAAATCCCAACGATGTTAGAACTGTTAAACTTTGCAAAGCAAATTTTTGGTCGTTCCCTCCGCGGGACTCGACCTCATACCGTTGTGACATCTGTAACAACACCGCCTGCACTGTCGAGCACCCTAGACCACTCGGCCAGCTACATGTAGGAATTGAATAGATGAATTGTCCGGTACTACCATACATCGTGTACTAAGTTACAGCCCTAGATTAATCCTACGAGGAGGAATGACCCGGTCAGCGAAAGCCATATTTTTATATATAGCCTAGCTGGGTTAGAGTCTTATATTGCTCTTTACTTGCAGCGAATCCTCCGTTGAATCTAGGATATACCCACACCCCAAGTATATATCCACCCTTATCACCACCGCATGCAGTCTAAGATACATATAGAGAGCAATGCAAGTCCGGGTGTCAAAAGAATTGGCCTGCAGCAGCGCCAAGCTTGTCGTAAAAGGCGACTAGATAGTGCTCAGAAACCTAGCCGGGGGCTAGCCGCTCTGCCCACAGAGCAACTGGGATGTGTGCCCCAGGTGGTGGAATAGGGTACCCCTGGCATGTTACATGCCGGAGTTGTCAGGCTATAATACGGGAAAACTGACCGCAAACCATAGTGGTTAGTGGTGCACCGTGTTGGGAACGATGCCACGTTCCTCGCATGTTAAAGAGCCCTGCTGTGGTATTCGAAAGGAGTAGGAGCCTTTGCGCTCCGCCACAGGAGGCTAAATTGACCGATCCTACCCATCCCCCCTTTTTCTAGTGGCAATCAAAATTTATCGACCCTATTATCCTTGTGTCCCATCCTTTTTTTTCATTTCATCATCATCATTTCATGTTCATTTTATCATCCCTTTCATGTTCATCGCCTGAATATAGCTGAAATATTGCTGCTCGAGCGTTAAACCTCAACAATCAATCAATCAAACTTTACAGTGGGACTAATAAGTACAGTTGCTTACGGTTATGGCTATTCATAGGAAGGTCCGGGATTCGAAACATTGGCGGATCCAAGGGGAGGGGGCAAGTACATCCTTATCAATTTGCAAAATTTATGAAAATAGCGTATTTTTGTGTGTAAATGCATGCATTAAAATGAGTTTTTCAAGGATTTCTCGTGGGGCCCCTTCGGTGATTCTCTGGATCCGCCACTGCGCATCCAAAACCTATAATCATAAATATGCAAAATTACTGTGGTAAAGTGATATTTTTTGGTTTATCTTACTTGTTCTGTCGTTATACTCATTTTTAATTTCAGGGTCTGGTATTCACCAGTGGTATGTATATGCATTAACGATGCTTCCACATCATAATGCTTCCCCATTATTTAGCAAACTCTTAATGCTGATGAGGAGCATTTGGCAATATATGGACCCGTTGGTCGCCTCCAAAAAAATTATATGGACCAAAGCGTAGTTGTTAATTTCAATACGAAGCGGTCCGTAAAATATCCTACCGGTCCATATGACGTTATATGGACCGGCATCTGTATCAAAAAAGAAAGTAAACAAGTGAAGTATGATATTATAATATAAAATTCTTGTATATTCTAAGGACACAGTTTGGTAAGAGGTACGTATTTCGTTCCGAAATTTCAAAATGATCACCAAAACTACTTTCCAACAAGACGTATATCGACAAATAATGTTTACATTCCACGAGATGGGCCTGGTAATATAGGAAACATAGGTGGATATTCAAAAAAAATGTCTGATCCCTACAATTGGTTACTCGACATTTGCACCTCGAGCTCACAAGCGAGTAAATTTCTAAAAGGTTAAGAAGAACGCTAAGTCCTACATGTAACAAGACAGAAAGATTTCTATGAAATTTTGGGCTTTTTTTTCTTTTCACTCTGGTCCATTTTTCTTTCCACCACTTTCATTTTTCATTTGAGGCAAATTACCTTAAATAAAGTCAATTTGCAAAATATTTTATTTCTTTATTTTTATTTATCAGTATCAATATATGCATCTACCGTTTGCAATTAATGTGCAAGTTATCATTTTTTTTAATTTTTCAATTTTTATAATATACTATAAGGAGTGATTGTTATATTTTTTTCGGTCTATGAGGAAATAACCTCAATCACGTGGTACACACTACATAACCATCATTATATTATTTTATTACTTTCAAGTTTGAACCACGGGCATTGAGGTTATTTTAAATAGACCGGAAAAATATAACAGTCATTCCTTATAATTCAATTTTAGTATCAAAATTTAAGGAGTAAAAAGGTTGGTGGCGTCACAGTTACATTACAAAATTTGGTCTGTGAGACGATGGACAAATTTTTTTATCTAATCAGAAAGCTTGTTACATCTAAACTTCAATTACTTCATAATCACGTACATTACAGTTGCCCCCTTTTCACTACGGAGAGTTTTAACACGATAAATCAATTTCAGCAGTAAAATACGCTATGCACATCCAATTAATCTCAGACTAGCTATAAGTACCTTTCTGTGTAAGAAACAGGCAACAGGTGGAAAATGATATTTCTCAATTTAGTCTTTTTTGTTTCAAACATATTCAATACATCTAGAAAACAACTGAAGAGCTATAAATGAATTTATCTCGAAGCATCTGTGACGTAGATTTGGCTGCTTATATAGGGAAAATGTGCAAAAAAAAATTTCAGTAGTGCATTTCAACTAAAATGACCTACCAATACCTTAAAATGGCAAACTATATAAACACTTTGATGGTTATTTCTGGAGGTTATAAGGAATAAATACTTGGACAGTGCAATAAAATCTTTGTTTTTTTATTCATGTGCCACACCTTATACACATTTTGCCTGATTCTTGGACAGAGAAGTATTAAGATATCGACTGTGTCCCATGTCGTACCCGCAGCTCCCTAGTCTCAATCTTTCTATCACTTGCTGCGTATTAATGATCATTCTGTACCATATCAATACTAAGTCCATCAGCATTTGTGGCTACCTTTATATGACTTGTTTGTGAACATATAGGCTACATTTCAGAGCTAGTTAAACATTCTGTAAGCACGGCCATCAATAATCAAAGACTCAGCTCATTTTCTTCGTTTCGGTGTGCACTAAATCCCTGTTGTGATAATGAAATTACCGAGTATTATGAACACAAAGTGAACAAAATGAACGGTATGGGATTATGCACATCAACGTGTTGTACAAGTGTATCTACATAGCAAGTGTTATGAAAGTTTTGTAGAACGGTTTGAGAGGACTTGATATGGCAAGGTGATTCAGTAGTTAAGTAGCTGTCTTTGTAAGAATCATGCAAAATCTGAACATGTGATACACCCCAAAAGGCTACATATTTTTATTTTTGTAATTAAGTTGTTTTATGTGTCTATACTAAGAAATGTATAATTATTCATTCAAATCTGCCTGCTTTTAGCAGATAATCGACATTGAAAAAACAGTAGATTCTATTGTATTTTAGCGCCATTTACAGAGTTATCTCCCTTAATTTTGAAATCTACAGTGCATTTAATTTTCATCTCGTAAGAGCACGGGTTATATGAAAAACTTCATGTAAATTTCTGTTTACTATGACATTTCAAACAAAATATCAAAAATAAAAATATGTAGGCTTTTTACACATTGAATCACATTTGGCATGATTCTTAGATGGAGTACTACTTAACTTCAGGAAACGGAGCTCAAATGGGCATAACTCAAAACTATTTCGTACTAAAGGCACGACAAAATATTGTAATCATACTGCATACAAAATTTTATGAAATTCTGCTCAGATGCGATGAGAAGATGCTAAAAAAAATTAGTAGTGTACTTCAGGAAACTATCATCAAAGGAGCATAATTACAACAAATTATTAGGATAAATTTATTCTTGGTAATATACCCAAATAGATCTTTTGTACTTACTACATACAACGTACATGTACCACGTTTCGAAGTTTCAAGAAATTCTGATCATACTGTAAGCGGTGAAGTTTTTGCTATTTTCGCGGGAAGACCTATAAGACATATAACGCGAAAAATTAAACTGTTGTGGATAATTCATTGGAAGAACATATCAATATTACGATTTTGGAAACGATCGGGAAATTAAATCAGCGCGAAAGTATTTTGATCATGGAAACCGTTAAAATTTTCAAGTATATATATATATATATAAATCAGCCTTAAACATTTTAAATTAAATTGTTTTTATAACATACTTTCCATTTTTCCTGTTCACGAATATATGAATGAATCGGTCAATTATTCAAACAATCAATCTTATTCCTACAGCGTACGATGAATGTTCTTCCATGGCGTTCGTTACCAGGGAATCAAATAATTGCATCGGTATTTTGGGCGTTCTGAACCAGACAGCCGGACATACACACGATGATGTTTGCAAGTAAGTACAAAATTACGAACGAATGTGAAGACGGAACTGTTTGTTAACATGAACTTGAAATTATAGTTCACAGGTTAAATTATTCGATGAGTAATAAATAGGTTCCTACGACTTAGTGTGCTTTACTGTGAGATATCAAAATACGTAGTAAATTCTACTTAACCAGTTATTGTATACCGCAATTTCACATTACATAATAAATTTATACTTTAGTACTTTACATGTGTATGGTTCAGTTTTAAGCAAAATCAAAATATTATAATGGCCAATGGTTTATCCAGGTGAGTGGTGTCCGGTAGTTGATTCGTCTCTCATTTTTTTTGTGGCATTTAACAAAGTTGTTCCAAATTTGGACAAAATTAGCAAGACAACTGCAAATACACGTAAAATCAAAATCAATCGATCGATCCTGATCAAAATGTGGGCACGTGTGTATAAGAATAATCAAAGGAACAAGGTTCTATCTAGCGTTAATCAAAAGAATGTAATCTAGGGACAAAGACCAGGCATGAAAAACAGATATACACTACAAAGTTCATAAAGTAACTAAAATAAGACATAAGTAAAAAAGCAAATGATAAACTCGGACTTCACTAAAAACTGGGAGCATGGACCAGGTGTACCGGTAGGGTAAGGGTCCTCTGCTTTTCTAGAAGCACTCGCCGTATTGCTCATAAAAAGTCAAGTCTGGGATAGTCGAAAGAGGAAAGGAAAACTATGAAACGTTGAACAAATCAGTTTTCATGGCACAGATGGATACACCGTAACCATCCACGAGTTATGATTATGACCATAAACCTTCTGTAGTGATGACTTCAATCTTGTAGCAACAAACCCCTGTTCCAGAAGCCTGCTTGTTACCATCATCTTGTTTGAACTTTGACTATGTGTGGCTGAACGGGACACACGCGCAGTATTCAATCCACAGAGATATCGATTTAAACATGTTTTCAATTAATTCATACTTAATTTTACAGGGCATACAATGAAGTAGCAAGGTGCTTTCAACTTAAAGCAGCCGATATCAATGGTGAGTGTACTCTGGATGCCTTCCATGCAACGTTTACGAAGATGGAAGGTTACCGAGGAGACAAATGGCTTTCCGATATGAATACACACACTTGTAATTGTAAGTTAATTTAACTATTGTTAATGTCTATGAAAATACTTTAAAACAAAAAGTAATACTATTGTTTTAGATTCACGACAAGTAAACAACATTATATACCTGTTCTTGTTAAGTCGATAAGCATGTGTTATTTATTTCTGCGAGACCAGGCTTGGTAGAAAAAAATTTCTCGCGGAAGTGTATTTATGAGCATGCTCCACACATCGTTCTAATGGAAGATGGAGGTTAAGCGCGCTGTAAAACCAAGATTGTACCCTCCGTTTCGTTTGAAATGCCTGTACCAATTCAGAACCATTGCGGTGCCAGCTGCTCCGGTGCTGTAGTGTCTATTTTGCCAGATTTGTTTTGGATTGTCTTGATAACGCATCGGATTAGTGTTCGGTAATTTGATTGTTACCCTTGTTTACCGACCAACATATACAATAGAACATGTGAACGTCATTATACATAAAATCAAGTAAATAGCATATACACATATACACAACATACATGTAAAAAGATAACAAAGATTAACATTGAGTAAACAACATATGCACGATATAAGGATTACACAGTTAACATCGAGTAATCAACATGCACGACATATAAAAATGACACAATAAACATCGAGTAAACAAGATATGCACGACATATAACAATTACACAGTAAACATCGAGTTAACAACATATACAAGACATATAAAAATTACACAGTAAACATCGAGTAAACAAGATATGCACGACATATAGGAAATACACAGTAAACATCGAGTATAAACAGCATATGCAGGACATATAAAGATTACACACTAAACTTTGATTAAACAATATATGCACGACAAATAGAAATTACACAGAAAGCATAGAGTAACAACATATGCTCGACATATAAAAATTGCAAAATAGACATCGAGTAACAACATATGCTCGACATATAAAAATTGCAAAATAGACATCGAGTAACAACATATGCTCGACATATAAAAATTGCAAAATAGACATCGAGTAAACAGCATATAAACGACATATACGGATTACACAGTAAACACCGAGTTAACAACATATGCACGATATACAAAGATTTCAATGTAACGTCGAATGAACAATGTAATATGCCCGCCAACAAGTTATAACGAGAAAAGTTGGCTATAAAGTAAACAACATATGCACAATTTATTCTGTCGTTAAAGCAAACAACAAATGCGAATTATCAAATGACACACACACAACAACTTTTCATAACTAAATTTGTTACATGTAGATCCGTATGCTAACTAAAAGTCAATTATATCGGCTGCCTTCGATATGAACAACATTCACAAAATATGTCAGTCTTAAAGTAAATGTGCCGGCTACAAAGATAGCAACATGTGTACAACATATGTCAGATGCAAACAAAAGGAATTATTCATCAACTTCCAATAGAGATAACAATATATAACGTCTACTAAAGTAACAACATGTGTAAAACACAATATACAAACTACCAAGTAAATGTATTCCGACTACTCCAATAAAAACATGTCACGTCTACCAAGTAAACAAAATATTGGTCAAAGACAGAAATGGCAAGATTACCACAAAGTAGGTAATCAGGAAGTGTGACAGACCTGAAATCGCACCCACAATGGAACCCCATTCTGAAGTTGCTTATTAAATATCGTGTGGCCGTGAGTTGAAATGTTTTCCCCAATCACCCGCCACCCGCCGCCCGACCGGCATTCACAATATTACAAGCGTATTTGCACGAGTGCAACCTGAACATAATATGTCATCCACCGCTAAACCTACTGACATATCAACTTGTTTTTGTTATAGTTATACTGTATTTGGTGGTTTTAAGCTGTAAATAAACTTTGAACAGACAAGGGAAATCATTCCACCTATTAATACATTTTTAAAGTTATAACATACTGTTGTTTCTTTGTACTTTTCAGTAACACAGTTCACCGGTTCTATTTGTTCCTCACCAGAGCGCATCGGCCACGTTTCCTCTCTTGGATGTATGCCACCAATACTCGGCGGATTCGCTAAAGCATCGCATTCGAGTTATCTTTGTTCGTAAGTTTCAACATAATAAATAACGACAAAGTTTTCAAAAATGGCAAATGACAACAAAGACTGTACAAATGTTGGTAAATGTAAATATTTAGACAACATTTTGCACCCCGGAATACGAAAACAAAATAGACTACTTTCTCATTCACTTCCGTCCCGAATAAAGTTTTTTTTTATTTATATAGTATTATCAACAGACGTAACAACAGAGACTTTGTAATCGGAACCAAAAACAGAAAATTGAATCGTAGCTTCGCCTCTACTCGTATGTATCCTTCAAATTCAAAATCCTATCTTTGGCCCGTAAACCACTTTCCATCAGATTCGACGTATAAACTGACTGCAGAAGTTTTCTCTCGTACATATCAACAGGGAGATTTTTTTGTAACATTTTCATGCGTGTTGTAGTCAGATGTCTTCCAATCTTAACAAAATAAAAGAGAAAATCTTCGCTTGGGATTGATTACGTTCACAGATATTTCTTGACCCCGAATATAGTGAAAATAACCCCACGTGACAAAAACCACGTTGACAGTCAAGGACATGTAAAATTTGTCTTTTTGTAATATGTTAGTATATGAGCGTGTATTCTCGAAGTGTAACCTTCAGTCAAGTCTCTGACTTCCGATTGGCACAAGTTTATCAAAAGATTCTTGTCCCAGATCAGAAGAAAAAATTGACTATAAATTGTGATGAAGCAAAGATATTGGTTTGAAAAAGGACCTTCACACTTTGAAACCTCTATTTTAACTCAAACCAATCATTGATAGACGACAGCGTAGCCATTTCATTACTTATTTCACACCTTAAACTCTAAAGAAAAAAAAGAAATTCAGTACAATTCGTATTAAACACAAAAGAAATGCTTCTTTCCTTCTTTCTTAATATTGTTTTTCAATATTTGGTACTTTGGGGAAATTTTATATCCGTATGCACCTGTTCTTGTTCCAACAATAAAGTTTGTAAGTCTCGTCATGTGACTCCGTGGTTTCACGAGAATGGGTCATACTATACGATTCAAATGCATAAAGATTTGTCATTTTCAGAGCATTGGATTCAGTATATAAAACCAAAACATTTTGTCGTGTAAAAATACCAATAAAAATGACAAATATCTATTTCCACATGACAATAGTGGTAAGAAAAGCGTAAAATAGAAAATTTTGCATTGTAATACAGCGTTTCAAGATCCCTGAAGTAAACAATAAAATGCAGACCGGTCTCCGGATTTCAATACGTTCTACATCAGAAATTCCGGTAAAGAAAATAAAACTAGAACGAGACTTACATACCCTATATGACCAGAATGTGTACATTGTCCATATTCATACATAGAGCCGTATCTGGACTACAGGCCTGTACTGGAAGCTTCCTACATATGCTTGGAGAACATTCATGCTCTACGTCGGAAATAAGAAACGGTCTACAATCTGAAACTACTGCTACATGGATACACAACCACTATCCCTCACTGAACCTCGAAGAATGTTTCGCTGTTTACCACGCTGGCAATACAGGTACTATTACATGTAATATAATAAAATGTTTTATGTTCTAATTTCACTCTGTTCAAACGAACATAAATCATGTATGTGCTAAATGCTTATAATTCTGAATATAACTCACATAACTCTGTAATAAAAGGCAATAAAAGGGAAAAAACACAAGTTTAGATATTGTAAGTTGCAGTGTCCATTTCTATATAAAGAATAAACAATCTAGTCGTAACATATCCAGTGACACCATTATCAACAAAATTCCACATAAACCGCATTACAAACATGTTAAAAATTAAAACAATTTTTTTTACATGAAAAATTCAACTGCCTGCAAATATGGCCACTGCCAAAACTTCAATAAGCCAGCACTCCACAGTTTAGTTTAGTTTTGCACTTTTGGCTAGGGATGAAAAATGACATAAATGGAAACCGGTGGTTGCTATAGTGATTAAAAATGAAGAATCTATTGTTGATAAAACATTTTCTGAAAAAAAGGTGACTTTTAAAAGCATTTTGCAATGTTTTATATATTTTCAATGTTGAAGGGGCTTTTTTTCAATGACAATTTGACTTCATCGTGAAAGTGAAAGTAAGTCAATTTTTCACCATGCTAAATTTAATAAGTGGATTACAAAGTGAAATAGCTCAAAATCTAACCGGCGATGCCCATATGAGGAAGGGGTTTGCGAAGGAAAAAGTTTGAACAGTTTCAGGGGATGAAATAAAAATTTCAGATATTTTGCGGGAAATTTGATATTTTTAAACCTGATTTTATGAACGTTTTTGCAAATTATCTATGGTAACCCTATATGCTGTGGGTAATTTTTTTTTCCAGAAAATTTTTACTGCATTATGGAGGCTTTGGCTTGAGCTATTTCTAGATATATAGATTTACAGATGCTTGACATTTTTTTAAAGTGATAAATGTTACAAAGCATCAGATTACAAGACCAAAATTAGGCAGTTCTACAATACTGTGGAGTGCTGGCTAAACGAATCAGAGTGAGTGAGGTTTTTTTAACGTCCTGTCGGGTCTCGCACGGACGATAAACGAGTCACACACACCTTCACCTTTTACAGTTCCCGCCAAACCGAATTACCGTTTATTGCGTGCAGGCACAATAACCTAACGGTATGATAAAATTACTGCGCATATCCCAATTAAATATACACGAATTTTAATAATCAATCGAACATGTAATTTTAACACAGATCAGTACCAGAAAAAGCCGGTCCGTAATGAATGTAAACATGATTTTAGAATGTGTTGCAAAAAGTAGCAAGACTTTCTTTATGCTCTGGCGAAGTTAAAAAATGTACCAATTACTAGTATACACGTAGTAGTTCTAGAGAACCCCCTATTACACGTAATTCCATTCGAACAGTACACAGCAAAGCTCCTTGAATTTTTACTCAGTTCTACCTACTTATCCTCTTCGTGTCCATCAGCACATAAGGCCTCAACCAGCCGACGCCACAACTGCCTGTCAATTGCTTTCTTCTCTATTTTCCTCCAGGTCTTCCCCATATCTTTATCTCCTGTTCGACCATTCTTCGCCATGCCTCTTCTGGGTGTCCTCTTTTTCGCTTCCCGTCAGGTGTCCATCATAGTGCAACCTTACTGATATCTTCTCCTCCTTTTCGCAAAACACGCCCAATCCAACGTCACCTCCTTCTATTTATCTCTATCTCCATGCAGAACTGCTTAGTCTTTAGGTATAGTTCTTTATTTGATATCTTTTTAGACCAATAAGTTTTACAGATTTTTTTAAGGCAGGTGTAGTGGAATGAGGAAAGTTTTTTCATGTCTGTTTGTATAATTCTCCAGCAGCCAGACCCATAAAGTAACACAAACTTCACATTACTGTTGTATATTTTCAGTTTGGTGTTCATACTGATTGACCCACTTTTCCATATAAATTGCAGTTGGCAGAAAGCATTTCTAGCCTTGCTTATTCCGGCTCTGATGTCTTTTCCTGTCCCATTGGTGTTACTTATCATGCTGCTTAGATGTTATAAGTCCTCAACCTCTACTATGATGTTATTTTCTAGTGTAACTGATTGATCTGTATTACTGTTTACAGTCATTACTTTGGTCTTCTTTTCGTTGATGTTCAGGCCTATACTTTGTGCTACTCCATTTAGTTTTATTGTTTTACTCTGCATGTTGTTAACTTTACTAGACAGAAGGCAGATGTCATCAGCAAAGGCTATGTCTTCTAAAAATGAGTTCATGGTCCCTCTGATACCTGTGTTGTTTTTTTTTATTTCCTTGTATTGTTCTCATACACCAGTCTATTGCAGTGATGAATAGGAGAGGAGATATGATACATCCTTGTCGTACCCCAGATGTCACTGGGAACCAATCTTACTGGACCATTATGTAATACAAAGCATTCATAGTTCTTGTAGAAAGCTTGTATTAAGACAACTATTTTAATGGTAATCCATATGCTCTTAGAATGGCCCACAGACAGTCTCTTTTGATGCTACCGAAGGCTGTCGGAAGTCTATAAAGTTGAGGACTACTTTATATTGCCACTCAATATTTTTCTCTATAATGTTACGTATGGTAAAAATGTGGTCAATACATCCTCTGCCTGATCTAATCCCTGCCTGTCCATTCCTTAACAGATCATCTATTACATCATCTATTCTAATTAATAGGACTCTTAACAGTACCTTGCTCCATGTTTGCCCATTATTCTTTCTTCCCCCTCGTTGTCATTACCGACCTAATCATTCAAATATCCAAGGACTATAAGAATGTAATGCCGAGGCTTTTACTCACCGTGTTTGTAATTTCTCAATACTGTTTTTGAGTCATCTTCGCCATCGTTAGTGGGTGCATAGCACTGTATCAAAGTCAATTTTGCAAATTTAGGATGAAATCTTGCTACAATCAATCTTTTATCTACTGGTGACCATTCGATGGGTGCTTGCTTGGCTTGGTCGTTCATGACTATAGCAACACCTTGGTGATGTTTGTTATCTTTTCTACTGGAATATAGAATTGTCTCTCCTGTAGATGAAGTAACAGAGTCATTGTCAATCCTCCTATATTCACTTACTCCAAGGATATCAATGTTATAAGATTTCATCTCCTCTTCTGCCTGAGCTGTCTTTCCTCATTCATACATTGTGCGCACATTCCTGAGCCTATCTTAAGATATACTTTTGGTCCCAGAAGGCTATTCTCCTTGTTGTGAGCATGCCGTAGATCTAGGGGCCAAGCCTTCTCCAAGACCCTATGTTTCAGCCTAGGGCCGCAAGGTACTCAGTTTACCATTTGCCACATCGGGGAGGATCCCATATCTGTGCCCAAAGGTCTTGCTGCATGAGAGGCTATATCTGGCAGCGGAGACTGACTCACTCGGCTTCCTTTTCACAACGAGAGTTGTTAGCCAAAGGTAGAACTGAAAGCGAGAGTGGAAAAGCACAAACGCCATAAGCCATTTGACAGATTTGTCGCACCTATATTTCCGTTTTATCTGAGCAAAATGTACCTTACTACATGTATCACAATTGGTAATATCTTCAATGTTATTTGGTTATCACAGGTCATGATTCCGAGTGTAGAGATTTTACCTACATCTCTCGTCATGCAGGGCAAGCATTGGGTGTCGTGTTCATGAACAACGTCACTGTTGTCGGCAACCAGGTTTACTGTCAGTAAGTTTTTAAGCTCATACTTGATTCGGGTACACGACGATCGTGTATAAAAAAAATGCTTAGCCATCTTTGATTCAAGCTGTAACTTTTTTAGAACTTGCGAGATGTAAATGAAAATAAATATTTATAATCCAATATTAAACTTGCACGAGAAGCCTCCGCTGCAGTGTCCCCACATGGCTTAGGGAGATGTCCTCTGAATTTCCATAGGCAATTATCCCTGCAATGTATCTCCGGCTCGGCCATGGCAGCCTTCGCTGTGGTGTTCCATGCAAAAGGTGTTTACATAATTATTCCTTTGAGTAGTGTAAATAAGAGTTGATTTTCTGTTTTTCCGACGCAGTTTCGCTTTTTACCTTTTGACCTTAAAGACATTATTTCATGGAAACGCAAGTCACCTGAGCGTAATTCTGTTTCCCATTCGGCCAAATCCTGATAACTTAGTGGCGTTTCGAAAAAAAAACTGTATCGAAAATACAAAAAGCTTGCCATGTGTTACATTGGTTATCTTTTTTATAAAGGTAGTACTTGTTTTTTCTACTTAGGACATTCTACTATGGCTTACACCAACTTCAACATGAGATGGAGAAGTTAGGACATGTTTGCGAAATAAACGATCTCTTCCATGAACTGTCAACTATTCTAGGATATCAGGGAGTTAACAAGTCTATTCTGTCTACCTGTAACAGTACGTTTATTTAACTATTAGCTGAAGTCAACTATATATCCTTAAAAAAATTAAACGATGCAGATAAATACCGAGAGGGGGTATCCGGGGATAAGACCTCTTCCATTGGTAAGAAAATTGTGTTAGATTTCCCCCTTTTCGGACCCGTTTCTGTAGTGATATCGAAATAATTATATGGATTGCTTTATAATATACAGTCAAAAACTATACAGTCTTAATTTTAAATAAAAAATTGTATCGTCTGAATGATTAGAACAGGCTATATAAACATTCTTGATACAAGGGGTGCTTTTTATTAGGTAGAGCATCTACATATACGAAAGGCATACGGAAAACAGATATAGAAAAGGGATAATGTTTACAAAAGAAATTCTTAATTTTGTAGGTTTAAAATTTATGAATCAGTGAAAATTAAAGTGAAAATCCATTTTTCATACTTTGTAGAGTTGTAGATTGATTAATACATGTACGATTTTGCGCTAAAGGCCGTTTCTCATACATCAATTCATTTAACAAATGGTCACGAATGGAGTTGCTTAGAAATTCGAGGCGAAGCCGAAGGGTAGTAATATGAGGCACAAGGATAAAGGATATTAATGTATTAGAGAATGATACAAACCGCTGCTAATCAAATCATCAAATCGTGCACTTTTTTAGCTCACCTGGCCAAAGGCCAGATGATCTATTGCCATCACTTGGCGTCCGTCGTCGTCGTCGTCGTTAACAATTTTTCAAAACTCTTCTCTACTGACACTACTTGACCAATTGGACCGGACTTGGTATGAATGTTCCTTCGGGTATCCTGCGTAGATCTGATGAATATTTTTATCTTTCGAAAAACATGGTTGCCGTTACTAAAAATAGAACATAGGGGTCAGAGAGTAGTTTTTCGCGTATATTCACACCCGTTAGGTTTAGCCAAATTCTGACAGATTTAATGTGTTCAGCATGATGAAATCTGTCTGTGGTCCAATTTTCGTTTAAATCTGTTGAGCCATTTGGTAGTTATTGTCCTTTTTCGACGTTTTTTTTTTATTTTTAATGTTATTTCTTTCCAAAATCTTCTCCTCTGTCACTACTTAACCGATTGGAACCAATCTTGGTATGAATGTTTCTTGTATCTTGCATAGAACTGATGTGGGAATTTTTTATCTGTCGAAAAACATGGCTGCCGTTACTAAAAACAGAACATTAAGGTCAGATTCTTTTTCGCATATTATATCTCAAAAACCGTTAGGATTAGCCAAATTCTTTCAATTGTTGAAATGATCCTTATTATAAGACCAACACAATTCAAAGTTGTCAGACGACTCATTGTAAGAGTTATTGCCCTTGAAAGGTGAAAAATGGTGCTTTCTTTTAATGTTTTTAATTTATTTTTTGTTTGTTTGTTTTGTTTTTACAGCTTTCAGTCAATATCTTGCTAACTCCGATAGACAGAAAAAAATTCAGACCTTTAATTGCTGAAGTGATCCTTACGATAGCCTTACCAAAGTCTTCTTGAGTCAAAATTGTTGGATAACTCCCCGTTAAATTTCTTGCCGTTGAAAGGCAAAATTAAACACCAGATGAACGATTCAGGCTCCTGTGGGCCTCTTGTTTATTGATCTTGTTGGATCATCGATGTAAGTTCTAAGTATCTTGCAGTCATGACTGTCTTTTTTTCATTTGAATATATTTTTGTTTTAGGTGTTGTAATGCGAACAACAACTTCAGATTTCTGCAATGACCAATCTATGGTTTTCAGGATAGTTGCGCATGATCCATTCTGCGCACCCTACATAAGAAATATTGTTCGTCACCCAAGCAAGTGTATGTACAGGGAGCAGTTTTTCGGATGCGCAGAAACGAAGCTACATTATTCAGGATTTGATTGCGACGTCAAAACCATATTCAGTGTTTCGAAACTTACCCAGTACTTCAAAACAAACTACCCAAGCGTAGCATTGCCAGACTGCTAGTAGGAAAAAAAGATTTACTAAATTAATCAAAAATAAAAGTAAATAATAAAAAGCGTTCCGATGTCGAACACCTCGTCAGCAAAATGATATAATTCTGTCAAAACACACGGTATGGCAAATTGGAACTTGGTTTAGGAGCCATCACTGATGTCAGTTTGTTCGAAATTTATATGTAAATGAAGACATGTTCTCAGGAGAATGCACAAATTAACATCATACGGTCGCATTCAAGTCTAGAACTAAATTATTGTCAGTATAATTTATCATGTTTCTATTTTCGCTCAAACTTTATTACCACGAACGTTATAACTACGTATTACCAAGTTATAAGTACTACGTCACAATACAATATACAGTTCCGGCGCGTACCAAAAACACCATTTTGTTGAGAATTGAACACTCGTTACACCAAATAATCAACAAACAAAAAAAATGTTAAACAAGTTAAAGAACGGAAAAATACAGTTTTTCCGTCATTCTCGAGCTTCAGCGAGTTGGTTAAATCTTAACATTTAACTATCGAGAGTAGAGAAATCTTGTAATCCCCGAGAGCATTGGAGGAGAACCTGTTTTTCCCATCTGTACAAAACTCGGAAATGTAATCTGGCGGGAAAACTCGCAGAAATTGTATCTCCTCCCGGTGGTTAAAAAGCCACATGCATTTTTAAACTACAACGGTATCCACAAAATGTCATTATCGGTAGTCCGAAATTCAGTGAAATAGCATACAATATTATAATAATAATAATATTAAAGTTCACAAACACATATGGTTTTCCTTACAAAACCAACCGAAATATTCCAATTGAAAGTCTGGCAAGTGCAATACTGCGTCCGGACTTTAGCTCTCGGATTTCCGAACCGTCCCTTACTACAATTTGTAAACAAAACTATGTTTTGACAGATATGTAACCATGCCAACTTAAAGGATTATGAAATACAGCGAATAACATATATGTTCAAATATCAATAAACATGGAAAGGAAAAGGGGATTAACAGCTCTCAAAATTTCACAATAACTCTAATTGACACAAGGGGGTATTATGTAAGAATTACTTAATCCTTTTTAGATACACAAAATAGAATGTATTAAACTGATAAAATGAAATCTACTTGTACAAATAAAATACAAGCCGCCGAAAAGGTTTTGTCCTTTAAATACTGCACGACACTTGCTTTCAACATCCGAAATGGCACAAATGCGATATGTTCTAAAATAGGGTGACTTCCGCTAGAATCTTGGTCCTCTTTATATAGATACTCTTTCGTAATGGCCCGAATATTTTTCAGTCAAAACAACTGGTTACCAGGAAGTGCGGGTATTGTTTTCGTTCCACAAGTTTATCTCAAAATTTTAGCGATCTCTCGATCGCTTATGATATTGACCAGGGAACCAGATTAGTAACCAGATTAAACAACTGGTAATGGCTATATATAATAATGTCCATGTATATGACCTTTATAGTAAATTGTAACGAACCCCATTTATTTATCTGAATCGGATACTTGGTAATGTTCAATGCAAACCGATCATTTCATCTAGTAAATTCCCGTTCTCATATAAGCATAAAACACACGTATCTAACATATGTGTATGATATTTAAAAAGTATATTTTGATCTCGTATGAAACAACTATCAAGCTATGACGGTAAACACGACACCGATCAGCAGCTTAATTAATTATGCAAATCATATGCGAATGTTAAGTACTGGAATTACGAGTGTAATTAAGAAGTCGCTTACAATATTAGCGATTTAAATCGATAGTTCGAAATGGAGGATCAAGGATGTTCTGGTTGTCAGACCACCCTTTCGTCTGAAAAACTCTATATTACGTGCAAAGTCGGGCAAAATGAACAAAATGTAACCTGGAACCCACATGTTTCAAACTCTGTAGATCCATCAGCACCATAAAAACTGATTTATTCAACGGTGCATCTGGTCCGAGTTGCTCATTTACTTTTGTTACTTTGTATGTATGAGTTTAGTTACTTTATGTTCTTTGTTGTGTATGTCTGTTTTCCATGTCTGGTCTTTGTCCCTGGATTACATTCTTTTGATTACCGCTGTAACATTGGTTCCCTTGATTACTCTTCCAAATAACTTATACGAAGTAATGAAATAAGATAGTTCTCATTCCTCTTGCTTTATTTAATTATGCAATTGAAATACACGATTCAATTCACACGATTTATAAAAATGAAACAATGTAAGAGACTTGAGGAAAAATCGGACACAACACTATTTTTATTTAAAGTCTTTCAAAGTTATAGGTTCAAATTTACTATAACTAAAATCCAACAGAAGCAAGCTTGTTAATTCCTTAACGTAGGAATTATTCAGTTTATAGACAGGGTATATTATAATATTGCCATGTTGGACGGCATGTAATATGCATAAATAAATATGTATTAAATGTTGCACAGTTGATTTATAACGGTTAGCCATAGACAAACCTTGAATTTTAATTTTAATGAAATCTATATCATTCAAAAACGAAGAAGCTACGTGCTTCGGGGTAACATTTTAACAATACACGGACCCAAAAAGAGGGTTGGAGGCACCCCATCATACTCAAAGAGTTTACTTAATTAAATAGTAAAAATTAAAAATCAGTGTAGTACCCCCTCCCCTCTCCTTATCGGAATTTCTAGATCCGCCAATGACAACATTAAAGGAGTTAATCAAACAAAACTCGAGAGAAAAATTTTAATTTCTTTCCAATATTATATACTGTATTTAAAATGACAGAAGGAGCGTCCCCTCCGCCAACCCATCTGAATCTGCCATTGTACACCTAGTTTTAAAAGCATTTTTGATGCCATAAAATACATATACAAACTACAATTTTCTCTGTGTTGCTTTTTTAAAGAGGTGGTTCAGCGTGATTGCTTCGAGTGCAGTTTTCGTGAGTTCGGTCCTACACAGGATCGCACAAAACTTAAGTTGGTAGTAACTGATTCCAATTGTTAAGTGTCAGTCCTTGTAAGAATCAAGCAGTGGGTGAAACATAGTATGAAAAAAAAACATCATTTTGATAGTGCAATTTGACTACTTGCACGATCAGAATCTAAGGAAAAAACAAGCTTTTCCATATCATGTTGGTGCATTGGGATATAATTTCATTGAAATGCGCTGTAAATGAACATTTAAAGGGCAGATAACTCTGTCAAAACCTTATTTTTCTAATATTCTATTGAAAAATATACGAGCAAATCCAATGATGCAGAAATCAGATAATGGTCTTTTCAAATAGTGAAAGCATCCTTGCGTGAAATTATATTGTCTCATCGGTGGAGTTTTGACATGCATATTTCTGATTTTTCCCATTTAGTTGATTCTTACAAATACTTATACTTACACGTACAATTAATAGGTGTAATTGAGATACGTGTATTGTGTTTCTACTTTTGTACACTTACAAATATATATCATAAGTTTATTTTAAAAAGAAAAAAAAAGACGAAAAATAAAAGACAGAACCACACAACTCTCATACAAGAGCTTCTTATTATACATGCACATAGTCACAAGCATATCCAGACACCGCAATGTCACGCACGGTCTTATTACAGCGGCACAACGGGACATATGGAACGATACGAGAAAAATATATATATTACGACAGTGGAGGATATCGGAAAATATAGTTAATTTCGTGTAAAATATGGCAAATTGAACAAGTCATAGTCTGGAACTCTCTTTTACCTCGGACCTCCCTTAATCAAATTCTGTATATTGACTACTTTCAAGAAGAAGAACAAATATGTACTAATTAATGACATAAGATAAATATCGCTATTCATTCCACTTGCTATATTTAATTATGCAATTTAAAAATACACGATTAATTCACTCGTTGTGCTGTTTGCAATGCTACCAACGACTCATGTTTACGTTAAATGAATGCTGTCAATTTCCTTTTGTTTTGTTTTCTAAAATAAGAATTAGACCTGTTTGTTTTAAATTTCTTTTTAGATCCACCATTGTTCAAGAAGAATAACTATATAGAAAGTAATGAAGTAATACAGTTGTTATCATTCATTCCACCTGCAATATTTAATTGTGCAATTGAATTACACGATTAAATTCATTCGTTGTATGATTTTCAATGCTATCAATGACTCGCGTTTACTTTAAATGAATCTTTTAAAGTTCTTTTTAAAAATAGGGAAAAAATTGTTGTCCATACAGGCAGATAATGTCATTACTAACAGTTTTAGCCATAAATTTGATTTTAGGCTCATACGGTAAGTTATGTGTTGTATTTTTGGCACTACAACTGTTGCGTGGCACTTTTGGTAGCTGTACTGAGGAACAAGCTCAACGAGCCCTAATGTACAAGTGCATGACTATTGCACGGCAAAACACGCAGGCAAACCATTGGGCCAAAATGCTGACATAGTCATAAAATTCGTGGATCGTTATGGTGTACACATCTACACCACCAGAAGCGATTTCTCAACATGTCAGTTTTCCCTTCTATCGTACAAACTGACGTGACATTTTACAAGCAATATGGAGATTGTTTACTGATGCATCTGGTCCATAACCCCGATTTTGTTGGAGTCCGGGTTGCTCATATTCTTACGATTCTTTATTAGTACTATTTGGCTATATTTCATTTTATTTTGTGTGTGTACTGTTTTCATGTCTATCAGCTGATGTCTATAATCTTCATCCTCGTAGTATAATATTTTGATTATCGCTTGAATCTTAATTCCCTTGATTACTCTTAGCTAAAACAAGCTAGGATTGGATAGATAAATACGTGAGGTGTCAAGCCTTTCACTAATTTCAATTACTGTTCCGAAATGACTGCTAGTGAAATGTATGATTTATCTATCTAACTTGACATATGATGCTAATTTTACATGAAATAATTGATTGTTACAACAACCATTCGAAAGTAAAAAGTATGACTTATCTGTATAACTTGACATATGATGTTAATTTTATATGAAATAATTGATTGCTACAACAGTCATTCGAAAGTATTTTTATTAAGACCTATTTCTCTCCATTTAAAGAGTAATCAAGGGAACCAAGATTTTAAATCACATTAGGGGCCAAGTTGAAAATGTGCTACAATAGCGTTTAATAGTATGTACTTTCTTTCTGCTTTTTCTTGGGTGGAACGTTTTGCATACCAAAATCAACTACAAGAAGGCTGAAGAATGACGATGGAAGACGTTCATGTAAAAAGGAAAGATTTTTGTAAAAAAAAATTAAACATTACCCATCTCCTCACTTCGGCAGTTCCAAATATATTGTAATAGTTTTTTATTATTGTGTGTTAGGTCATGCAATCTTCATTAAATATATAACAGTGCACTTACACAGCCAAATGTGCCACACATTAGAATCATAAGGTTTGCCACATATTATAATTATTAGTTTCATTATCTATATGGTTATTGCATGATCATCATATGATAATGATTTGTTTTTCGCAAACACGTGATTATCATAAGTTTCCAAGCCAAAATTAATATAAGAGAACAATATGATGATCATAATGTATGACAATCATTATTTTAGTCCATGTACCATGGGCAGTGTCTGACAGGCGCGTAGCTGAGGCCAAATTGAAGTGTAGGCAAAATTACGGCAGGGGGTCCAGGGGGGCAAAGCCCCCCACCTCCGAAGCTCCGCGGAGATAGCATTTTAGAGCATCATGTATGCCTCTCCTGGATGTATTAAAAAAAAGGCAAAATTAAATGCAGGCAAAAGCCTTTTTGCCTAACGGCAGCTACGCGCCTGTCTGTATTTTATATGAACTGGATCTAATTTATTAAGTCTCGTTCTGACTTAAATCCATACAGAAGCTTATGATCCCGCCAGAATGTTTACTCTATAACCAGTCAATTGTTTTAACGCTATATTTCAGATCAAAAGAAATAAACACAGGAAACGTTGTTTTAAGGATGTATAAAATGTTTCTGAACAGTTTTATTGATTATTTCGAGATATTATGAATCACCACTGCCCGATTTTTAGACAGTCCCATACGTAATTGATATTAACCATCATTAAAAATGTTACTTTTTGAGAAATTTTAGGTTGCTAAGAATGTTTGACAATAATGTTCCCGTATCACCTTTGTAATTATAGGCAGAAAATATACGTAAATATTCGACAGTTTAAAAATATTTTCATTTGTAATACACGTACAGTAGGCCGTGTTCTAAAGAAACCGGACAGCCCTGACGCCACGAGTAAAGATTTCCTTTTAACAAATACACTTGACACTGATACAATGCCTTAACTCGACATGTTTGCATCTGATCAAAATATTGTGCAACACTGTACGGTAATTAATCGAACTCATTTGTTTTTGTTTCAGTTACACACTGTTGTACAGGTAATATAAATTTAATGTTGACTAACATTGGAAAGATGCAGGAGGCAGGTGTTACCTGCAGAAGAACTAAGTTTACTATATTTAAATTTTGACGCCTTTTACCGCAATACACTGACAAAGATATATGTTTCTTCACTAAAAGATATAAATCTAGTAAAGATCCTTACTCGGTATAGCAAATTAACTTCATGTCATCTCGAAATTGGCCTCTCAGTGCTTCTAAGGTTATAGATCAAATTCGTATTGATTACAGTTACATGTACATTAGGATGCTTTTATAAGAATTACTCTTGACATTACCGCTACACTGAAAAAATAGCCGTATAACGAGAAAGGCAGAGAAGTTCCGATTGCCTAAAATAATTCAGCTTACCAGTCAATTACACATACGACCATAGTATACTATCATGTTGCCGGGGTTTTCCAGAGCTAACTGAAGATGTGTTTGCACTTACGGAAAACCTTTTTGTAATCCCTGAAAGTTTTTCTACATAACATACGGACAGAAATCATGAGAACTGTCACTAGTACCATGACCTAAACTAGATATTTCGACAGCTTTTAATCTGAACATAGCGCATAAATTAAATTACGTTTGTGTATATTCTCGATATATTATACATGTACACGTTCTTTATCAAAGATATCAATTATGACTGCATACCGTAAATCGCAAGCACGTAAATGTTCTCTCCCCTAATGTATTGAATTTTGTATTTACTTTTTAGCGCACCTTGCCATAGGCCAGGTGAGCTACTGCCATCACTTGGCGTTCACCGTCGTTGTCGTAAACAATTGTTCAAAACTTTTCTCCTCTGAAACTGCATAATCAATCAGAACCAAACTTAGTATGAATGTTTCTTCTGGTATTCTGCAGAGAACTGATGTGGGGATTTATGATCCGTCGAAAACATATGCCCACCGTTACTACAAATAAAACATAGGATTCACACAGATGTTTTTCGCATATATCTCCAAAACTGTTAGGTTTGGCCAAATTCTGACATAGGGGTAAAAGTGTTCAGCATGATGATATCTGTCTCAGGTCAAATTTTCGTTTTAATCTGTTAAGCTATGTCGGAATTATTTCCCTTTATCGACGTTTTTTGTCTCTATTTTCAAATATTATTTCGTTGAAAAATCTTTTCCTCTGAACGTCTTGACTAATCAGAACAAAACTTGTTTAAATGTTCCTTAGGGTGTTGTACAAAGAAGAAATGTGGGGGGTTTTGATCTGTTGAATAACATGGTCGCTGTAACTAAAATAGAACATAGGCGTCACAAAGAAGTTTTTCACATATATCACCACAACTGTTAAGTTAAGCCAAATTCTCACAGGGTGTAAGTGGTCAACATGATGAGATCTATCTCAGGTCAAATTTTCGTTTTGATCTGTTAAGCTATGTTGGAGTTATTTACCTTAATCGAGGTTTTTTTTCTCTATTTTTAATATAATTTCTTTCAAATTTATTTTCCTCTGAAACTTCTTGACTAATCAGAACAAAATTTACTATGAATTATCCTTCAGGTGTTCTTCATAGAATTGACGTAAATATTTTTGATCCGTCGATAAACATGGTCACCGTTTCTAAAATAGAACATAGGGGTCAGACAGAAGTTTTTCGCATATATCTAAAAAAACCGTTAGGTTTAGATGAATTCTATCAATTGCCGAAATGATCCTCATTATAAGACGTACAGAAGTCTGCTCTGGGTCAAAGTTGCCTTACAACTCTTTGTTAGAGTTATCGCCCTTAAAAGGCGAAAAATGATGTTTTTAGCAGTTTTCAGCCAATATCATTAAATCTATGATAGATAAAAAGAAACTTTCAGTAGATGAAATTATCCTTTTCAGAGTTATTGCCCTTGAAAGGCAAAAAAAAAGAAATAAGCAGATGAGCGATTCAGGCTCCTGTGAGCCTCTTGTTTATTTCTAGTTTCAGTGATTGGGGGTTGGGGAACGTGGGAAGAATGGTACGCATGCGCAGTGACCTGCGGAACAGGAAGTCAGAATAGATATAGATACTGTAACGATCCACTAGTTTTCTGCGGTGGAAACGCCTGCCCAAATTGCATAGGTTCTTCATGTGCAAACAATCTTCAAAAGTCAACCGAAACAAGGTCCTGCAATCTGCAGGATTGTCACGGCAAGTGCTAATTAAGATCCTTCTTACCCGCTATTAAAAGTATACAACAAATAACGAACCTGCAAATATTACGGATTTTTTAATGTTCCATTTCCGTATTTCCAGTATTTTGTGAGATATATTAAGTTATTTAATCAAGGTCGGGACAAACTCGCAAAACATTCTTTTATTTCTAATTCAAAAACTGTTAAAGACACTTTTTTAGATACAAATTATATTGTGTATTAAATTGGCACTTTACAAGAGTTATTGCTCTTGATTATGTTGGTTTGTGTTGAAGATGAATTCGTTTTTTTTAAATATACAGGAAGAACTATCGTTACTAAAACTATAGCATATGTTTGTTCGGTTGCTTTTCTGCACCATGAATCATTCTCTTCCATAGACATTGTCACTTCATATAACGTCATTCTTTTATGATCATGAACAGGACACAATGTTCCAAAACTATCTCCAGAAACAAGCGAATTTCCGATGAAGAACGTATTGAAATCCAGAGACCATCTGAATTTTATTGTTTACTTCCGGAATCTCAAAATGCTAATATAACATTTATTGGATTTCTTAACATCTATATCATGTAGATTTCTACTAGAAATAGATATTTGTCATATTTTATCGGTATTTTACATAGAAAAGTGTTTTGCATTTGATAATGAACTAAACACTCTATAAATGACTAATTTCATGTGCATTTGAATAGTAGAATGGGAGCAATTCACGCGAAACCACGGAGTCACGTGACGAGACTTACATACACTACAACAATGACTATTTTTGTAACAATAACAGTTGTAAGAAATCCCTGACTATTGGCAGATCGCCTGACAATATACTTGGTTGCTCTGATCGCTTCACTTGCTTGAATAAACCCAATCAGGAAATCAAATACCGTCGGCGATGAATTATCTACGGATGTGAAAAACAGATTTTGAAAATTTATTACCTGTTGACATTATTACACATGCCACATCCTTGGAGAGCGTACAATTGAGTGTTGGTTTTTTTTTCAGTGTGTGGAAACAGGGTCATTGGGTACGACACACCATCGTCCTTAACTTCCACGATAGGTTCAAACTCAGGTTAAGTATTGATTATGACATTTTCTTGATGTTTTTCTTTAAAAAAAAATACCCCAGGTACTAGCAAAAACATGATATAGAATTACAGTACGTATGGCTTATTTGACCTATCAACCTTCTCATATCTTCAAAAAATTCCTCAAAAATTGAAAATTAAAAATTAGTGTTTTTTGGCAGGCTAACTTACATCTTCTTTCGGTGTACATGCCGTTCTAATACCTGAATACCAACAATACAAGGCAGCCGATATGCATTGTATGCCATTCTCTTTGAAAATAAAGAACTTGTTAAGTAAGTGTCTATTTCAAACACCAGAACATGTAGTGACATGTTTAGTATCATTGATATTGTCACAGAGCTCAAGTTGTCTCCCTTTTCTTTTTTTCCGTTTTCAATATTCGAATACAAAATGCCAGATTATCATAGGGACATCTCAAAGGTGCTTTCAAATATGAGATATTTTAAGTTCTAACAAATTCTGAATCATCTTTTGAGAAAACATTGTTAGCGGGTGTTCGAGAGCAGTGTTCACGAGGGACCAATGTCTCATTTTAAAAATTCATTTCCTTATTCGCCATCTTAAGTCGCACAGAGTTGGGAATGGTCGAAATCTACCCGGGAGGGATGTTGTCATCTACTTTAGTGTTAACAAAATGACCAGTCCTTCACATCTTTCACAAAATTTAGTTTAATAAGAGGTACAATATTCGATCAAAATTTGATAAAAACGTCGAGGCAAAAAAAGGTCAGTACTAAAGTTGACCTCGTTATGTAAGTCACATATATCAAAAGAGTTTTGCAAATGAAGTCCTCATAACGGTATTTAATGCGAAATAAAGTCATAGCTTGGAAGCACTGAGAGTCTGATCCAGTATGAGACGAAGTCACGTGTTTCAGAGCTTTCTATACAAAATTCTGTATTTTCGTATCTTCTTCACTAAAAAGCTGTTATTGTATGATCTTCAATAATTGTTACCATTCAGATACCCGTTTTTCGTCTCCTATATGCCATTTGGCTATAGCCAGAAACATTAAGTTATAATTAGCGACAAAAAGTGCCAAGAAGCATCAAGAAGTGAAAAACCACCTAGATGTCTAGATAAAGCGACAAGAAGGGAGAAATAATGACAAAAAGATTTTCACATTTATCTATATATATACAACTTCGCCCTCTTGCAGGTGACACTTCATATTATATGTTAAGAGTGAACAAAAATACATTCATGATAGCATAGCTTACACAACCAACGGTTGTGTTGAGTGGTGAGTACTTTTGTTATTCAAGGATCTGTGGTTTAAAGTTATTGTAAGAGGGTGTCCATGCAAGAGCCAGGCAACAGTCGGCACATAACACATTTAGTTAAAAAAATCCATCCATTTCATATCACAAATGCACACATTCTCCCAGTGGAATGTTGGTTTTTGATTGACTGCACAGATTAAAGACAAAAAAATTACATGGAAAGCATTGAAATTCATTTAAAAAGTGATATAAGTCTTTATTTTGTTCGAAAATTGGTTGCTTTGTTGTAGGGCTTTAAGATAATTTTCTAAGCCATCCATTGTCAATTTTAAAAAAATCTTCATACTATTTGACACACGTGCGATATAAAATTTATATCGGAACAAAATATTCAGTGGAGGAATGTGTTGTGCTACCCATGTTATAGGAATTTCCCGATTTTTACATGGACAGTCTCTTAAAAGTTGTATCATTTGTATCGTACATTTATTCAGGTTATGGCGCTTTAGCAGAAAGTGGATTTTACGAGGCTACATGTTGCGGTGTGATATCTTCATGGGAGTTTTATGCCTCGAGATCTGGAGAACTCCATCTGATGGTGTGGCGAAAGTCTGGAAATACTTATACATTGGTCGGAAAGAATATTTATAATGTGGCCAGTTGGTAGTTGATGATGCCTTTACTAATGTGTACACACAGTTTGTAATGCATGGCTACACTCCTTGAAACGTTCACGTTTCCCAATTCGTTATCGTGCGTTTACACATCGTTTTGCGTTCCTTTAAACGCACGATGAACTCACGATAGAAGCGTTCGTTTAAACGCACGATTACAAGCGTACGTTTAAACGCACGCTGGGAGCTTTCATTAAAATGCACGATAGGAACGTTCGTTTAAACTCACGATAGAAGCGTTCGTTTAAACGCACGATGGAAGCGTTCGTTTAACGCACGATAGAAGCGTTCGTTTAAACGCACGATAGAAGCGTTCGTTTATTTTTGTACTTTGATTATTTCCTTGATTCAACTGTTACTTTTATATTATTTGCTATTATTTATTTATATTTATTCATTAATTCAATTTTCTATTTTCTTTTTCATAATTATTTGTTAATATTATTATTTTTCATCTTTCGTCTATCGTGCAAAAAAAAAAAAAAAACAAAACAAACCCAACACCCCCCCCCCAAAAAAAAAAAAAAAAAAAAAAAAATAGTGGTAAAGTCAACCAACTCTGCTGTTCTCAATTGACAGTCCTATAAATTATGTGGATTCTCTCCATTATTTATTGGTATTTTCAACATGAATTTTATAAATTTATGTCATCGGCGTAATGATAGCCTTGTTATGACGTTTTGGCGGGAGAAATTCCGAGAGTAAAATTACTGAATTTATTATCGAATTTATTTTACGGGGAACATGAGATTAATCACTCCTATCTATGTAATAAGTGCATTTACGCTTTTAGGCAATCTGGTTAACCATGCTATAACATACTCAGTAGCAGAACAAGACAGACTTACAATCATGAATAAGACATGTTGGGATGGTAAGATTGATCATTTTTAAGTCGCGCCAAAATATCATCAAGATATCTAATAGTAGTATCAACATATCAAGTAGGAAGGACCATAAACTGAATCTTTGTCTTCCAAGACTGTGTACGAGTTTCCAATTTTATTTTAGGTTGTGCACGTGTTTTTTTTATGAATTGTGTATGCCTGTTTATTTTAAAGTTAATTATCGATGACTTCAATTTACGGTGCTTATATATGTTTGATATAAACCATATCATACTAATTGTTTTATTGACCAATTCGCACGATTTATATGATTAGGTCAGAAGTAAAAATTCTGATTTATTTGGTATTTTATTCATCATTTACTGAAAACAACAAAGAACAGTCTTAAATATCAGCTTTGGTGGCTCAATGACCTTAAATACACTGTTGTTCCATGAATCATCTTTGTTTTTTCAATGGTGTAATTTATGTATTCTCAGTAGTTTTTACCAATTAAGTTATTATTTGCTAATGTTAATCAAAGTCGTAAATGATAAAAAATAATGATAATAAATCGAAATCAGATCATTATCTGTATATTTTTTTTTCTAATTAAATGATCTGTATATGTACATGTATGTGATTTTGCTGCTATTAAAGTTAATTATGATTATAATCGTTGAATTTACCGCAGTCACCCATCTATTTTCTACTGAAATGGGTATATATATATATATATATATATATATATATATATATATATATATATATATATATATATATATATATAACGTCTCAGGATGTGACGACTCTATTTGCTACACTGCTCCATCGGATATATAAACGTATAGAAAAGTCTGAAAAATTCCCAACGATGTTAGAACTGTCAAATTTGCGATGCAAATGTTTGGTCGTTCCCTCCGCGGGACTCGAACTCGTACTGCTGTGACATCTATAGCAACACCGCCAGATATAGCCTAGTTACGAGGAGGAACCTCTGGTTAGTTAAGAGGGTAGGGACGTAGATCCAATGTTGGTAGAGATGGTAGATTAGATTTCAAGTTAGTACACGGGAATGACATGATCCATGATGGTAATTCTAGAATTAAATTTGTAAGTACCACACTACCGTTAGTGTCTAAAAACACTGATAAAGTCGATCAAATCAGACCGAAGCGTGTCAGGTTAAATTCAATTAACTTTTCACTACATTGTAAAACCCATTAAATGATATGTATATGTCATATATATTGTTTTTTTTTTCTGAAAGCTTTGTACAAAGTCAAATAACAATCGAGGGTCGGAACATTTTCAATGGATAAGCTTTATAAAAGTATTCGACATCTTCAGGAAAAATACGGTTGTGAATCAATGAATACCTTGAAAAAATAATAAGCGTACACAGCTATTGTAGTGGAAATGTACATTATGATATTATGATATTGTAATATGCAGCCTTTTGAGCAAATAATAGGTTGTAACAAATTAGCGGATTGATAAAACCTTAGGCAACAGTTCAAAGGAAAAGGAAATATCGATTAAACATGGTAATATCAAAGCAATAACCGGTAAGTTGGAAACAATCGTATTGATTCTCGTTCGATGCAACCATTCCTGATTGAAATGTTGGGTTTACTACGTTTAAAAGCGCCAAACCTGCGGTAACGTGTTTCCGGTATATTGCAATATGAATAAGCAACATAAAAATACCGGTAAAACGGTAAAAATTGGTAAAATCAGTAATCAAAATAATTCAGAAGATACGTATTCAATACATGTATATAGCCGGAAAATATTAAATTTATTTAAGAAGCTTTTAGAACAGTTAAATCGAATGTTTTGAAACGAGTACAAACACATAGATAAAATAAATTGATAATTTCGGCCATGTTAGTGTATTAATGTCATTTTACATCAATCTCAAGTAAGCACAAAAGTAACTTTCAAATGAAACCTTAAAAGGCTGTGAGGAAATTGAATATTATACAAACACATCGCTGATTTCAAGAGTTAAATGGACTGTAAAAAAGTGTCTGGTTTAGATAGGGTTTCGGTTTATTCAAGGTTCAGTTAAAACAGTTTTTACTGTATTTGATTTGTAAAAATTAAGAACAATAAACGAGAAATATCTTAAGTAAAAAATCTACAGAGCGTTAATTTAAGCTTAAAAGTGCGAATGACATTGCACATTTAAATGTCATGCCATATCTAACATCAATATATTGTGTACTCACACCACTATCATTTCTTTTGTTTGTTTTGTTTTTATTCATGTCATATTGTCATTTGGGCTAATGATTTCATTTGCTTTTTAAATGGGTTTTTGTTTAAGAAACCGTACTTTTAATGGAAGAGGTTTTGTGAACATTTGATGTCTTTGATATGAGGACCGAGTATCTTTAAGTTTACATACAAAAATGACATCATGGACGGTTAGATTGACGATTATAATTCTCAGTTTTACAGGCTAGTTTATTCGTTTGAAAATACGTTTGAATAATGTATCAATTGCGTCTTTAATTTGTTTTTTTTGTATACTCAAATATTATAAAGTGATAAATTGTTTGTCTCATTAATGTTTTCTTCCAAGGTTACTTTTGTATTTCATTGAATAAAAGATTTTCTTTTTTTGTATTTTCTACACGAACTTTCGTTCTTTGTTTGTGCTTTTTTAAATGATATTACACGGTAGTTGAAATATGGGTACAAAGTATTAATGTATATTAACATGTTTTTGTTATCATATATACATTGTAGAAGATAACAAAAAGGGGGGGTTCAGGTATTTGCCTGTAAGAAAACCTCTATTTTGCAACAACAAAAAACATGAACTCAATTTTCGTACAAAAATGATATTTTACAAACCATTTATAAATAAAACAATTAACAACGTTTCAGAAAAGTTCTCCGTGTAGATTTTTTAAAGCTTGAATTATCTTAGCGTTGAAAAAAATATTAGTCAAATTTTGAATAATGCTTTATTATGAAGTGCATTAACCCCGCCGCTTATTTAGCGACTGCCCCTAGTCAAGAATTTTTGGCCTCTGTTTTTATTGTTTCATTTCATTTTTCAGTTTACATTTATGTAGCTGGACTATATATGGACTACTATTTCGCTTTACCTGTCTAAACCAGACACGTTATTAAAATCTATTATATTAAACTATATGTATTTGTCTAAAATGAAGCAATTTTATAGCCCAAAACGGTCAAAGTTTTGGCTTTGTTTGCTAGTATTCTTTATGACAAGTAGGTAAGTTGTCAATTTTTTTTATTTCAGTGGTGGAGTCATTCATTGATTTTTTTGACTGTGACAACTGGAGCAGTTGGAGCACATGTCCGGTAACCTGCGGAGGCTCGACATATACACGAACGAGAAGATGTTGTATAATTGAAGCGTTTTCTATTTGTATTGGGCGCAGTGATTTCACAGATACCGGACATTGCAATACGCAATGTTGCCCAGGTAACCTTTTATCAGCCTCAATATAGACTGGTAAAAAACTTGCTTATTTACTATTTCGTATTAAGGTTATACGCTGGTGTATTTATTTTGTTCTAAATCTCCCATTATTTTTATTCAAAACCAATTTAAATATTACAGACATTATTTTGAACTCATCTCCGAGAAATCAACGTGCATCAACGTGCATTTTCGTCATCCATTTTATTAACATTAGTCTAAAACACAAGAATGGCATGTCTTTAAAACCTCGCATATGGCCTAAACCTTCCAAAATGGACACCGGTATATTTTGCTTTGTGTGACAGTCCTGTTCATTATATGCCATTACGAGACAAATCGAGTAATTCAAAAGAATATTATTTCAGTTTTCTAAAAATTAACATGTTGTCAAGTTACTCGTATATTTTTTTTATATTTTATTTGTTTTTGCAAGTCAGGACTTAACATAAGAACCATACAGCATCACCTAACCAGGAATTTATATAATTTAGTAAATTTGTGTAAGAATGGAAATCGAAACAAATTGATCTGTAAAATATAAACACGCGATGCAAAAGGAAGCGGTCGTCGATTTAATGGAGCGGATTAACGGATCAATGACTGACCGGAATCTGATCGGTGATCGATGAACGATCGCGATTATAATTGCAGAGATCGGTTCAGGTACTCTACTTGATAGATTAATCACTGATTCGTACATTTACCTGACACGGATTTTTTTTTTCAAATCAAATATCATGTACAGTAAATTTTAAATTATCGAAATAAAAAGTGCTGACGTACACTCCCATACTCCTACACCACATTTATTTCGTAATGTATGTGATATGGAAGATGTATTTTACTTCTTGTCACATACCATTTGGTTATGGGTCATGAAAAATAAAATCTAAATGGGGGTCCATCTAAATTCAAATTTTGAGACGTTGTCTTGTCTTTTAAAAATATATTCTTCTATTGATCGTAACTCGTAGCTCATTGACCCCTTTCCCATCTTATAGGTGTGCGTATAAGGCCAAGAACATACACTACACTAATACTACAACTATCTGCGCAGAGTGTGGACCATACATATCTATGCTTAAAATGGTTATGCATTTCTCTGTAAAGACCTATTCCTTTGAGACCTGGGTTGCTGAAAGTGACTTTCAGCCTTTTCTTAAGACAGGATTTTAGGTCAAAGGATGATAAAAATTTTAAACCAAACAACTCTTTTTTGAACACGAATAATCACAATGGTCACAAATTTTAAAGCATCTAGTTTGTACAGATCATTTGCATTACAATAGGTCGCCTAGACACAGTCATACTGTAAAATGAAATTTCTGAATTCTATCAATTAGTTCAAGTTCATTTGAATTTTTGCACAAATTTCTGCTTATCGGGCAGAATAGAACCATAGGAAAACCCTAAGCTTGGTAGATTTATTATTTTTGGTCTTGTCTTGTTGCCCTGTAACGTATATTTTCCATCCTTTTCATTTGTTGCATTATTGGTATTGTCCTTTGCAACATTATACCTGCTCATCATGTCTCAATAAACTGTGAAATGTTTTGTCGCAACAAGGAAATTGTGTGAGGTTCTTGAGTCACATATGAAAGATTTCAGTACTGTTCTTTCGAGTTACTAATAGTAGGCAACGTTATTTTTATTAAAGGTAAAAATTAAACGAAACAAAGAGTTGTAAATATTTCTGTTACAATTATTCTATTATCGTAAGCAAAATATACGAAACATTTAGGGAAGGATCAAAATACTCATGTGGAATAGGCGGCCTATTTTATGACGTGATCCACGTCGACCTCTAATTTCTGAGTATTTGAAACAAACCAAAAATGTTTGACATATCTGCAACAACAAGGAATGATGTTTTATTTTTTTAAATTTGTCTTAAATTCCATTTCAGTTATATGAAATTGACCTCAAATTCTATAAACAATTTATTGACTTTTACCATCATTTTGTCAGAGAAGTGACAACGAATTTCAATAGAGCTTAAAATAAGCGTATCATTTTTGCAAAAGGTTTAGTAGAAAAAATGACACGTTTAAAAGAAAATGTAAAATTTAAGATTCGGACTGGTAATTTTGATCAAATTTTGCATAAACTGCTTCATATCAATTGGTTCAGTAAATATACAATGTAATATTTTCTTTGGTTGATTATCTTGAGAGCGATTAATATCAAAGTAAGTAATTGTAAAATGTTTAGTTGGTTGCATTTGATTTCCTAATTTAACTGTTAGCAAACAAGCATTACAAACATCAAGCAACTGAACATTCGTAGACATTCGAAAAGAAAATTTAGTGAATGTTGAAAATACATGTATGCAATGCAAATACGATTCTTAATTTCAGTGCATGGCGGCTGGGGAGATTGGGAAGAGTGGTACGCATGCACAGTGACTTGCGGAACAGGAAGTCAATATAGATTTAGATATTGTAACAATCCATTGGTTTATTGCAATGGGAATGACTGCCCCAGTTGTTCTGGTTCATACTGTGGATATAACCCTAAAAAATCAACTGAAACTCGGTCATGTAACGAATTAGATTGTAATGGTAAGTATTATGTCCAGGCATAGGACAATTCTAAATTGCTCGTTGTTAAAAATGATGTTTCGAGAGGAGTGTTATTTCATGCTAAACACAAACGAAAATAATGTATTTGCTGATGTAGGTTTCTACACGAATTCAATGTACTCAGAAATGTCGAAAATGGACTGTCGATGATGCAGTACGTGTAAGCGAAAAAGGGAAAAAAAATGCATTCTTCAGTCTATATGATATAGAAATGGGAAATGGGGAAATTGAAATGGTATTAGGATTTTTCATGCGTGAGAATTGGGAAATCGATATAAATAAGAAATGGGTTATTTCAAAATGATATTCTGTTTATCAAACAAGTAGTAGTTTAATGTTTAAAATATAGAATTTAAGCATTTGAATATTTAAACGTACAATGGGGATTCTATCGGAACGTTATCTGGTAAAAGGGGATTTATTTCGTTTGGCATTTGGTATAAATAGGAAGTTCATAAAACCGTAAAGTATGTTGTGAGATATAATGTTCATGTCTTCATTTATTCAAATGAAATGTGACTTTAGTACACTACAGACAAAGAGCTCTGGCCAGTCGTATTTTTCCTGTTTCGTTACGCGGGTGTGTTAAGGAGGAATGTCATAAATTGTCGTATTTTCAACAACGAAAACAAGCTACTTTTAATCTCGTCTTAATACGTGAAATTTCTTCAATGTTTATATCTTAAATACACTAGTGTGTAAAATAAAACTTCCCAAACACAGAAAGATGAACAAAATGTCACAATGTTCAATACCAAGAGGCTCCCATGCGCCTGAATCGCTCACCTTCTTGAATTTTGCCTTTCAAAAAGGCAATATATTAAACAAAAAGTTGTCCAACAATTTTGACTAAAGAAGTCTTTGGTATAACTATCACAAGATCTTTTCAACAACTGAAAGTTTCTTTTAATCTATCATAGATTTCAAGATATTGACTATTAAAAAAATCATTTCCCCTTTCAAGGGCAATAACTCTTACAAGAAGTCTGAAGACTTTTGTAGTCCTAATAATATGGATCATTTCAGCTATTGAAAGAATTTGGATAAACCTAACGGTTTAGGAGATATATGTGAAAAACTACGTTCTATTTTTAATAATGGCGGCAATGTTTTTCGACGAATCAGAAATCCCCACATCAGTTCTATGCAGGATACCCCAAGGAACATTCATACCAAGTTTCGTTTAAATTGGTCAAGTAGTGTCAGAGGAGAAGATTTTGGAAAGAAATAACATTAAAAATAGCAAAAATCGTTGAAAAAGGGCAATATCTCCAACATGGCTTAACAGATTAAAACCAAAATTTGACCAAAGATAGATCTCATCATGCTGAACACTTCTACCGTATGTCAGAATTCAGCTAAACCTAACTGTTTAGGAGATATGAGCGTAAAGCTATTGTCTGGCCTCTATGTTCTACTTTTAGTAACGGCGGCCATGTTTTTTTTTTGACGAATCAAAAATTCTCACATCAGTTCTATGCAGGATACCCATGGAATATTCATACCAAGTTTGGTTCTAATTAGTCAAGTGGTTTTAGAGGAGAAGAGTTTTGTATAATTGTTAACGACGACGACGACGACGACGGACGTCAAGTGATGGCAATAGCTCATATGGCGTTTGAACAGGTGAGCTAAAAATGAGTCACGTGATCGGATTATCAAGCCGTAGTCCTAAATGTCAAAAGTGCGGTGTGAAGATGACAAAACTATACATTCACATTTTAATGGTAGGTCAAGGAATATGTATATTTTTCAAAAAGTGCTGCGGGAAGTCTGCAAAATCTACATGCAAGTTAAAAATTGCTCGTAACTTGCTTGAAATGAGATGTTTTTGCGTTTCCTTGTATTTCAACGAATACTTAAACAAAACGCTACCGATAGATAACTTCCCGCAGCAGTTTTCATATAAAATGAAAAAATGCTCTTTAAAATGAAGGATAAATCAACTTAATCGACATAGCGCATGCCACTGCACTTTTGCATTTTCTAAACTATAAAATTTTCCACATAGCGGCGACATTAAAACAAGCGCACTGGTGCCCTCAGATACGTTGACATGTGACGGATACGTGTGAAGAACCGATTTAGTTACGATAACAGACTACGAGTTTCTTTTTTATTTTTTTGAAAAATAAAAACATTTTTCATTGAATATTATAGTTATCTATAATATGATTTGCAGAAAAGTTAGTAACTTGTGTTAAAGATGTCATCTTTTTTTTTTGCTGAATAAAGCATGGTTAGCCCCCCTTTTTACAAGTACATATAGTATATGTTATCTTAGAAAATGTTTCATTAAAAATTTGTTATACGTGTCATTCTCCGAAATCTGCATAAATGAATACAGAAAGTTTTTTAAGATAACTTAGTATGTAACGGCTTTGTATTTGATGTAAATGTGATATGTTTAAGACATTGCATAAGTGTACATGTACAATTTGAACTCTCTGAAGCATTTGCTTTATAAGGATCATGAGTAATTCAAGTTAATGAACAATTTGCCAACAAAGAAGGGACAACATTGTATGGAGTTTTTGCTCCATATAAAAAAATGTTAATTCAAAATGCAATTTGATAGTGAATTTGACATGCATACTGCCCACCACACACACACAAATTCACTTCACCATAGTACCCAATGAAGTATCATCATTCAAGGAATACATGTAAATAACAGTTAATCTAAGGGGAAGGGGCATGATTAGCTTTATTATCTACATGAATATTTGTTTAAAGATGCTAGTGGTAAGAGTTTGTAAATGTACATGTATATTCATGCAATAATTCAATGATTTTCTCTTATATAATATGGCTATGAACATACTTCAAGGTCTGTTTTATAGTTCATAATTAACATAAATATGATTAACAGCAAGTATTATGCTTCTTCACATTTTTTGAGTTTGCAACTTTTGTTCAGATTAAGGATGCAAAAGGAAAGGTATGGTCTAATTTTATGATTGAACACATTTTGAACATGTACTGTAAACAAAATTCCCTGCGAAATATTTATGAAATGAATAATGTTTTTTAACATTTTATTTTCAAAATGATTATGTATACACAAAAATGTTAAGTATTAGCACAATTATAGAGAGTTATGTTAATCATATTGATCACAGTACCTGTCCCATAGGATATGATTCCATTAACACCTCCATCCAGTCATTGGAATGCAGTTAAAACACAATTTAGCACAATACTTTTTTTTCCAATGCACTTTCCATTGAACACATAACTACTTGTATTTCACTAATACATCCAATTTCAATGTACATGTATAATGTACACATGAATTTTAGCAAGTAAATGCTTCCTTCTGTTAACCTTGTAAACAGTTCTTGAATCAAAATTGAATCCAATTGCAGGGAATATTTGTTCACAAATAAAAAGTCAAGTTTCTTGTTACTCTCAGTTGAAAACTGTTGAAGTTCGGTAATATTCTATACTCGAGATTCCATACTGTCACCAAAGTGATAGAAACATCAACCATAAGTAAGGTTACGTTGCTGTCCATGGTTTTGAAGCTTGGAGTTGGGAAATATCTCTGTTAAGACAGTAAAGTTCAAATTGGCATATATTTCATGCAATCAAATTACTGGTCAGTCATTTAAAAGGTCACGTACGGCCACATGGGTTGAAATGGATAAAGATAAAATTACACATATTACAAGAATTTGACATGTTATTGAAAATTAGATCTATTGAAAGGAAAACATTTAAACAATGATTTGCATTCCTTGTTAGATAGTGTTTGTTTAAAATAAGTACTTTACAATTTTGATAAAAAAAAACTTTAAAAGAAGATTATATAAACAGACATTTACTAGTATCAATTTACATATTTGCGATCGGGTTGTAATATATTTATCATTTCAATACACATTTCGGCAGATGAAGATTTTTGAAACTCTGATGATAGTTGTTCGATGTATGTTACTAGGTCAGTGATGAATGAACCCCGGCCAAGCCGGTCCCACAGAAAGTTACAACCGTCTTATACACAAACAAAGAGAATTTAAGATACAACTTACCCAAACTTGGTGTTGTTTTACTAGTAACATAGTATGACTTCAGAATTCGTCGGTGATTGAAGTGTAAAGTCTCGGTATATGCCAACATGACGTCTTATTTGTTTACTACAACTGCTCTGACTTTTCAAGCTTCTCTGTGACGTCAAAATCGATACAAAAAATGCTCTCAGTTTTGTTATGTTGTGTTTCTTTATAAAGGTGAGAGTCTATAAAAGAACTAAGGACTACATTTAATACTAAAAATATTCTTATATGTTATTTGCAAAGATTTTGGTAACTTCCGCTATAAATTCTCCCAACTTAAAACGCCACGTATTGTGTGCGTGATCAGACGTCAACCAGACGTACAAGAAAACTCCTTAACATACCCGAGTACATACTTTTGATAACATTTCCCTAACTTTTACTTTCTTACTTCCTTTTCTTCAAATGCCAACTTAATTGTATTTTCAGTGTGCGGAAACCGAGTCATTGGGTATGGTACAACATCTTCTCTCATATCCTCAATCGGATCAAATTCAGGTACAAATATTTTACATTAAAGTTGTTAACTCCATACTCCATCTTTTGTTCTATTTTTTTCATTGTATTATATCAATGAAATATGTCGCTGCTTGGGTATCTCTGTTTCTTAATATTTTAAAATGTCATTATTACTTGTCGGAAGGCGGACTCCTTGTTTCCATGTGACTTTACGTTAACAGCAACCAGGGAAAATAAAATGATAGGTAAATCATACATATTAAATGGACCATATATATATATAGAGAGAGAGAGAGATAGAGAGAGAGAGAGAGAGAGGCCTGAAAAAATTCCAACGATGTTAAAACTGTCAAAATTACGATGCAAATTTTTGGTCGTTCCCTCCGCGGGACTCGAACTCGTACCGCTGTGACATCTATGGCAACACCGCCTGCACAAAGTCCAGCTCCCTAGACCACTCGGCCAGCTAGGCTATATATACATATAGCTTTTGCTGGCCGGGTCATTCCTCCTCGCAGGATTAATCTAGGGCTGTAACTTAGTACACGATGTAGGGTAGTTCGGAACAGTTCATTTAGATGTTATTATGTATGATAGAGGATCAAATTAATGATGCATGTCACAACAAATCAATATTATACAAACGTCTCAGAATGTGACGACTCTCTTCACTACACTGCTCCATCGGCTCAAATTGATACAGGGAAGATATGTAAACGTATAGAAAGACCTGAAAAATTTCCTCCGCGGGACTCGAACGCGTACCACTGTGACATCTGTGGCAACACCGCCTGCACTAAGTCCAGCGCCCTAGACTGTGGCGGCCTACATTTTCTATTAATTCATAGAGTAAGGGGAGATAATTGGCGGGAAATGTTCTATTGAAATGTTCAGGGAATTTAAGTTTTTTCATATTGCAACAAAATGAGTTCGGTGACCCCAAATTTTCGTATTGAAATATGGAAGAATGTCAGTAAAGAGTCCTTTAAATAAAGATATAAGAAATTCTATCTACAATCCATAAAAAATTTAGTAAAATATTGGATTTAATAAAGGTAAATTATCTCAAAATCAAGTTCTATTACCTATAATTTTTACATTAAAATTCTAAAGATTGTTCATTCAGGGTCATCATCGAGAAAAAACTAGGACAATTTATTTACTAGAAATAATAAGTATGGTCTACTTTAAGCAGTAAAGATATTTTAAAAAATATAGTCTTCCAACTAAAATAAGAAAAATCCAAACGCGATTTCTGATAAATTCTGTTATTTTTGGGTGTATTTTTTGTTGTTTGTTTTAGCTAGTTCTTAATCAAAACAAGATTTTGGAAAGTAGTATGCATTTTGTTAGGTACTTTCTTACTCACTTAATGAATTTATAATCATTATATTTTTCAGGTTATGGTATTCTAGCAGAGAGTGGATTTTATGAAGCGACATGTTGTGGTATCATATCGTCTTGGGAATTCTATGTTTCCAGGTCCGGAGAACTTCATCTGATGGTATGGAGAAAGTCCGGAACTACCTATACATTGGTTGGAAAAAATATTTATACTGTGGCTAGTGAGTATATTAGAGTTTACAAATAAACAGAAAAATCACCAATGAACAATTCTGACTTGCTGTACGATGCTTAATTAATTCTAAACTTTAGATGAACAAGCACTATGGATATGTATGATTCCTTTCAAAGCTCCCTTTTTTCATCGAAAAACTGTTGTTTCTGTGTATTCAACTCGGTTATGCCAGTTTTGAATTAAAAACATCACAATAAAGCACGTTACTCAAAATATGATAAACTCAAGTACTATAGTTCAACAGAAAAAGAGGAATAAAGTCACTGAAAAATACAGAAAAAAACAATGGTAATTGTATATGGACTTTGCTACCTATAGCATTATTTACGGAACAGTGGTCTTGGATATTTTGTAACCTTGTAGGCAATCTAGTTGGTCGTACAATAACATACTCAGTAGCAGAACGGGACAGACTTACAATCATGAATAACGACATGTTGGGATGGTAAGATAAATTATTTTTGTAGGTGGAAAGTACAATTTAAAAAAATGACGTAACACAAAACATATATAATGTAACACCAAGTATATAAGTAGTCGGTATTTTTTATGAACGTATTTTTTCGACTTAGTGCAACAAATGTACATTTCATTTTCGCTGAATCCCAATTTCTGCTGTCTTCAACGGTACTTGATATACTTGTTTTTAACCCGAAGCAATTAAAGGTAAAAACCATAGTTTACATTGTTTATTTTGCGTTCCTGAGATTATGCGAAAAAATGAAATAAGCAGAAAAATTCAGTCATACAGTACTTTAGACCCTTTATGTCTAAAGAAGCTCTATCGGGTTATTTTTGACTTGAATTGGACTTTTATATCTTATCTTTATAGATGGACTGTGAATCTTCGCTTGGGGTATTTTGCATGATTAAGTAGATTGAAACTGCTATAATTGGAAACAAAGTAAATGTCCAAAACAAACTTGCATATGAAAATAATTACTTATTCTTTTGTTAGCCGACAATTTAGATCATTATAGAATGCAGTGTTGTCATTGATACAAGAGTCACGGTATCATAGTCGACAGAACAGTTTGTTTTAAAAACTACTCATATATATATGTATATGTTACATTCAGGTATACGCCGTCATCGGAGATCATTCCTTATTCTGGATCGATTCCAGATAACTTTCGGAAGACGTCAATGGCCGTCACAGAAGAAGGCAACACATTTGATTGGTCAACTGTAACAAAAACCCATGACGTCGCATATGCAATAAGAGCTAACACTGGGGATAGTTAGTATGGTTATTGTTTGATACATTCTTGTTCGTCAGGCAACTCAAGATATGTACATCATTATGATTGAAAATATCTAAAGTATCAATTTGTAAGTAGTCAAAAAATATCAAAGTCTCAGATGGTTCAGGATAAATTCAATAACTTTCTAGATGTATTGAATATGTTTTAGGCAAAACAGACCAAATTGAGAAATATGATGTGCAACTCATTGTCTGATTTTTACCCTGAATATTAGTTAACTCTTTAAGAACCAATTATTTTGAAATTCAGGCACCACCATGGTGCAGATAAAAATCCAACCACTGAATAAATATTTTTTTATTTATTTCATGCTAACTATGTACGTAACTATAGTCCTATTTGTATATGAATCAATTATCATTTTAAAAACTTTCATAATTCATCAAATTATTTGCTTAATTGGATTTGTAATGCATATATAAAATTAGGTAGATTACAACGGAAGCCTTGACGTGCCATTTGATAAATGAAAAATAATAATTTGCATCTTGTTAGTTCGTATCTCGTGCGCACAAGATGCAATTATTTTTTTTATTCATTAAATGACATGTCAGGGCTTCTGTTTATGACATCTTTCAACCATACAGATAAATTTCTATTATAACGGTTTGGTTATGTATTTTCAAGACTAAAAATAGAAAAGATTTAATAACTAAAATATTATTTTAAAAAAGTGCCGAAGATCGCTTAGATTTAACGAGAGTGCGGAACGAGTTAAATCCACAAGCATTCTTGGCACGAGATATAATATTTTGTTATTCATGATAACCAATTGATTACCCTATTATCATACAGATTTCCACCATGAGTTATCGGTATTTTCAACATGAATTATGAATTCTGTAACTGGCGGATTGATATCAAAGTTGTGACGCTTTGGCAGGAGAAGTCTAAAAGTGAAATTACAAGATTTACTTTACTGTGTTAAATATTGATATTTATTACACTGGTAACATTCGATAAAACACTGCCATCTATATGATAAAGTTAGTTTCTTTCCTTGTATATGTGAATAATGAAATGTTATGAAATATTGTAGAAGTAATGAGATCTTTAGTAAAACTAATCTTTGAGCCATTTTCCTTATGATACTGGAATGAAACAGTACTTTTTTGCTTTTGTCTTTTTCTTTGTCAATAAGTATTTAAAGATTCAGCATTGCTGAATTGCATTTCACTGCTTCGAGTATCATCGGGTGTTTCTAGAAAAGCAGAGGACACTTACCCTACCGGTGCACCTGATCCATGCTCCCAGTTTTTAGTGGAGTCCGAGTTGCTCATTTACTTTTGCCACTTTGTATGTATGATTTTAGTTACTTTATGTTTTTGTTGTGTGTGTCTGTTGTCCGTGTCTGGTCTTTGTCCCTGAATTACATTCTTTTGATTACCGCTATAGCCTTGGTTCCCTTGATTACTCTTCCAATACACCAAATTATTTTTCTTTTTATGAGCCATAGATATGAAAGTCATTATATTACAGATGAAACGCCATTTTTCACCAACTTGAACAGAGAGGTTGTTATTTATGATGACCAACCTATTGGTTCTAACATCTATAGATTGGAATATTATAACGGCGATACCAGAGACACTATTACACTCACCTACACCTCAACCACGACTTCTCTATCATTCAATACTGTAACAAGTATGTTGATAAATCATTACAGTAGGATGAGGCTACAATTACGTATTTTTACGAAAAATCCTATTTCTTTTTTTTTATTTTTAAGTAAACATGGCAACATTTTGATAAGGTAATTCAGTTTTTTTCTCAATTTTATGCAACTTTTCTTTCCAAACATAGATTACTTAGATTAACATAAAATACATTTAATCGTAAGTAAATAAAAGTTACAGGAATACTATGTCTGCATTCTCCTCTATGTAACGTGTTTTGTAACGTACAGTAGATATAATTAAAATGGTCATTGTAGAATCTTGAACATAATTGATGTAGGATATTTCTCAAAGCTGCAGAAAATTTAATTGCATTTTCGTCTAAAATAACACAAATTCTGAATTTACGCTATTGAAATTCCAAAATTAAAAAGTCAAAACTTCTACATATAAACACCGAAATCATGCAGTCTCTTAGGGCATTTAGAGATTGATATTGCTGTCAATACTTAATCCACAGAACAAATATATCTTGCAAGCAGTCTAGCTATAGGAGTTTACAACATAATATTCTATATGGAGGATTCTTGTGGGAATATTGCGACATCAGCAAGTCTTACCGTCACAGTTATGAATACAGTAGGTCTAACAATAAAAGCCGTCATATTTTTTGTATCTGGCATTATATGGATTTTAATAATCGAATTGAAATAATTGTTTAATTGAATCCTGCTTAAACCAAACTGTGAAACATTCTAAAACCTGTATTAAACAGACGAAGTCCCTTTCTATCAGATAAAGTATAGTTTGAGCCTCGGGAAACCGAATAACTGTCTCAACCGAGACTATTTTTTAGGCGGCAGACTCAAGGTAAGGGACACAACTCAACAAATCTTTGGAACATTTGTATTCCATACCTTAAATCAATCTCATGTAAGCATCAAAATAACTTGAATTGATTTCATTCTGTTTCAAATGAAAGCTTTATATATTTTGGTGAAATTGAATGTGAGACAAACATATCACTGATTTTAAGAGTTATGTCCCTTATCCTAGGTTTACCTTCCTTTAAATGTAAAAGAAGTGTTGTTGTGAATAATGATATGTGTCTTCTTTTTTGTCTACATTAACAATCGAATGTGTTTTATTCGTGTTAAACAAACGGATAGTGCTGTGATGTGAATTGAAAAAATAAAGAAAGATCCAGCAAATAAATGAAACCAATATAAGATAAATAAAAAAAAATGTTCTACTTCTAACAAATAGGCTTCTGGAGCAGGGTTATGTTGCTACAAGATTGAAGTCATCACTACGAAAGTTTTATGGCAGTCATCATGAACTTGTGGATCGTTACGGTGTATCCATCTGCGCCATGAAAACTGATTTGTTCAACGTGTCATAGTTTCTCTTTCCTCTTTCGTCTACCCCAGACTTGACTTGTTATGAGCAATTCGGCGGGTGTTTCTATAAAAGCAGAGGACGCTTACCCGACCAGTGCACCTGGTCCATGCTCCCTGTTTTCAGTCCGAGTTGCTCATTTGCTTTTGTTACTTTGTATGTCTGATTTTATTTACTCTATGTTCTGTGTTGTGTATGTCTGTTTTCCATGTCTGGTCTTTGTCCTTGGATTACATGTACATTGTTTTGATTAACGCTGTAACCTTGGTTCCCTTGATTACTCTTACAAACAAATATGCCACGAGCTTTAATGATCTAATGATAAATTCTCATTTTATTTTTCAACAAGGTTTTATAACAATATTATAGTAACAGACTACTAAAATGTAAGAAAAAAGTAATATATTCTTTTCTTCCAACAGTTGAGTTTCATTTAGATCGCGGACATCGGGGAAGATGAATGACAAGCATTGCAAAAATAAATAAAACATTTTTGTTACATTTAAATAATTCTTACGAAAATACAGCGTATAAAAACGACTTTATAAACTTAATTTGCGCATGTCTCCTGTATATTTCTACTTTAGAAATTTGTCCTTGACATTTTGAAAGTTATACAGGTCGTAATATTATCATGATAGTCATAATGATCGTTGTTGTGGCAAGAAATTTAAATTTTATGCTTCTATTACAACACATTAGCCCCCTCGGATAACTAACCTTCCCAGTTCCATTACTCTCCATGAAGATGTTGTTGAAGGTAGTCTATTGTATGAGATTGATGTCATCGACAGGCAGACAGATACAATCACGTGCTCTTTGTCAGCAGAAACGCCATTTAGTGACAACTTCCGCGTGGAACTTGTTGATGGAACCACGGGTGAGATTTCCTTAACAGTCTTTCTAACAATGAAATGAATAGTAAAGTAATATATCGTTGTAATTCTATAGTTTACGATTGTGTTGACTTGTTGGCGTGATAACCTCTAAAATGGACAACATGAGTTTGTACACAGTATTTGGAAGCAATTGTACTAACTGTTGATATAAAAAAAAAACAAATTGTGATTAAACAAGAAAAGAGATTATATATTTAGAACTTACGGAGAAAAATGTTTGACAAATTTTGCATGAAAAGCCACTTTCATGCATCACTTTCTACCTCATTGTTCTTTTAAACCAATTTACATTTTAGATAAAATCAAATGAGTTCTATTTTTTTAAACATTTTTAGAATACGGAATTTATCTGAAATCCAGTCCAACATTTGATTTTACCAGTACCAAGAAGTACACTCTTACGATATCTTGTGAAGATGGTAAAAATTCTGCTGTCACTGGGGACTACTTTGTCCACATTCAAAAGAACCACCCACCACGATTTGTCAATCTTCCAGGTAATTGCCTATTTTGAAGGCTTCCACCTTCACGATGTTATCATGATATATTACTGGTCACTTATTTGTTTCCATTTTTAAGAATCACCTGTTACTTTCTAATATCAAACGTTTCGTCTACATATATATAACTTTTAAAGCGTTTGTAGTTTTATGATTTCATTGTTATATACAACATTAAATTTATTTTTAATTTTTTGTAGCTTCCATCGATCTTAATGCAAGCAGCACTTTAATTGGTGACCTTGTTTACAGCGCTGCTATGACAGACGACGAAAGCGACACCCTAACCTTTACCATGACAACAGACCCTAACAACGCACCATTTCAGTTACTGGACTGTACGATTTTAGCGCTTATCTTTGTTTTTGTTCTTGTTTTTTTTTTGTTCACACAGTAACTTGTCGCAATTAGTGACAATGTGGTTAACAGTATTCCAAGACATGCTTCACGTCATAGTGTTTTGTATGATAATGACAAATTAAATTTAATTCCAATTTGTATGTCTATTCTGTTTTGAATTAACCAGGTGATGTATTCAACACGAAAAACTTGCCTTTGCTTTATTTATCAGAGTATACTGTTCTTGGTTCAGTACGTATTGTTTTAAACAAAATCATGGTAGGTTTAAAAAAAACTTTAAATTCTATGTAACCGCTATAATAAAGTTAATTTTTAGTGATTAAGATTTGAAACAGTAGAGAGGGGGAGATACGTATTAAGTAGCTGTCTTTGTAAGAATCATGCAAAATCTGAAAAAAGTGATATACCCCAAAAAAGGCTACATATTTTTATTTTTATTATGAAGTTGTTCTATTGGTCTATACTATGAAATGTGTAATTATTCATTCAAATCTGCCTGCTCTTAGGAGATAATCCACATTGAAAATCCAGTAGATTCTATTGTATTTGAGCGCGATTTACAGAGTTATCTCCCTTAATTTTGAAATCTACAGTGCATTCTGTATAATGTTTATCTCCTAAGAGCACGGGTTATATGAAAAACCACATGTTAATTTCGGTTTACTATGACATTTCAAACAAAATATCAAAAATAAAAATATGTAGGCTTTTTACCCATGAATCACATTTTGCATGATCCATAGCTGGAGTGTTACTTAAAAATATTTGTCACAATTTTATTTAGATGGAGACGTTGTTACAACTGCAGATTTATCAACTATATTCACACCTGCGTATAACCTAGAAATTTCAGTAGATGATGGCCGAACAACTGTAGGGCCCCGAACGCTGTCTGTTCATATCATCAGTAAGTACAAATCTAAGTAAAATCAAAATCAAAATGGAACCAAAGATATGATTTCCATATCCAGGACGCTAACCCTACAGAGTTAGGCGTGATTTTAGTTACTTTATGTTCTTTGTTGTGTGTGTCTGTTTTCCATGTCTGGTTTTTGTCCCTGGATTACATTCTTTTGATTACCGCTATAACCTTGGTTCCCTTGATTACTCTTCCATCACACTAATGGTATTTTCATACTAAGTGGAGTTTTGATTGGGCATTTCCAAAAAATGGGGGTGTAGTTTGAGCTTCGAAATATCTGTGGAAAAAAAGCCATCGGGCAAAATGTTCATGTTAAATCACGAATTGTAGAATGCGAAATGTTGACTCATTTTTTTCGTCTTTAAGGTTGACTTAAATTCAAATTTTTACAAACCCTACAACTTGTATCAGATGAGGAAGCATATGTATTACCTGAAAAAGTCACTACCTTCAGAATGCAAAATAAAAGATGGTAACACAGCCAAAATGTGCCACATATGATAATCATATGATGCTCGATTCATATAATAGTCATATGGTTCTTATATGTTAGTGTTTATGTGGAACATATGACTCTCGTTTGTTCGTGGAAAACATCTGATTATCATGAGATAATCATATAATAGTTGAAACATATGATTGACATATAACGCATATTTCATATGTTTACCATATGTTGCAAACCATGTGATTTTCATGTGTAGCACATGTGGCTGTGAAGGCCGTTTAATGGTAGCATTTGCTGGTGACATCACGTGACAACCATGATGTTTAACCATGGCAACCTAACCGATGTTGCTTACTACCTCGTATTTCATTGGACAAATGTGATAGCAACCTTGAAATTTAATGCTCCTTTGGGTGAATCGGTGTCCGTTATATTTCAATCACGTTATATATTGAACTTTATATATACTGAATAATTGGAAATATTTTATGTTGAACCAATAGATAATTGAAATACGAAGCAAAGCACAGTGACCATATTTGGATATTAACAAAGCGAGAATATGCGTCGGCTATCTTTTTTTTTTAAATATAATACTTGTTTTTTTCCATCCACTCATATTCTTTTTTTTATTTTGTTTAGTTATTCCAGACAATGTCAACATTTTTATAAGTGAAAATGACCGAACCATAGTCAAAATGTTTTTTTTTTTTAATTGTTTAAAGTGATTCCGATCCGTTGTTTGTAAATTAACTGGGAAAGTCTGGAACTGTTGAATAAATGTTTGCTACAAAATTTTACAGCAACAAAATAAAACATGTGAAATGAACTTACATAGATGGTTTGAATATAGATAAAATTACAGGTGATTTTTATTAATGACTTTGAATGGACAAATGAGCAACCTAAACTCCACGAAAATGGGAGATTGGACCAGGTGCACCGGTCAGGTAAGCGTCCCCTGTTTGTAAAAAATACATTATAATCATATAATAATTATGTGATAACCATATGATAATTGAAACATATGTTAGACATATGATGCTAATTTCATATGATCATCGCATGCTGCAAACCATATGATTTTTATGTGTGGCACATTTGTCTGTGTAGGCCGCTACAGGTAGCATTTTCTGATGAACCATTCACAGTACTGATTCATTTTTTTTCTTTTTCCATCCACTCTCATATTTGTTCCGTTATTCCAGACAGTGTGAACATTTCCTATGAAGGGAAAATGATAGAACCATAATCATATTTGAATCCTATTGGGATGTTTACTGCTTACGAAATGAAACTTTTTTTATTTATAGATATGAATGATAGACCAATCATCGCTAACCTACCATTGACTCAACCATTCAGAATTGAAGAAAATGAGGAGGTTGGAAAGACCCTTTATCATGTGTTAGTTCGAGATTTGGATACAACGGACACTCATCTGATTCAAGGAATATATTCCCCCGAATCAGGGTCAACTTATTTCAGCTTAAGTGCAGGTAAATGGTTTCAGTTGAAACGAGTATTTATTACATTGGAATAGCCTATGGTAAACATCAATTTTGCTGAGTGAACTGACATCTATTGAATTCAAACAATTTGATTAGGCACCTTCATTTGTGCAGTTAAACAGCTTATGGTACAAGATAGGAGCTTCTTAATGACAGGGAAGACTTGATTGTTGTAAGCCTCACAGGAAAAAGGCTCCTCATAGTTCTGGGGATGGAAGTTGAATGACCCTGAATTTAATAACGAATAATTATAGATACATCATGTTTGTATACCTTTTGTTTTCTTCATACTGAAACTTTTATGGAACTATATTCAAGTACAACATGTAACTTTATATACTATATGGGTTCTACCTTTAAGTAACGCATACATGGTAAACGCATGGCCAACTCCCTTCGAACGTTTAGTTTTACCAAAAATATTTCTGCACTTTTTTTTTATCAAAATGCAACGTTCACAAAAGGTTTTGTGTTTGTGTTTGTTTTTTATTTGATAATTATAGATTTTATGGAAGTATCTTACAGTTCACATGTCTTCAATAGTAAAAAAGTATATTAATCTGAAAGAGTAATCAAGGGAACAAGGTTTTAGCGGTAATCAAAAGAATCCATGGACAAAGACCAGACATGGAAAACAGACACACACAAAAGGGAACATAAAGCAACCAAAATCATACACCCAAAGTAACAAAAGCAAACGAGTAAACTCGGGCTCCACTAAAAGCTGGGAGCATGGACCAAATACACCGGAAGGGTAAGTGTCCTCTGCTTTTCTAAAAACATCCACCGAGTTGCTCATAAAAACGCAATAATGTTGTAATTGACTATAAATTTGCAACAGGATGGTCACCCCTTGTAAATTTTCCCCTATGAAATTATTACATGTAACATAATACATGGATAAAAAGCATTTTGTTATTTGAACATTGATTTAACCAGTACATAATTTTTCTTTTTTCTTCATTCACACTCCAGTAGTTACGAAACGGTATTTTTTTCCATTTGAAGAACAAATTTTCATACAGCAGTTTAAATGCATCAGTAAAAGTATCTATTTTAACGATCACTTAATTTAAGCTTCATGTTACAAATTCGATAGATGAGTCCACTTAGCAAAACTGGTATTTACATTTCCAGTTTAGCAAAGGTCAGAGATTACGTTCAACTCGTTTTAAATTACTTTGATAAATAAAGAAAATTTAGCTTATTTCAAAATTTTGACTTGTTTTTCCTTTGTCATTTTTTTTCTTTTTTTGAGTCGCATTTGAGTCGAATGTTATGGTTTTGAAATTTTGTGAATTATAAATATTTATAAGACCACGGGTCTAGGTAAAATGCAAAAATTTAGGAATACACAAATCTTCATTTTCTTTAGATGGGTACCTTAACATTGCTTCAAGTCTTGATTTTGAGGCAATGCCAGCCACGACCTTTGAGGTGGTTATTGAGGCAACAGACAGTAAGGACACTGCTACCTCAACAGTTACACTCATTATTACAGATGAAAATGAACCTCCTGTGTTCCACCAGGCCGGTTATTCAGTCGAGGCCTTTGAGGGAAATGTACGTCTGAACGCAATAAAAAGTATACATGTGGTTAAGGCAATACATTTTGTGTTTGAAACATTCGTGTTTAAAAGAGTCGAAATATTTGTTTTAGAGGAAAAAACACGTAATGATGATGAGCATGGTACAAAGTTCAAAGTTTACGTCACAAGCATGACTTTCATGACATGCTACTTGCTCATTAATTGTATCACAGATAGTTCTATCAAAGTATATTTTTTTATTTATAGCAAAACGACCCATTCCCATCAGCAGATCTGGTCATAAATGACCCTGATTCTGGAGAATCATTCATCTATTGGTTAGATTGTGGTAATGACACGTGGCGTTTTACAATGGCGGCAAATACAGGGTCGATAACATATGCATACAACTATGACGTAGACAAATTGCTTACTACGCGCTATGACTGTGTAGTTAGAGCAAAAGATACGGGTTTTAATACATGCACAGCAAGCTTAGTGATAACTATTAAAGACGCTAATGACAACCATCCTTATTTCAACCAAACACAATACGCATTTTACGTTTCACCATATGAATCAATTGGAACAGAAATAGGAAACGTCACTGCGTATGACGTAGACATTTCTGCGTTTGGAACTTTGACCTATAACCTTGATATGTCAGCTTACACAGAATTGTATATCCAGATAAATGATGATGGAACTCTGTATGTGAATAAACTCCTCAGTAGCAGATTCCAAAGTGGTAACGTCATGGACCTCACACTCACGGCAATAGATTACGGTGGTCTTTCCACTTCAGTGCAGATTTTAATAATATTTCCAGAAGTAAGTACATGTCATATCTTGAATAAAAATATGACTGTTTCAAGACCACAAATAAAGTACTAAGTTATCTGGCGTCTAAGCTATTCATAGGGACTCAATAATAATCAGCTTTGTTTATTTATTTTTAGCTACGTCCATTTTAAAATTATTAAGGAGTGCATAGGTGCTAAATGCAAGTTACTAAGAATATATTATGAAATATTAAAATAACTTCAAGTTTGTTCCGTCTTTCAATCTCAAATTACCTTAGCCCTTAAATCATTTTAAAGTTGTGCTAGTAAGATAGATTTGGATAGACCACGATGATTTGAAAATCAGCTTCTAAAAATATTGGTGTATTATCACAAGACAGTGATGATGATCCAGCAGTTTGATTCTGATAAAATATAACAATTTGTCTATCATGCAATCGAATAATTTCGTATTGTGTACAACTTGTGCTGCTGAAAAAAAATCTTGTCTTAAGCCTGATAAGACGAAGGACTAGTTGTCTCGTTGAACACGTGACAATGTAAAAATGTTTTCGCATTGCAAGATTATTTAAATTTTGTGGCTTAAATTGTGTCAATTTCTTAACGACGGTCGTTTCTGGCAATCTGAATGAAATGGATTTTCACTATATATACTGCATTTTGTATCGAAATATTGCATATCTATCCAGTCTTAAACGGTATTTCTACACTATATTTTTTTAACTATCGAATGTGCCAGAATGTGTAGACGTATGAGGTTATGTTTCTTTGTTTTATATTTACGTAGACAGCTCATGTTTGGCATTTTTAGCTCGCCTGGCTAAAGGCCATGTGAGCTATTGCCATCACTTGGCGTCCGTCGTCGTCGTTAACAATTATATAAACTCTTCTCCTCTGAAACTACTTGACTAATTAGAACCAAACTTTGTATGAGTGTTTCTTAGGGTACCTTGCATAGACCTAACGTGGAGATTTTTGATTCGTCAAAAAAGATGGCCGCCATTACTAAAAATAGAACATAGTGGTCAGACAGTAGTTTTTCGCACATATCTCCTAAACCGTTAAGTTTAGCTGAATTCTGATCGAATAAAAGTGTTCAGCATGATGAGATCTATTCCTGGGTTTTAATCTGTTAAGCCATGTTGGAGTTATTGCCCTTTTTCAATAATGTGGGGATTTTTTATTCCTCGAAATACGTTGCCGCCGTCACAAAAAATAGAACATAGGGGTCAGACAGTTGTTTACCACTTATATCTCTAAAACCGTTAGGTTTATCCAAATTCATTCAGTAGCTGAAATGATCCATATTATTAGGACTACAAAAGTCTTCAGACTCCTTGTAAGAGTTATTGCCCTTGAAAGGGGAAAATGACTTTTCTTTTAATAGTATTCAGCCAATATCTTGAAAGCTATGATAAATTAAAAGAAATTTTCAATTGTGCAAAAGATCTTGTGATAAGCCCTACCAAAGACTTCTTGTCAAAATTGTTGGACAACTTCTTGTTTAATTTATTGCCTTTGAAAGGCAAAGTTCAAGTAGGTGAGCGATTCAAAAATATAAAAAAAGATATTAAAAAAAATACCCTGAAAGATATTGGTATTCTACACATATCCTTAGCCGGCAGCATTTCAGTATGAATTTTAAACATAATTTACTTATGACTGAGACAACATATGACCAACCTATCATTAATATTACGTTTTAGGAAAATACCACAACGTCATCAACAACACCAGCCCTTGTCTCCTTCACGTCTAGTTCTGAAAACACTCTCTGGTTTACGGCCCTTGCTATACTGCTTGCCATGACAGCAATCGGAACTTTGTATTTTAGCGCAAAGTATTGCATGACTATCAACTTCTTCCAGACGACAAGGTTAGTTGTTATTCAATATGTTGGGCGCTTACAGTGAGTTATATAATTGACTTCAGGGGAAAAAGTTGGTCATGAGACTTGAATTGATGCATCTTTATATGTATTTAACACATCTTTATATGTATTTAACACACAAGCACATGTAAAATTTGTGAAAAAAGTGTTAAATGACTTCTTTATTAAACAAGAAAACGTGAAAACAACATCTTAGAACAAATCTACTTACAGCTAACAAAAACCAGATTTTAAGTCATATATATTTCTTCTTTTCAATGTGTTATGCAGTGCAAACTAGCATGAGTTTTCTTGAAAAAAAAAAACTAACAAACTCCTTAAATTTAAATGAAATGGGATAGTTTATGCCACGGTCCAGCATGAAATATTAAATTTTCAATCAAATCCGACTACTTGTTTCAAATTGGTTGTAGCTTGCACTGCACAATATAATTAGGCTTTAGCATATTTGAATTCCTGAATAAAATTGTGTTCTGGTAAAGCTGTATATTTGTTTTAAAGTTTGTTGTTTACACTTGTTTTTTTGCAGAATATAGTTTTAGAAGCATGTTTTATTTAGGAAGGAAACATGTAAATATGTAAATTACTATATAAAGAAGCATTTACCAAAGTGTCAGGAATATAATAATTGCATTATTTTTATTATGACTAAAATCATCTTGACAAGTAATGTCTTTGATTTTCGGAACCTTAAAACCCCCAGTTACATGCCAGTTAACTTCCTAAGATTTGTAAATGTTTTAATCAAAGATAGACCAGCTCTATTCCCTAAAGTTGAATATGTTACTCCCTGGGATATGCTTTATGGTTGATACAAAACTCATTCATTTAAACATTTCTTGTAATAACCAAATACAATGTAATCTCATGGGTTAACATTTCATTGATAGACTCGTGTGAATTTTACATGTTTAAATCTATGCAGTTATTATATATTGATCAACATTTTTAACTTGTGTAAAAACACTTCTATTCCCATTCTTATTAATTATTTGCATAATGCAATATGATAAATATGAAAATTTATCAATTAATGTCACTTTTTACAGTGTGAACAAGAAACTAACCAATAGTAATAAATCTGATAGCACAGGTAATCTTATTGCTATACTAGAATTTACATAAAAAAGCAAAAAAAAACAAATAAACGCCCGAAGTACTAAATTAAAACGGGAAATACAAAAATTTAATTACACAGAGACGAGTAACTAAAGCCATACCACCCCCCCCCCCCCCAAAAAAAAAAACAAAAAAACAAAAAACAAAAAAATGTGAACCCACGGTGGGCTCAATCAACACTTGCTTCTTGCAAGACATCGGTAGCCTGATGGTCATGTCCTGTAAAGATGCAGCAAATATATGACTAATAAAGTTAATTGGTCATTCTAGGACCATTTTGTTATGAAGACAAAATAAACGTTCAGGAAGAACAAGAAAGAGATATCTCTGACATCCCTGGTTATCTGAGATTTCTGTCTTGCATTTTTATCATTTTAACCATTGGTGAGATAAAACACGTAACACTTGTCACGTCGCAATAAAATATTTGGCACATAACATGATTTACAATGCTGATTGCCATTGAAAAAAAAATGCATGAACTGACGCCATGGGGTAAGATTTCGATATGCCCTTACTCAATATAGACTAGATAATTTGATACTTGGTTGTCAGAGATTTCCCTGTCTTTAGTACGTACATGTTCAAGGTTGCATCCACTTTATATGTACTGGATGACATTTGAATTTTAGCGTACAAGTGTTGTATAAGTTTTCTTCAACTTATTTTCGGAACCCTTAATTTGAAGTTATAACTTTAGTACGATATAGGATAGATTCCCCTACGACGAGCGTCTTCTTTCTTTTAGCCATCCGGCATCCTTGTCCTTGGAACTCAATTGTATTTGTAGTTAAGTTGTACCCCAGCTAATAATCACGCAGTATGTGATTCGTGGTTGTCATATACCCCTGTTCATTAGCGATATAAATAATAAAGAATGTACTGTAGAATTCAAAATAAAGGGAGATATCTCTGTAAATGGTACTAAAATACATTAGAAACCATTGGATTTTTCAATGTAAACTATCTCCTAAGAGCAGACAGATTGGAATGAATGATTATAGATTTTATCGTATAGACCTATAAAGCAACTTAATAACAAAAATAAAAATGTGTAGCCTTTTTGGAGTATATCACATGATACAAAATATGCATGATTCTTAGCTGGAGTACTACTTAAATAAAGTTCTGTTTTAGAGCGCAGTTCATCTAAAAAACTTAAAAGTATAGATATGAATAAGCCAAACGACTATCACAATCCTACAAGACCACAACCCTACAGTAAAATAATAAATGTACCAAAACAAGAAAGGCCATCGGATGTTGTGTCAACTGTCACCAATAGTTCTGTTATGTCAAGTCATAGTAAACATCTGTACAAAGATAAAGACGAAAGGTCTTCAACCGGTCAAAGTTTATTGTAAGTATATCTTATCAAATTCAAATAGAAGCATTCGGACTTTTACATTTGTAAGCTCAATTTTAAATTTGAAGTAGGCAGTTGCGAAAAATGTCGAATTTATACTTGAAATAAGTGGTCCCGATAATGTACCATAAAATCGAAGACCTATTTAATGAATATGTTTTCCTGGCTTGCGCTACTTTTACTAGATGCACAGTACCTCAGGAAAATGTACAGATCTCGGGGACAATATAATTGACTTTTGTAAATGTAGCCATTTAATATGTATGTACTACCAATTATCATGATTACTTGCTGTGTTTTTAGACCTTGTGTGCACAAGTAAGCAAAGACAAGTTTTATAGAGGCGTATCGGAGAGACTCTATATTAGAATACTATCATTTTGGTGAAAAATATCAAAGAAATACATGATAAAACAAGATTACGTGTATAAAGAAAAATGATAAATAATTGTTCAGTTAATTAAACCGTATTTAGGCAACCCCAAATATCTTTCACCCAATAGTAATCTTTTGGTTGAGCTTACATTTTCTGGTTAAACTACTTGGATAACGAAATTAGCTGTAAGAAAGTAATCAAGGGAACCAAAATTATAGTGGAAATCAAACGAATGTCATCTAGGGACAAAACCAGACATGGAAACACACACAAATACAACAAAGTACATAAAGTAACTAAAATAATGCATACAAAGTAACAAAAGTAAATGAGCTACACGGACTCCACTAAAAACTGGGAGCGTGGACCAGGTGCACCGGTAAGGGTTAACATATACAATGACAAAATTGATTAAAAAGTATTATTTGATGTTATGTACTTACAAATGATAATTGATAAGAAACATTTATGAATATTATGTGTCAGTAATTAATTTCTTTTTTTCTTTTCTGTTTCAGGTCTAGTGTCGATTTTTGAAATGTTGCTTGTACGTCTCATAAGAGATTACCATGGTATTGTGTAGCTAGTAGACACATGTTTTAGACTTTCTAATCGTTGATTCCAGAACTTATGCGCATTGATGAAAAATGAACAATGTATTAATGAATTATGTGATGGTGGATATTGTCTTTACTCAAACTTATTAATGGAGTTCTTTAATAGTACTAATACAAGAAGCCGTAAAAAATAATAGCAGTAGTAAGACCTTTACTGCCACCGCACTCTCCAAAGTGATGGTGGAAAACAATAAATCTGTCCTATCCACTTTTGGTAGAAGAGTAATCAATGGAACCAAGGTTATAGCGGTAATCAAAAGAATGTAATCAAGGGACAAAGACCAGACATGGAAAACAGACACACACAACAAAGAACATAAAGTAACTAAAATCATACATACAAAGTAACAAAAGTAAATGAGAAACTCGGACTCCATTAAAAACTGGGAGCATGGACCAGGTGCACCAGTAGGATAAGCGTCCTCTCTTTCTAGAAACACCCGCCGAGTTGCTCATGGAAAACAATAAATCTGTGCTATTCTTTTTTTGGTATCTCAACCAAAAACTTCGGTTGTGATATATCGTCTATGTTCTGGACATAAACTCCATAAGAATCCATACAAACAACGCGACATAGCCAGATCTTCATATGTACCATCAAACTTCTTTCAGATATGTTTTACTTCTATACTCACAGCTGCAAAAGAGGGTCTCCAGTTCTACCATGACACTTGTTACTCCCATAGTGGTATTAATTCAATGTGGACCCTGAAAAATCTTCTGGAGACCCTCAATTCAAGATTATTTTAAGAATACAGTAGCATTAAAACTTATAATTTTTTAAACTCTTTATAATTCTATTCCCCAAACTCAGTTAAAATCCAGATAAAAAAAAACATTATACACCATTGTTACTCCAAATTAGACGGTACACTTAGATACAGATGTGTAGTACTTGGTAGAAATTCTTCATACTTTGTAAAAACGACTCCAAATCATTTTACAAATATACCGAAGACAATTGCTGGAATTGTTTATCGACAATATATTTGTCCAGTGTGGTGGACGCGTTTTCAACGAATGGTTGGCATTCCAATGGGAACAAAGTGTGCTCCATTTCTCGTTGACCTATTCCTCCACTCTTAGCTGATCTGCTAAAAAGGAAGCCAGATCCTTTGATCTCAGTTTCCGCTTTTTACATGACGAGTTATCGTTAAACAATACTAGTGTCGGGGATTTTATACATCACATTTACCTAAAAGAACTTGAAATAAAGGACTAAGTCAGCCTGGTATCTTGGTCTACACTTATAGATCAATAACGTCTTTCAATTAAGCTTCTGGAACAGGGTTATGTTGTTGCAAGATTGAAGTCATCATTAAAGAAGTTTTATGGTCGTCATTATGAAGTCTCTGATCGTTACGGTGTATTCATATGCACCATGAAAACCAATTTGTTCAACATATAGTAGTTTTCCTTTCCTCTTTCGTCTATCATGGACTTTACTATTTATGTGCAACTTGGCGGGTATTTCGAGAAAAGCAAAGGACGCTTACCCTACCGGTGCACCTGGTCCATGCTCTTAGTTTCTAGTGGAGTCAGAGTTGCTCATTTACTTTACTTACTTTGTACATATTATTTTACTTATTGTATGTTCTTCATTGTGAGTGTCTAGTCTTTGTCCCTGGAATACATTCTTTTGATTTCCGCTAGAATCTTGGTTCCCTTGATTACTCTCTCCACCAATTTCAGTTACCATCACAAAATAACATATATTTCGTTGGCTATGACCTTTTAGTTTAAACATATTTTATTCAGAAATAGTTTGATTACAATAAATTACAAAACATAATAGTAATAAGACAAGGATTCGGAAACAAGCATGGCATATACTTAGTCCGTCTCCTTATAAAAATGACAGTTTGGTTAGCACATATGTTCTATTGCACGCTTACATGTTGAAGAATATAAGATGTGGCGACGAGAAAATAAAGTATTTAGGGAAAAAAGGGATGAAATGCATTAATAGGTAATTGATTATAGTTAGGTGTTCACAAACCGTTTACTGTCTACTTTATACTTTTGCACATTTGTAAATATATACATAAATTTTGTTCTAAAGTTAGAGCATCTGAACCATGATGCAAATTTTTGGGAGTTAACGGGATTGGTAAATTTAACGACAATGTTTATGTCTGGCGAATGGCTGCATATTTGTTACAGTGAAGAAGATAATGGGCTGACGTTTCAGATTGACCGCATGTACAATATGGGTTACCGACAAGATTTCGCGAAAATAACTGAGCATTCAAAGAACCACTATCCATACATAATCGTGCATGGAGCACCTGGCCGATTCTACTGCCGATATAGAAGTATGTTGGGCATTTTACATTCTGAACTTTCAAATAGTTCTTGAATGTTTCTAACGACGACGCCTTACGAATGTCGGGTAATTGTGACATTAGGGGTGTCAGGGTCTTTGAGATTTTTACTACATTTAAGAATACGTCTTTTGGTTTCCGTGTTACGAAGACGCACAATGATTTGTCTAGGCATTGGCGGTCGACCAGTTGAGGGTTTGTCGATTATACCAACTCGATGGGATCGAACAATATTCCCTGCTTCAAAGGTTTCATCTATCGATTTAACAATTTCTGTTACCGTTGCAGTCGAGTTTTTACCGGGCGTTTCTGGTATCCCACTAAATCGTACCAATTCTCGACTATACTGCTCGAGTGCGTCTACTTCGGATTTGAGTTTAGAGTTTTCATACTTCAATTCGTCTATTTCTTGTTGGAATGACTGAGTTGTTTCTTTTACAGTTTTCAATTTCTTGTTTGAAGCTTAAACGTATCGTAGCAATGAATTCATCAGCAAGTGCCGTCCTTAATTTCAGGACAATGTTATCTAAATCAGATGTTTGTAAGGCAAAAGTTGCAGGGCGCTGAAATCATTGGTTTGCAAATGTTGGCGATGTCATAATGTTCTGTTTTTTTTTTTATATTCAGATCATCGCGGATGCGAAGGTTTACTGACTACGTAAACGTGAACTCATTTACATTAGAAAATAAACATAGACGTTTTTGGACTTGAATGAATTAAATTGCTTATAGTACTCACTTCTAAGTAATATGTAATTATTCCGCATTAAATTCATCTTCCAAATATTCCAATAATAGCACAAATGATTATAGGATGTTTATAGCATCACATAATGTCTCTCCATCACTGGTAAACGAGTCTAAATCATGTTTTTTTTACCAAAAATAGTCGGAGAGAAAATTTAGGCAGCCATTGCGTGAGCGTGCGCATAAAAAGATGACCTTTTAAGATATTGTCACATTTTATATTGTCTTGGAATGTTTTTATTCATTTTGTTCTTATTGCTGTACATTATTGGTCTGGGAATATTTGACAAGTTTTCTTGAATTTTCCATTTGATAATGACTAGTAATATACTTTGAATGTTTGCTGTATATTTAGTCAGTCCCTAGATTCTCCAAGAGACACCAGCTGTGGAAACTAGAGCCCGGGTCTAACCCATAGAGCAATTTCAATGAACTACATAATAAAGAGGTGAGGTTTCCAATCTAATGAAACACTACTATTACAGACATTACTGCACAAAATCTGGAAAGAAAAACTATAGAAAGTATAGTTTCGAAGTGTTACTGACAATATATATAGGTGTTCCCATATCCTTTCACCAGGGATGATTTTTTTAGGTCTAACAATGCGGAAATTTCCAAAATCATAAGTAAATATACAGTAAAAAAAAAGCATCATAATGATAAAATGCAGATTTGAAATAGAGGAATTCTGCTAAAAAGCGATAAAAAAAATCATCCCTGCTTCACAATTTGATTCAGGTGGGGATTATAAACCTACACATGTATCCAGACCTGTTATATTACTGTATGATGACGCCATATACATGCATTCCACCTTTTTTCTGAAAATGATTTATTAAATCTTGAATATTCTATTTTCAACATAACTACTACCTTATGGCTGATTATTTGGTGGGTGTAAAATTTGGCGATTTTGAAGTAAAAAGGTATGCAAAAAATTTGGCAGATGATAAGAGGTGCTTTAAGTACTTAAGCCTAGATTTCATATTTCATGGAATTTATTTAGGCATTTTTAGAAATTACCAACTATAGGTATGTAGAAATTCACAATCTGCAGAGGGCAGTTTGCAGATAAAATTTGTAGGAACTACAAAGAGTTGGTAAAAGTAACCAAATCTGATGCAAATACCATCATATTCCAAAAAAACTTCAGCAATTTTTTTCACCACTATAAACACAGATACTTCTTTTAATAGAAATATATTTTTACTTAATATTGTTTTACAAAACATAAATAGAGACAAATAAAATATTACAATAAAATTAGAAACACATGATGACAATGGATAAAGTTTCTAATGGAAACAAAAAAAGTCTCTAAATTCTTCTTTCTCACTGTTTCTCTCCCTTCCTGTAAAGAAAAAAAAAATTATTTTACACAAATATAAAAAAAAAATACGAAAGTAATCTGATTGGCAGGCATAATTATAAAATCCCTCAATGTATCAAAATAGGGGGAGGCACTTTTATTCTTTGTACATGGGAGGGTGTTCAGGTCTCTTGACAACATATAAAGTTAAATACAAAACATCAATAGAACTTCTATGGGTGGCTCCCCTGGTGAAAAAGTGCCTTCCCTGAGTACCTCATATCTTTTAATGGAATAGCCCTTAATATAAACCATACTAACTAGCATCTCACACGTGAGGTAAACTAGCTGTAAATCATACTAATTAGCATCTCACACGTGAGGTTAACTAGCTGTAAACCATACTAATTAGCATCTAACACGTGAGGTTAACTAGCTGTAAACCATACTAACTAGCATCTCACACGTGAGGTTAACTAGCTGTAAACCATACTAATTAGCATCTCACACGTGAGGTAAACTAGCTGTAAACCATACTAACTGGCATCTCACACGTGAGATTAACTAGCTGTAAACCACACTAACTGGCATCTCACACATGAGGTTAACTAGCTGTAAACCACACTAACTGGCATCTCACACGTGAGGTTAACTAGGTGAATTCTACAGTTTATATCATATTGTTTGCCACATAAAGTGTTATTGATATGAAGTTTCTAATACCACAAAAATATTGTATTAAGTTTTTGGATTTTGTAAAATTGAATCTTCTCTTTAACAAAAAAATGATAAATCAAAAAAAAATTAACTGCTACTTCAGTCCATAGAGTGAAAATGGAAAGCTTACATTCTCAAGTGTCTATAAGTGTATTTTTGCTAAGTGTTCTGTAGACAATATTTAGAAAATGTAATTTCATATTTATCAAAGAGTGTAAAATATCACAAGTGTCTGGATTACAGCAGAAATAACCACTTATACTAAAATAAGCATTAATAATGTTAATGTTTCCTGTAAGACTTCTGAACAAGTCAACTGATTTATTACATGAAGAATTACTGGAATTTAATTTCTGACACCATGGAAGGAAACCAATTCACAATATTAAATTGGCTCCATGGAAGTGTCAACTTAGGGAAACAGAATGTGTCATGGAATTTGATAGCCTTGGTTTGCAACAGTTTTTTAACATGTAATTTTTAACTCAATCTCAAACAGTCCCCTACTACTGTAAAGTGTTTGAAGCTATTTAGCATTTCTTACTGAATGATAAATGTAGCTCTCTGTCTAAGAATCTGGTAAAATCTATCTAAGGTGTGGAACATAAAGTATAAAAAAAAACGCTGAGATTTTATTGCATTATTCAAGTATTTATACCTCATTACCTCCAGAAATTGCCATCAAAGTATTTGCAAAGATTGCATTTTCTTTTTTTGATAGGTCAAATTTTGTTGAAATGCACTATGGAGATATGGCAGGAGAATTTTTCAACACTTTTCCTTATACATGTACGAGCTGTAAAAATATCTATGTCACAGATGCTTCAAGACAAATTTAGGCACTTTTTGGTTGTTTTTTTATATGTATTGAAGATACTGGAGGCAAAAAAAACATCTAATTTAGAAAAATGTTGTGCCACCTATTGCCTGATTCTTACACAGAATGGTACATAAATACCAAAAGTCACTGGCCTTATGGAAACTTTGGGACTATAGATGGGTAGAAAAAATATAAAATTTACTCACCGTCTCGCTGCTATTGAACTAAGTAATCTATTTCCAAACAAAAATGTAGGTATGGACAGAATTCCTAGATACCGTACTGTCTCAAACATATTCAGGTTCACGAAATATAAGTAGTACAGGCCAAAAATTGCTGAAATGAGAAATAAAATACAAGATTGAATAGCTAGAATTACTAAAGAAAAGTATCTGCAACAAATTCAAGTTAGGGCTATTCTAGTAAAGTTTCCCTGAAGGGAGTAGAACACCACTTAAATATTTGAACCTTGGTTGGTGGTTTTCTGGTATTTTCCACAATTTAATGCATTGCAAAAATGTAATTTATTCTCTTGGTGGTATCCCTTGTGAATTGTGGCATTCCACCCCCTTCACGGAAATTTTAGTGAAATAGCCCTTATTTGGAAGGAGAAAATTTGTAACAGATGGAGATAGGAGAAGTGTTCATAGAATGACAGACAACAGCAAAAATAATGCCCTCTCTATCTACAAGTATATAGGGCTGTTCCATTTAAATATACATGGGAAAGGGGGGACGCAACTTGCAAAAGACCACACCCCCCCACCAATTTAAAAAAAAATAATGCCAACCCCCATCCCCAAAATATTAAAGATTATTTAGATAAATCCCCACCCCCACACACCCCCCTCCACCAGAATACTAAAAAAATATAAAAAAAAGATCAACCTGTCAAAATATGCACATATAGTTCTTTATTTTGGGAAATCAGAGCATCAAAATCCTCCAACCCCCAAGTGTATTGAGTTTTAAAGATGACATAATTCAATTTATCAAACATACCCCTACCAACATATATAAAAAAAAATATATAATTTTTAACCCACACCAAGAGAAAAATAAAAAATCAGCATCCCCCCTTCCCATGTAGAATAAAATGGAACAGCACTTAGTCATAACATAAAAAATAAGGACTTGTTACATTGGTTCAGAATATGGGCCATATTCTTTTTTTTACATTTTATTAATATTTTATTTTGTAGTTCCTTTTTACCTTTTAAACGTGGCTATTGTTAACTTATTCATTATTCTCAAAATATATTCAGATATAAAGGGACTATAAAACGTGATCAGTTCAGACAGGTATTTGTATTACTCAGTACTAGGTTTTGACACTGTATTATAAAGAAGATGACAACCATTTTAAAGAAAGTCTGATGAATAAAATTCTCTTAATAACAATTTAATTTTCATCAGTACGTAGAGTATGAATATTATAAGCGATCCCTCTTTCTTTTTTCTTTTTTTTTTTTTAGGGAAACTTGAACAGTAATAACTCATAGAAAAGAAAATTATGTTCCAAAATAGATTTCACAGTCAGTACTGACCACACACAGTACAAACCCTGGCACTAATCTTGGTGTTTATTGTCTCCCATTAGTATAACTGTTGGTACAATTAATGTAAAACAGCAAAGTTATGGGATGTGGTCACAAGAAATACTACAAGTGAAATTCATCCATAAGTGGATTCAATGAAATTTGTGCTTAGTATATGTCCCCCCCACCTCTTATTTATGGGTTGTGTTCACAAGAAAATATACAAGTAAATTATATCCCAAAGTGAATTCAAGAAAGCATGGATTTGGTGTATGCCCCTCCTAAGATTTACTTGTATACACACTAAACTGATTTCATACAGATAAAACTTTTAGCAGTAACCTGGAGAGATTACATGTGGTATGTTTACTTGTGACAACTATTAATAAATGGAAATTATCAATATATATATTCCCTTGTAACATCATTTTATAACAGAATAAAACTAATTCCATGTTCACATCAAGATCCTGAGGGTGACAAATTCAATGTTCACATCAAGATCCTGAGAGTGACTACTTCAATGAGTCAAATATTTATGTTCAGGATTTAATTTGGAGGGAGTTGTTTGTTTTTGTATATTTTACTCACCTGCCAGACAAACATGGAATCCAATAGCACTGAGAGACATTGGGAAGTTTGACAAGTTAGCTCCAATCTTAAGCCACTGCAATGACACAAAAGATACAAAATGTTTACAGCTACATGTATTATCCAAGAAAATGTAATGCAAATGAGATACATTTCTAGCTAAAAGTAAGGGTTGTTCCATTTAAAGATATGATGTTCCTGGGGAAGACACTTTTTACCAGGGGAGTCACCCATAGAAGTTCTATTGATGTTTTGTATTAAACTTCATATTTTGTCAATAGACCTGAACACCCACCCATACACATTGAATATATGTGCCTTTTCCCCCATCCCTTGGTAAAATCGGTAATAAATAAACAGTAAAAAAAAGAATCACAACGTTAAAATCAAGATTTCAATTAGCAGAATTCTGCTAAAAAGCGGAAAACAATCATTCCTGATTAAATTTCTTTTTTGTATGATCCCATAATGGACTAGTTACCTGGAGAAAAAAGGTAACCAGAACCCTATGGTCAAGTTGTTGTACCAGTACCGTGAACAAAAACCATCACAATGGCCATGATTCTATACAGAAGTACTGGTTATTTACATGTATGTTGTAGTGCATGTTTTTCCTTGTTCCTTCTCATTAGCAGTCCCCCGACCTATTTAGCAGTGAAATGTGATGCTAATACAGTAAAACCTGTCTAGACCAGTGAGTGGGTGTATAATAACACAAAATTAAGTACAGTGCAATTTGAGAATTGTACTTTGAGCTCTCGATTGAGTATCAACTAGTACTGCAAAAGTATACTTACACAGATAAATAGAATAGCTAGCGGTAACAAAACAAGAGCAGTAAATACTGTAGATACAACTGCTGGTGGTCTCTTCTCTGGCTCACGGAACATGTGCTGAAGATAGAAAACAGATAATTGACAATCAGGTCTTAGTTGGCTATAGCAAACATTCCAAAGGATAAAAATATCAACAACTATTAAAGAGTTCAACCATTCTAGACCCTAAAATTTACCTTATTTTACTATATGACTGTATGTACTTGATAAAGGAAAACAAAAAAAATTATTGTCCGGGGTGTGACCTTTTTTCAAATGCAAACAACCTGCAAAAATATCTACAATGTACACATATTACAAATGTTTGATTGAAAAGGTTTCTGGTAGCAGTTCCATAGGTAAAATGAATTGCAACAAACATGCCCACGTCTAATCTGATTATACAATAAATATTTGATAGCGGTACTAGAGCAGGGATAACTAATTTAAAACTATTATAAGGATTAAGCAGCATTTATAAGGAATTAATAAGCATTTAAACTGTACCAAGACAAATGCAAATATATTGTGGATTTTTATCAGTTCATGAGTGAATTTCATCAACATTGTACGATATTAAATTTATTTAAAAAGGCAACAGCCCCCCAAAAATAGTATATCTGTTTCCTGCTACTCTACATACCCTTATTTTGTGCCTACTCTAAACATTTTATTGCTCAAACATTGTGTAAGTCTAGATTGTTCCTCAATTGATTCAATGCAAAATGTTTTTGAGAAATAAAATGATTTCCTTACCTACCTACCCTATTTCTTTCTTGTTGGTAGCAGAAAACAAGACTACTATTTTTATTTCCTTAACCCTACAATAAATCCCTTAATTTACAACAATAATTCTTCACCAGTTAGACACTAAGCATCCATAATTGTTTACAAACCTTAATTTCTGGTTTCTTGCTGTACTGATTCTCCTTAGCTTTCTGTGCAGGTGCGTCACCAAACTTAAGTTCAGCATCAGCCTGTAAAATACAGATAAGATTTAACAAGAGGGTCAATATGGCTAATAACACTCTCCTTGATTCATTTTTAATCCAGACTGATGACTGATATGTACTGTTCTTGTATTAATTTCTCCTGGTGCTAATTATCAAGTGAATTTATTAGCAAATTTCAATTTTTGTTTTTTTTTTCTTCAAAAAATTGTATTTAATAGCATGATATAGTGTGGTGAAAAATCAAATTCCACAGCTATTTTTTCCACAGAAAATTAGTACAGTATACCAAATGAATATGTTTACAGTATTCAAATGTACCCATGAGGACATCTATATGAAATGAATATATTGAAATTTTCTATTTTGTAATACTACCAAAATAGTTAAGCAATATATTTTTATCACCATATTTACATAGGTTTTTGGCACATCCCGTTTACCGGAAATTAAAATGGCAGATTGTAAACAATGCTACACAAGTCAATAAAATTGTGCATACCATGCCAAAATTCACTTGACATATTCAAGCAAACTTCTTAAAATGTACGGAACATATTTTTAATGTATGATGTTAATGGATGTTTTACAAAGTTTTCTCCATAAGACTGTAGTCATTATTCGATTAACAACTACCTAATATGCTTTTGAATATTAAATGGAAGTTATGGACACATTCTTGTGAATACATAAGGTCTCATGACAAGACTAAAAAGCCAAAGCCCTATTAATAAGATTTTACTATGGCAATTATTTCCTGCTTGTATTACCATTTCATCAAGGTGAGTTTTCGAGTTCATCACACAAGAGAGGTCAACAAAGGAACTTCCATTATCATTAGGCTAAAGTATATACTAAAGCTGTACTGGCAGCATTTAAATCTGATCTGTGAAACATAATCTTACCAAAGCCCATGAGAATGGGTTCTCAATAACAGCATCACCAACAATCAACTCCATGCTGTATTTACCAGACAACTGACCAAATTCCTTAGCATTGGCTCCAACATCCTATAAAAAAGACAATTATAGCATTATGAATAGAACCAAATCCCATTTCAATACATATCCAGTGGTTGGGAAGAAAATTTTGAGAAGGGGCAATAATCAGGATTTTGGAAAGATATTCTAAATTTTGAAGGGGCAATATGTTAACAAACCATATAAATTTATTTCATGTGAAGGGGCAAATTTCTGTTAGTTTCACAACCCCTGCATATCAACATGTTAGTTAGCTTCTGAAAAATACTCATATGTTTTTGATATCATATTCACTAAAAGATCGATACAAAAAATATGTAGACAGAACATTGCACGCTGTGGAACATTTGTAATTTCTGTTTCTATTGTGTATATCTTAAAATACAAAAATGTATTCCAAAATAGATTTCACAGTCAGTACTGACCACACACAGCACAAACCCTGGCACTAATCTTGGTGTTTATTGTCTCCCATTAGTATAACTGTTGATACAATAAATATACAACAGCAAAGTTATGGGATGTGTTTCAGTGGCAGATCTTAAATCCATTATGTGGATTCAATGCAACTCGTGTAAGGTGTATTCCCCCATGAAAAAAAAATTTGGGAAAACAAAAGTTTGCAAGCCATCTTGATTTGAAATCATTCTACTGTAAAACGAATTTCCTGTGTCACTTTACACAGCCATCAGTTCTATTTACACCACCCTTAACATTAAAATGATCCATGTCTATGCAGGTCTATCTGTGTTATTAGCATCTTTCAATGGAAGGTTTCCATGAAGTTAAAGATTGGAATTTTCATAAAATGTCATTCTTTGTTTGCAGAATAGCTATGATGAAATCAACCTTACCAAATCAAATCTATATCCACCAGAAGAGTCAGACAGTGCAACAAAGATAATCTCTTGGTTGGTCTTCTGGTTGGTCATTTTCATGAAGGTCTGAAAAAAAAGCAAATAAAACTCATTTTAACATTGATAATACTCATATATGCTATCAAAAAAAACATAGAAACAAGTGAATATTTTATTTCATCTGGAAATAGAAATCCAGCTGAATGTGGATGAATGTGAAGATTTTAATGATAAACTCAAAATAATTTCTTGGTCAGCTGTTAAATGTTCTTGAAAAGTTTTCGGGGAAGGGAGGCATTTCCTTTTACAATTTCACAACCGAAATCCTTATTAAATGCTTGAATTTGTTTAAAGCAAAAAAAAACAAAACAAAAAATAGGAAGTTGCACATGTTGTTGTAGGCATAACCCCCTCACAAAGGAAGATGATATTGGAGAGCAACCAAAATCTCTTACAACATGTCTATATGAAGCCACACACCAAATTCCATCCATTTGGAGCCAAGATAATTGTTACAAAATTCAGAGGGATGGACAGAACGAAGGGTGAACAAAATGATTCTGATATACCATCCATCTTGTTCAGTGGGGGTATAAAAAGAAACAAGAAAGGAGGCAATTTTTTTCTTCTTGAAATGGCAATGAAAATGAGTAATGAAGTAACCTCAAAAAAGAATAGGAAGAGCCTAAAAACTAAGAAATTGTTTTCCTTGCTCAGTTATCCCCCTTACTTGATGAGCAGTAACAGATTTTCCACCAGTCTTGTCCTTTAACTGGAACTTCATGATGATTTTCTGGTGGTTGTCAGCCTCAAACATGTTAGCTGCTTTGTTTGGATATTGCAGCCTAAAAAAAGATAAAGATTAAGAGTAACGACCTCTATTAATAACCATTTTATGCTCATCCCCTATCTCGGCATTAGAAGTCCCATAAATGGTTTCTTGTATCAGTCAAGCCACAATGCTAATTTTCAATGAACTTTCTCTTTCATTATTCTTACACAATCCATGAAATTAAAATTCAACAATTAACAAATAGTCACCAAAAAAACAAAAATAAACTATAATCAGTGTTCTCCCCACAGTCATTACTGGCATAGCACAACTCCTTTGGCCTTCTTCCAAAATTATAGCACAGTGCCCATAGTGCATTCTAACTAAACTCAATTACTGATAGCACAGTGCTAAGAAATCATAGCGCTGCAAAGTACAGCACTACAATGGCCTGGGGAGAACACTGAAAATAAAACAATACCTTCAGATAAAATTAAAATGAAACCAGACTAACCAAAGCACCTTTAGACCTTTAATTTTGTTCAGTTTAGACAGGTGTCTAGTTTTACAAGAGATTAAAGTGCATAAAAAATGATTAAGATTTTAGTTAGTGCCTTATTTAAACAGATTTTGCTCCTCTTTAAACACTATGGTGTATATCTATTAATAGATTATGTTCCAAAATAGATTTCACAGTCGGTTTAGACAGGTATTTGTATTACTCAGTACTAGGTTTTGACACTGTATTATAAAGAAGATGACAACCATTTTAAAGAAAGTCTGATGAATAAAATTCTCTTAATAACAATTTAATTTTCATCAGTACGTAGGGTATGAATATTATAAGCGATCCCTCTTTCTTTTTTCTTTTTTTTTTTAGGAAAACTTGAACAGTAATAACTCATAGAAAAAAAATTATGTTCCAAAATAGATTTCACAGTCAGTACTGACCACACACAGTACAAACCCTGGCACTAATCTTGGTGTTTATTGTCTCCCATTAGTATAACTGTTGGTACAATCAATGTAAAACAGCAAAGTTATGGGATGTGGTCACAAGAAATATTACAAGTAAAATTCATTCATAAGTGGATGTAAGGAAATCTCTGCTTGGTATATGCCCCCTCCTCCCCGTATTTGTGGGATGTGTTTTTAAGAGTTGTAAACACAAAACTGATTTTATACAATTTTTTAGTAACCTACGGAGATTTTGTGACATAACTGTTGATGCAAGAAAATTATGATTATACAAGTATGTAAACCCCCTGTAATGTCAATTTTATAACAGAATAAAACTGACCAATTTAAGGAGGTAGACCTAGGATAAAGGACACAACTCTTACAAAACATTGGAACATTTGTATACAGCATTTCATATCAATCTCATCTAAGCATCAGAGTAATTTGGACTGATTTCATTCTGTTTCAAATGAAAGCTTGACAGGCTTTGGTGAAATTGAATTTGATACTAACATATCACTGATTTCAAGAGATATATCCCTTACCCTAGGTCTACCTTGATGTCCTCATCAAGATCATCAGCAAAGTTATGGGATGTGTTTGTATCTTTACAACTCATTTGATTACACAGTTGCCCAATGTCTTACACGATTTACTATTCCTATTTTTGAAATAGGAAATCATAGACAATTTATTTGGATGTGTAAAAAAACAAGCAACATGTTTTTGTTGACTACTGTGAAAGTACTTTTAATTCGTGGATACCAATTTTCGTGGATCAGGGAAGAAAGACAAATTTGTGAATACTTGAATTCGTGGTTTTGAAGTTTTCTGCATACACAGCAATGGGAATCTACTGTTTGTTGGGAACTAAATTTTGTGGTTTGAGCTATCCATGACAACCATGAAAATTGGTACCCCAAAATGGATAGAATTGATAGATCAAGGTATGCCAGACCTCTTAATTATAATGGGCACATCCAAACAATGCACTTAAATTTAATATAGATGGAAGGTCCACTGATCATTTTCATAGAGAATATACAATACAATAAGTTTGTTACTTCCCCTACAATACTGGTACCTACTTGGTTGTCCTAGAAGCTGTAGACTGGTCCTTGTCAGCAACACCAATCTCAACACTCTCAATGGACACCTGTGTAGTCACTTTCACTTCAACCTGAAAGTGCGACATTTGAAAATAATAAAAAAATGGTTGAAATTGGAAGTAAACATCCGGCAGAAAAAGAACTGTAACAGTAAATTCCTGATTTGAAAAGCAGACTTCTGCTTTAAAGAGGAAGAAAATCATGTCTGATTTATGTACAAATGGAAGAATCAAAAATAAGGCACACAGATTTCTGAAATGAATAAAATAGTTTTACATCTAACAACAAATCAAGGCATACATGTACATGTAATAGTATCATGGTCTTAATACATGTACATATATTTTACAAAACATGAGAAAATCTCTCTTCAGATACAAGACATACTGAGAAATCTGTAAGGCCCAAAAAAGTAATAGTTCCGTTTCCTCCCACCAGCAAGAAAAAAATAGGGTAGGTAGGTAGGGAAATTATCTATTTTCCAAACATTTAACAATTTCATGAATAAATTATCTAGACTTTAGCAGTCCATACACGAAAATAGCCATTAAATGTTTAGTGTACACAAAAACAAAATATGGTAGGTAGGGAAATAGAAAACTGATGTGTTATTTTTTTTTTTGCCTAAGTAAAATATTCCAAAATAGATTTCACAGTCAGTACTGTCCACACACAGTACAAACCCTGGCACTAATCTTGGTGTTTATTGTCTCCCATTAGTATAACTGTTGGTACAATTAATGTAAAACAGCAAAGTTATGGGATAGTATTTCTTAATAATTAAAAAAATAATTTAATTCATAAAACATTCTTGTATGTGAACTTGTGTAAATGAGTTATCAAAAACAACTCAAGAGATTGAGCCACACATTTGGATCTAGTTGTGACTTGCGCTTTATGTTTCTCAATTTAAGAAACGGCCACCATTTCAAGATGGCCACTACATAAAATTTTGTCCCAACTGATTAAAAGTTTGTGTCTCAGTACGTTAAGGCATACAGATTGACAATACAAGCAAGTGAGGTGAATTTTCTACAACATAAACCAAATCCTATTGTGTCTAATATTAAATTTTATAAATCATTTTACTTAGGTGAAAAAAAAAAACGTACAGAAATCATCAGTAGGTAATGTTGAATACTTTAGGGCTGCTCCATTAAAAGATATGCAGTGCCCGATGAAGGCACTTTTTCACCAGGGAAGCCACAGATGGAAGTCCTATTGATGTTTTGAATAGAACTATATTTTATCAAGTGACCTGAATACCTACCTCTACACAAAGAATAAAAGTGCCTTCCATCCCACTACCCTTCATCCCTCATGTTTTACTGGAACATCCCCTATAAAAACAAGAGCCATGGCAGAAAAATCCTAAATAGGACTTCTTGTTAAGGGAAACAATACATGCCTAATATATGAATACGTGTATTGATATATGAAACTGTGTTAAACACTAATGAAACTCACATAAGCACCAGTTATTCCCAGCAATCTTTTATCAGCCTTCGTAGGTGTAGCACTGATCATCAGTCTATAGAATCCAGGGGCTGGCTTAGACTGCATCAAGTTGATCTCATACAATGAACTAAAATCATAAAAGAAAGATGTGTTCTTACTGACGATTAAACTTGAAGATGAATATCATTTCATTTTGGAATGTATTAAGTAAAGCAATTGCTGTAAAGAATACCTAAAACCAAACTATCAAAGAACTATGTCATCTTCCAAACTGGTTTAATAGTATGTAATATAAAAGAGCTTAAAAATTTTGTTAAGTATTTATTTCTTGCCGAAAAGATCTGCAATGGTTGACTTAGTTGATACATAGATTTATAATATACAGCGAGACCTATCTAAACCGAATCCTGAATAATTCGAAAACCTGTCCAAACCAGACACTTTTTTAAGTCCCTATATATCAATTTTAATGTACTGTTAACAAGGATAAACTGAACTCCTTTCTAAACATAACAAATTGAAAGTCTGAAAGAGATTCTGTTTCACTGTATCTACATGTATTATCATTACCCAAAATCAAAAGCTCTGTATATGCACTGAATAATGAATTTACATGTATTATACATGTATGGTAATTTACATGAGTTGTACATGTACATGTATATAATATAATGCAATGTATTAATCATGTCAGTCCTAAAGGCTATATCCGTTTTTATAGAATAAATGTATCATTACTTTTACTAAGGTCTTGAGGAGTAATCAACCATGCAGTTATTCAATTTGAAACAAGAGGTCTCTCTATTCTATATCTCGGACCATTTTCTGTTCACAATATTTCAAAACAGTTTGTGAATAAAAACAAATAAAACTTCTGTAAATCAATGCATGCATATGTTGGGCTGTGAAATAAATTCATCAGGAATTATTCCTGACTCATAGGTATTAAAATAACTAAACCTTTTTGCATATCAGCAAATTTAGAATGAAAGAGTTTATAGTTATGCAAACAATTTCATGTTTGACCATAGGGAGAACAAAGAACTCTTACTCCTCTTTAGCTGAAAATGGTTTCTTATTCAGAATGATGGCATCATCTCGGAGATGTTTAGCACTGTCAGCAACCACATTCAAAGATCCAAGAGCTCCTCCCATCAAATCTGAAACCCTGACCTACAATAAAGAAAATAATATTTTAAGAACAGATCACTTACCATACATGTATACAACAACCTATTATTATAAGCATATCAATTTTTAAGGTGTACTATTTTTTGCTCCAGACAGAAAATCATGAAAAAAAAGTACCCACGAAATGGATTTTTTAACACTATACAACGCTAACCATTTCCTCAAACATTTGATACCCATGAATATGTTCATTTGACAGATTACGCGAAAATTAGCCAGCACTCCACAGTTTAGTTTAGTTTCCCACTTTTGGCTAGGGATGAAAAATGACATAAATGGAAACCGGTGGTTGCTATAGTGATTAAAAATGAAGAATCTATTGTTGATCAAACATTTTCTGAAAAAAGGGGACTTTTGGAAGTATTTTGCAATGTTTTATATATTTTCAATGTTGAAGGGGCTTTTTTTCAATGACAATTTGACTTCATTGTGAAAGTGAAAGTAAGTCAATTTTTCACCATGCTAAATTTAATAAGTGGATTACAAGGTGAAATAGCTCAAAATCTAACCGGCAATGCCCATATGAGGAAGGGGTTTTCGAAGGAAAAAGTTTGAACAGTTTCAGGGGATGAAATAAAAATTGCAGATATTTTGCGGGAAATTTGATATTTTTAAACCTGATTTTATGAACTTTTTTGCAAATTTTCGCATATTTTTGCATGGTTTCTATGGTAACCCTATATGCTGTGGGTAATTTTTTTCCAGAACATTTTTACTGCATCCTGAAGGCCTTGGCTAGAGCTATTTCTAGATATATAGATTTACAGATGCTTGACATTTTTTTAAAGTGATAAATGTTACAAAGCATCAGATTACAAGACCAAAATTAGGCAGTTCTACAATACTGTGGAGTGCTGGCTTAGCAGCTGCAAAAATTAATAAGTTTACAGTATTTGCAACATATATTTGCTGACAAGGGAAGTATCTATGCAAAAAAAAACATCTATATTACATACAACTTTGGCTATCTTAAATTACCGTTACATAAAATATCAATGTGAAAGTTTTTTTTTTGTATGTTCTGAAATTATTTGTCAACTCAACAAATAACACTGAGATATGTAAATGTACAATAACCTTTCACAACAAGATAGGCTATAAGTTTTGAACAAATATGACCAGTACTTATTTGTTATAAGAATAATCCTGATATAAAAAGATAAGAAACAAAAAAATCTAGGAAGAAGTAACTGAGCTATCTAAATGCTACATAAATAGAAATACTTTTGCCTTACTGGCCTAAAAAATAATAATCTTGTTTCCTGCAAGAGAAAACAAATCAGGATGGGTAGGTAGAGAACTTATTGTAGTTTTCAAAAACATTTTACATTGAGTTAATAGGAAACAACCAGGACTTTAACTGTGCTTGAGCCAAAATGTTTGGGTTAGGCAAAAAAAAACTAGGGTAGGCAGGGAAGCAAGAAAAAGACATGTTTTTTTGGGGGGATTGCAGGCAAAACCATTTCACAAGATATTCATCTGAATTGAACAATTGAATTTTTGGGATGCAGTTTGGATGAAATTCAAAGCAATCAAGCTTATGTATGGATTTCATATGACAATCACATAAATTTCATGTTAAATTCATGTAAAGCCCAATACAAATGAGTTTTACATAATGTCCATGTATTTTTGCCTGTGTATAGGCAACAGTATGAAGAAAACAGGTCTATCCAACTGTGCAAGCAATGAATTTCAGAAAACAGGCTTACCTGAACTTTATAGACACTAACATTCAGGAAAGTTGCTTACCTGTACTGTGGGCATTGCCTGGCTAACGGCAACAGAACTGGCAAGTGTAACGGCAACTGGGATGTGGTACTGCAATAAAGTCATAGACACTGATGAAAATAATCATTTTACCACAGTAGCTCAGTAAAATGGTAGTATAACATATAGAATGAAATAAAGTACATGTATATATATATATTTTTTCAAATTTAAAATACACTGATAGTGTGTGCTATACTGGTTTTGTTGAACTGAATAAACAGGAGCACTAAGATAACCTAAATGAGTTCCTTCAAACAACTGAAATAGTTTTTACTTATGTATTCATACGATTGATTGATTGATTGATTGTTGGGGTTTAACGTCTGAGCAGCAACACTTCGGCTATATTCAGATGATGAACATGAAATGGATGATAAAATGAAGATGAAATGATGATGAAATGAAAAATGGGATGGGACACAAGGATACTAAGGTCGACAAATTTTGATTGCCACTAGAAAAAGGAGAGGGATGGGTAAGGTCGGCAATTTAGCCTCCTGTGGCGGAGCGCAAAGGTTCCTACTCCTGTCGAATGCGACAGCAGCGTGTGAGGAACGTGGCATTGTTCTCCACACAGTGCACCACTATGGTTTGCGGTCAGGTTTTCCGTATTATAGCCTGACAACCCCAGCATGGAACATGCCAGGGGTACCTCATTCCACCACCTGGGGCACACATACCAGTTGCTCTGTGGGCAGAGCGCCTAGCCCCTGGCTAGGTTTCTGAGCACTATTTAGTCGCCTTTTACGACAAGCTTAGCGCTGTTGCAGGCCTATTCTTTTGAAACCCGGACCTGCACAGGGCGAATTCATACATGAAATAGAGGTAGTTAAAAACAAAGAATCAAACTCAAAGGTACCTTGTTGCTTGTTAGAGTTTTGACAACAGATAGAAGATGGTAGGCTGATCTGGTCTGGTGTACGTGCTTCCTGCTCATAAAATAGTTGGCAAATTTCACTACTTTGTCCTGAAATAATAAAAAAAGAGACTGTTTAAATGGCAAGATTTGGATAAGATGGGGTCAAGTTAAAAATATCCAACTAAAGTAAGATTTTATTTACAACCAAAATGTAAATGAAAGATCTAAATGTAGGAGACAATGACTAAGCCTCAAAAGGCTTCATCCAAATCACTGAGCAGCATATTATTATTGTGAAACTGTAAAAATATATGTACAATTTAAAAACTTGTAACAAAGGGATCCACAAATTCTGACCTAGGACTTTTATTTCCCTGGGTCCTGAACCATAAACCCTTCTAAACCCCGTTATATGGACTTTTGGAGCAATAAAGCAACTTAATAGTAAAAATAAAAATGTCTAGCCTTTCTTAAGGGTGCATCACATATTATAGAATTTACATGATTCTTACAAAGACTGCTACATAAGAACTTAACATAAGCAATACTTACTTCAGCAATGGTTGGTGCTTTCTTGGCTACGTCTCCTAATTTGTAAGCTGCATCAATAACTAAAGCAGTTGCGAATAATCCACCTTCAAACTGAAATAAAATTTAGAAATAACTCTTACAATGATTTATTAGGACTAAATTGTGTCATTCATATAGCATTACAAAATTTCATTCATTATGCTATGATATTGAATAAAATTTTCATTAGTCCCTAATTATTACTCAAAAATAACTGTAAAAATCATGTTTTATGACGGTATAACCATATTTACCTGTAAATATTTTTCATCAACCTCATCCGCCTGTGCAATAATATCTTCAATACTGTCAAACATTTTCTTAACATCTCCACCAATCTCTGCTGACACTAAAAATGCGTAGCCATAGCTGAAAGAAAGAAACAATAATACATGTGAATGTATATAATAAAACATTGAAATAATAACTATGGCAAAGAAACAAAGAGAGCTCAGTGATTAGAGATGTAACAATCCACCAGTGCATCGCTACGTCACTATCCAGAAATCGACACTGTAGCCGTTTGTACAATTCTGACCTGATTCCTCATTTAGCTGAACTGGAAGTTGAAACAGAGTAATGACAGGTAAATATATTTCGTTACTCAATCACAACCTGTTTAATTGGCTGAGTTGAGCAATTTAACCTGTAAGAGAAAATCACTAGTCTTTACCAACTGACATGACTGTTTTCGTAACTCGTTGATTTGTAATTTAAAAGACACAAACAAAAACTGTCTGTAAAAATCGTGATCTTTAGCCAAGAATCGTGATATATATTTGATTGTGGCAAACAGCCACACTTCCTTTTCTTATCATAAAAAACTATATACACACAAGAGGCTGTCACTACTACACTGGGCATCTTAGAGACACTTTTAAACGTATCTTTGAGCAGTAGATCTAGGGATGCCCTTGCTATCCAAATGTTCAAAAAGAAAATGTTCCAAACTCCCTGAGTGGTCATCAACTTCAACTTACAGTTCATGGTCCAAAAATTTATAAATTTAGCTTAGGTTTGAAAAAGACTTGATTAAATTATCAATTGGAAACCCAAAATTGTGACAAAGTATGATGTTAGGAGCACCAAACATATATAACCACTTACTGTCAAGTTAGAAGGCTAACATCTACACAACAGTACAGAAAATGAAACAGAACATTTCAATGTAAAATATGGACTGATAACTTACTGTAAGCATACATTGCATAAGAGTAGCATTGCAGAATTCTACATTTTGTACATATGACTTCTCAACGTCAAGAAAAAGAACAAAACCAAAAGTGCTGTTCAAATGAATAACAAAACCAATAGAGTTCTTCAAGTGGATAACAAAACCACAAGTTCTTTGAGTAGATAACAAAACCAAAAAAGTCCCTCAAGTGGATAACAAAACCAAATAAGTTCACCAAGTGGATAAACACATAAATGAATTACTTTAAAATATTTCAATATAAAATACTACCATTATTACCTCAACGGTGAGTCGTCCTTCTTCAAAGCTTCAGTCAAAGTTTTCTGTACCTTGGCATTGTCAACTGAAAATTTTAATTAAGTTGAAGATTTATTTATTATATTAATTGCACATGTTGTCATGCTAGGTATACTCCCACCTGTTCCAGATAGTGAAATATGGGCAAGTCCCAAGAAACAGAAAGTTTATATTGGGCAGCACTCAAAATACTTGACAATATATGCCCTATCTATATAGAGCAACATTTACGTACCAAATTGAAATCAACCAGTCCAATGGCAGCTGAGACAACTGTGATGAAATTCTGACAATCAGACAACGTGATTCAAATGTAACATCCACTCTCATCTATTGTGGGTAAAAATATTTAAAAAAAAAAAAAAACCTTACTTTCAATCCAAATTTATGATATTACAGATTGATAGGAATGTACCATTGCAGATGTTGAGGCACATTTTAAACCTAACGGCATGTACAATCACTGTCTATTAGATTCTTACCTGGCAAGCCAAGATTTTTCTGTGCAAAGAAAGCAAAGAAAATATCAGCTACTGGTGCTGTATCTTTGATAGCATCAGCTAGAACTGTCTTAGCATTGGGAGCATTGACCTGGAAATCAGAGGGCAAAAAATACATAAAATACATATAGTACAAAGAAAGATATAACTTCCAAGATTATTTAGTGTGAACCACATGCTTGAGATTATTTCTTCATTGACAGAAAAAAAATAGTAGTCATTCCTTACATATAACTTGGCAAAATTTAAAAAAACAAGTCTTACAATTTAATTACTCATTGGTATTTAGTACATATTAAGAATTGAACGGAGTATAATTTAATAAATTTACAACATTTTTTCTCCTGTTCACAGATTTTCACTGCTGGTTATTTACAAATCATGTATAAATCACGAGGAAGTGTTACATGTAGCACAAGTGCACATACTGTTTTTAATATATTTTTAAAAAATCAATTCATATCAACCTTTCAACAGCTGCACAATTTCTATGCTAATATTAAAGGAGAAATGTGTGTATCATACTCACTCAACACAATTAAATCAAGTAACTTTACAAGAAAATATAACACAATGTGAGTCACCAAGTGGCACATCTGAGGATTTATAAGTGATTTCTTTTCTTATGCAAAGGATCATATCCTGGACGTACCAATCTTTGAGCCCACAACTTAACAAGAGACAAAAAATGTGGATAACAAACCAGCAATATAGTCCACTGCAGGCCATAAATGTCACTACAAACATTTTTCAAAAATTCATTTGTGACCTTTGCAGGGTCTTATACAAATTTTTCTTGTTAGGTAGCCCAAAGGACTTTCTGACTGATAAATTTGACAGTCCACACAATTATCTTGCAGCCCTGTTCTTAGGTACAGTAAAATTTAAAATTAATTTAGTTAGCCCAAAGGATAACCAATTAAAACGTTTAGGTGGTCGTCTTTCAAATTAGGTAGGCACAGGACTACCGGACTACTGTTAGTGTTGAATCCTACCTTTGGTAACGGTTTTGAACTGAAAAGTTAACTGTAACTCACTTTCAAATTAGGTAGGCACAGGACTACCGGACTACTGTTAGTGTTGAATCCTACCTTTGGTAACGGTTTTGAACTGAAAAGTTAACTGTAACTCCACGAACATACAAACTCACCTTACAATTTCCCAAAGCTTTAGCAGCTCCAGAGGCATAGTAAAGAGATGATGCACTATTAACATCTACTAATGATGTAACCTTCTTACAGGCATCCTATTAACAAAAGTATATGTACATTGTAATATTAATTTATCATACATGTACCAACAAAAATGAAAGCATTTTTTCAGCCAGTTTCATTTTAAAGATTTTTTTAAGAAAAAAAATCCACAGGAAATTTCCAAATGAAAATAAACTGTTTCACGAGGTCTGCTTTCTAAACTTAATGAAGCTCTATCTAAAATTAAAGTTTTAAAGTTGACAAAAAGGTAGATGGAGCATTATACATATTTACTAATCTGTAAAAGATAATATTCAGACATATTTCTTTAAATTAAGTAAAAAAAAAAAAGAAGCTGTAGTTGGCAAATTTACATTTAATATGCAGAAAAAAAATCCTAAATTTCGCATTAAACAGTGTTTGACTTTTTCACCAACCCTGTGCCAAAGCCCAGTACAATCTTTATTTGGGCTATTAGAAATTAAGTACAATTCTGTTCACCTTAGGCTTGTAGGCTTTGACAGGCTTAAATTAAAAGCAGAAAAATCAGGTTGGACTTGATAATATGTGTATCTATATTCAATAATGTATTTTCTATAATTTAGCAAAACAAGGATGTTAAAAAAGGCAGTACATGTAATAATCAGAGAAATTATTTATAATGGGTGGCACAATTTATTTTTCACTCTGATTTTTGTTTCAAAATGTAATTTTTATAATGTGTGTGTGTATCATGTTTTTTTAATCATCAATGGATGGCTGAAATAATGATTTTAAAGTCCCATAACAAAGCCACCAAATTATATATAAAATACACAGTCTCCCTTTTTTCAATGAGAAAGAATACATTGTGATATGAAATTGAAACTTTTTTAGAAAACGAAATTAATCATGTGCCCACCCCCAAATCTTCCTGGTTTTATCATGGACACCCTCTTCAGTATACCATTACATCATTACTTTCACTAGCATTTCATACATGTTCCTCTATACAGAAGTACAACATATATTTTTTTATATAAAAGTACAACCATTTAAGAAGAAGTCATCAAAATACTCACATCTGATTTAGGAATGGGAGAATTCAATAATTTCAGACCCAAGATGGAATAGTGGGCATTTACTACATCTGTGACAGGAAAAGCAGCTTCAAACACACTTTTGAGTCGTGCCCGGTCTACTGTTGTGAGGAATGTTGAAGGAGTTAAGGCCTGGCCTACCACAACAGCAGTAAACAACCACAAAACTGATGTAACTGCAAAACAGACAAAACAGTAAAAAATGCATTCAAATGACTAAATTCCTAATTGATTACTCCATTTCAAATAAATTGTTCAAACACTGGTCTACCCCTGTACTTATTGACAATTTCAAAACAACTGTGGCTAATTTGTTACCATTACTATTAGACCCTTTTATGCTAACATTGGGGTAGTCGATGAGCATGCTAAATATACACTTCGGTGAGGAAAATTATTTTGTTTTTCAAAAGCCCTACCTCGCGGAAGTGTATACTGAGCATGATCATCAACTTACCACAAAACGGTCTATTTTAACAATGGAAACTGTTGAACTGTGATACATAGTTTTGTTCTTACAAACTTAGCTTTCATGACATAGAGATATAACAAAGCAGAATGCTAGTATTGTAGAAAGCCCTGCTCAACACAAGAGTTCAACACTGAATTAGGAAGACTGACTACTGGAGAGTGGAGTACAGTACTGCCCACTACTGCCGGTATGTGATAATTTGACTGTGAGTTGAACAATGAAACATACAAAACAGCTAATGTGATAGTATCTTACTCATTTTACACAACATCGGAAACAGGTCTAGAAAATGTCAATTTCTAAAAACCGACCTACGTGTGTACTAAATTTTCGAATCGGACTCATACACGTGGCAAATCGGCCGACACCGGTTCGTAAAATCCAAATATTTATAGTGTTTCGTCGTCAAACTACAAATTTTCTATATCATCGTTGTGTATTATATAATAGAGATATGCAATATATTGCAAATGAAGGTTAAAGCGTGTACTTTGTGCAAGAAAAGCAAGAAAACCGGTTACTGACCCTTAGCCATCGTCAATGGCGTTATCTTTCGGAAGTAAGTGAACTGTTCGCGTCGATCAATGGCAAATCCCAAGAAGCATTGCTATAACAAGACGTTTCTTGAAAATGTCGTCCCTTTAAAGAAAAACGAAGCAGGCTCGTTGAATTAATTTGGTTGATACTTTATGTATGATGATAGATACGGTAAATTTATTGCTTTAATATTATTTACTGCAATCTCAAGTCATCTACGATTGTTTTTGGTAACTGATTTCAGTTTACTTGATAGATAGGCCCGATGCTGAATAAGGGACGATCGAATACTTCTAAACGTCACAATCAACTGAAAGATAGCGGGAAGGATGAACTAGCTGTCGAAGAAGAGAGAAATACCCTAGAAAACTAAAGTAGAACTAAGCGATAAAGTAAAGAAATTAATGAGAAATAACTAAATATTTTGTTATTGATTACTTACAAAAAAGGCAGAACAGAACTGAACCAAATAACATCATGTAAAAAAAAAGATTGTGGTTGGGAGAATTTCATTTTTTTAAATAGTGCACGTGAAATGAAAATAAGGAATTAATTGATGTCAAACATGGCTTTATTGCAGTTGAACAGATGTTTTTTTTTTATTGATTTTAACATTTTAATAGTTAATAAATACCAATACTCTAGATTGAAGATAATGGATTTTTAATAAGTGAATGCACCTTCTACATTTGTATTGTAATTTGTAGTCAACTTCATCAACATATTGATGTTCAGAAGTATACAGTAGGTAGACAAATAGAATTTAAAGTTCTTTTCTATACATGTAACTCAAATTATGTACAGGTAAGTTTGGTTTGAACAGGGACTTTATATTACAGAGACTAGTCACTCCTAACAAAGTCTATATGTGTAACGGTCTTTATACTGGTTTAACTTAAAGCCTGTAAGATTTATATTTGACATATGCATACTGGGGGAAGAGAAATTATTCATGATATTTTACTTTAGTTACAATACCTTTGTAGTTAACAAATTGATAATGACATAGTTATGATGAAAATACTGAGGAAGGGTGGGTCCTCAAAACACTAAAATATAATAAAAATTTCAAAATTTACCTGTAAAAATCAATAATTACTAGACTACTTACTTAATTTTGCCAACTTCTAACTTTTAAGTATTTCAAACTCATTATTATGAAATAAAAATTATGTCACTTTAAAAAAGTTTCTTTAATCTTTTATTTGATGGTAAATTCATATGGTTAAACAAATGGTAGAAATTCAAAATGATAAACAGCTTACTGAGATATAGTTTATGAAAATGTTGATATTTCTTTCTCAAGGTACATTCATTTAGTTACATGTATCATTTTATTGTTACTCAAAGCACACTTATTAAAAAAAGCCATTGCCATTCAGCAGATTTTTCTCTTTTATTTTATATTAATTTCATTTTAATAAATCCAATAGTTTTCACAAACATTAAATGACAAAGCATACTTTATGCTTGGTGGCTTTTATACTCTGCCATGTTTTAATTCATCATTAGGAAAAAAGTTGGGAAATGGGAGTCTTTGATATCTGTTGGTAGATACAGATTTATATGCATTCACTCCTATTTACCAAATGCTTTCAGGAAAACAACCCAACTGTGCCGTACAAAGGTTCTTACTTCTGTGTAAGACATATAGCCGACTGAAGTTGCTCTTTTTGAGGTTGAATTAGGTACAAAAATGTCTCGAAATATCTAGTGTTTTGGCATGCTGCATACAACATTTGATAGTTTTATGAGTCATTCCCTCACATTGGACAATCATCAAAATTAAAATCATCAAAAAGCAACCTCAGGTAAAAAATGTAGAAATTTTAAGAATGGGCATTTGTAATTAGCCTCTAATTCCTTGAAGCATTATAAGTTTTGCTAATTAATAGTGAAAAGTGAAAAAGATATATGGCTTTCATTTGCATTCATTATCCTCATTGTTGCCTTTCTTTTCTGTCTCTAATAAAGTACGCCCTTCAGGCTCCTAATGGACCCCTGTCGTCTTACACGACATGCTTTATTCTGCCTACTGAAGTTGCCAGTGGCCCTCAACCTTTTTTTTTCTTGCATTGGTTTAGCTTCCGATTAAGATATTCGTAGTTGTATGTTTGTCTAACTAAAAGCGGAACAATTTAAAGAAATTTAGTGAGCACGCTCACAATACTCAACACGCAAACATTTACACACTTTAGTATATTCAATCCTTTACATGTATGTAACCAAATAAAATATTGCCCATTGACCGATGTAAAAAAACGTCTAAGATATTATTGTTACTAATCATTCACTAAAGTTTGAAGTAAATTGGTAAAAAAACGGAGGCGTTACCTAGCCCACAAGACGTTATGACAGACACACGGACAGACGCACGGACACAGGTACGGATGTATGGACATACTTGAATGGTCCTAAACATCAAATATTCGCAACTTCTCGTTGGATATAATAAACAAGTGTCTTTGATTATAAGCTAATGCTTTAAAACCTTTTCGGTTTTTTTTTTCGCGTTTTAAAAACAGAATTTCAAGCAATAAAGGGGCGAATCAACCACGATCTTAGGTTTACAAAAATAGATAAATATGTTCTTGTGAAGACAACATAAGTTTTTTTATGTTTATAAAGCAAGAAAACAAATGCTGGTTGTTTAATATGGAAACCCCCAAAATTTTGTTTTTTACAAGATAATGCGTTTTTTTTTCTAAATTCTTAAGATTTTCTAGAAGGTAAATTTAAAAATGAATAGAGCTAAGATTTAAATTGATTAAAAAGCAATTTTGATATAATTTTAATATATGGTTTGTTTTTAAACGATGTTTTTACTTAAATGTTATATGATTTTGAAATACTCATTTTCGTGTTTTTTTGCAGTTTAAAGAAATCGTGAACACTTCCCATTTTTGCAACCAAGCAATTCTGAAAGTACAATGAAAGATCTTTCCAAAGAATATAGCTGTGTGTTAGATAGGTGCATTAAAAACCTCGACATTCCTTGTTCGGTACTTGCCTACTCTAATATACACTATAGATGCCAAAATAGTACGCTCAAAACAAATAGATGCTGTTGTTGACTGTACTAACCAGAAAGTCGTGGTTTATTTTGCTTTTTTTTTCTTCCTTTTTCTTGCAGATAATTGTAACATGGTATACATGCTTGTGGTCTGGCAGTTAATTAAGTTAACTTTGTGAAAATGGCCCATTTGGGTTAGAATAAATAGTCCCTATGTTGCTTTTGTAGTGTGTACATTTTACATGTAGATATCAGATTTGGTATACATTTTTTATTAAAAAAAATTGAACATAAAGATGTATAATTAAAAGGAGGTAATAATTAATTTAATAATTATGTACAACTTCATAATAAAATTAGTGAATTTGGATTATTGTTTATAAAAAACGTATATCATGTTTTCCTGTTTCAGATTAGAATGACTGCATCTCCAAGACACATGCATCTAGCAAGTGCACGCTTTAGTCAGAATACAAGTTCCACTGTCGCTACTGAAATTACCAAGTTGGTTCGACTTTATTATGACCCTGCAACAGGTTTGCATATAAAAACTGCCTCAAATTTATAGGGTTTAACTGCCCCCTTCTTGGAGGAACAGTGTCCTACATGTGGGTGTAGTGATACCTGTATTAAGGATTGTTTTACATGTAATTGTTTCATGCAGTACTCTCCGAAAAGAAAATACTTCATTTGGGGTCATCATCCCTTTTTTTTTTGTTATTAAAATTCCATGGTATTTCTATAGAAGAATATCTTGTCAAATTATTTCCCTCAGGAAAAATAAAGTGGCTTATAAAAATAAATGATAATTATTTTATCATGTATCCAATTTTATATCATAAAAGCTTTTCAAATAATTTGAGAAAAATGTTTTTTTACACCATACATAAACATGCATGTTAAACTCCATTTGCTCATTGAAAATGCAAATTTGTATATTGTTCTGCAAAGTGACAGAAAAAAAACTGCTCCACATAATAGGTACATGTATGGTCTACCATAATGCATGTACCTTTTTTATGTTCACTTTACATTCTTAATATTTCAGCACCACCTTACAAATATCAAAAAGTGTGTCAAAAGACTAGTAGAACTTTGCTTCATGAGAGGCCAGAAAATACATGGGAAGAAAACTACAAAAGACGGGCACACCACTTTGAGTGTGGTTATTACAGTATACCAAATGAATCCTATAAAAACCTAGGTGGCGAATTTTATCTTGATCCTTATGATCTTGTTATGTCAACATTGTCCAAAAATCTAAGTCCAAAGGTATGAGTATTTTATGGTTCAAATACATGTATCATATAAAGTTTGGTTTTTTTTTTTTTCGCTGTAATTTAATTTTTTGCTACACGTATATTTGCAGTAGTTGGCAGAGGCCGAAAATGAAAACGCATAAAATTTTTAACCCTTAAATTTATAATTATCATTTCAAATTTAACATATTGAGTAAATTTTGGGTTCACAAAAATAAAATCAGTCCATTTAATACCAAAAAGTCTAGTCCGGGAGTTTTCATCCTTCATAAAATAACCACTTGCAATCAAAGATAATTATGAACACTAATTCCAAACTATACATGAATCATATATAATTTTTTTTTTATCATAATCTGCATTTGACCTCCTGCTTCCGGGGTGCAGGGTTCCTGGACTTTTTCAAGTTAAAGCCAATTGCCCACTTGAGGAAGGCCAATTTATATCCATCCATAAAGAGTCATTTAATAGTGCTGAAACTCCAACATATATAGGTCCAAAAATGTATAACCAATTACCCCCTGTGCTACAACTGATTTCATCACAAATTGTCAGATTGAATTATTGGAATCACTAGTATAAGTGTCCTTGATATAAACGGTAGTGACAGTGATTGATTAGACCAGAATGCTATAGAAGCTTTTCAGTTATTAATATTTAATTTTTGACCTTTCTGAGGTCAGGTCATTAAATTAATATTGAATATGTGTATTTCATGGACCTTGAACCGTCACTAGTTTGAACTCCTGGGATCATAATTATTCAATACACATGTAAGGTGTTGTTGTATGTAGGCAGTTGAGATACAAGTATCCACATCCTTTGTGGAAGGTACGGAGGATAATTAACCGTGAATTTCCAATATTGGGTATCCTTAGCTATATGTAACATTTAAACTTGTGTTCTAGGTATGGGATGCTAGAAGTAAAGCAGGAACACCTGTAAAGTTGTTCAAACAGAAGAAGAGGAGACAGAGTTACCTTCCTCCACTACCACCAATCAAGAGCCAGGCTGCTGTGAGTTTTATATGTGTAGTCAGTGTTTTGTTGGAATTATGGCTCTCGTTTCTTAGAGTGTATTCAACACTTGATGTTGCTGATTTCTGTCTTTTTTTTCTGTCAGCTGAGTAAAACCACATCCAGGTATTTAAGTCATGTGAATCTGTAAGTCATGTTTATATACAACTGTCTAAGACGGGGCATATTATGGTATTCCGTTGTCCATCGTCAACACTTTGGACAATGACTCAAAAACAGTTTGGTGAATTGTTCATACCTACTGACATAAGCTCCCTTTCAATTTTTATAAATTTTAGATTTTTCGTTTCCGTGTAATGAATTTTATACTTAAAAAAGGGTGATTTTCAAGTATTCGGACAATAACTCAAGACACTTTCACTAACTTTTATGAAACTTTAGTGAATTGTTCATATATATTTAAGTAAGCTTCCTTCCAATTTGTATAAATGTCAAAAAAGGCAGAAACGGCCAAGGAAATTTATATGTTGAAAAATCTTTGAAAAACGGGCCATTTGTAATGATAGTGCCAAATTTTTTGTGCATATTTTGTTTACTTTTTTTGGGGAGGCTGGGGGGTATTTGACAGGGCTCACAGTATTTCTAGTTGATCATATAACTTCATTAAAAGCATAAGGACAAGTTAAAAGGGCAACAGGCGTATTATGCGCTCAAAGTGCAGCTCTTTATTATATATATTGACCCATTCATGTAAGTCATGTTTTTATATCTTTTAGACCCATACATGTAAGTCATGTTTTTAGATCTTATAGACCCATACATGAAAGTTATGTTTTTAGATCTTATAGACCCATACATGTAAGTCATGTTTTTACATCTTATAGACCCATACATGTAAGTCATGTTTTTATCTGTTATAGATCCATACAAGTAAGTCGTGTTGTTATCTCTTATAGATCCATACATGTAAGTCATATATTTATGTTATAGACCCATGGCTGAGGTTGTATCATGCTGTGCTCTACAAAGCTTTTTATTGTATTTTTGTTTAATGTTCTATTTCTTGATGTAGTGGTTGCACGTAAGTCTAATATAAAAGTGCTCATAATTTACCGGTAATGATCGAAAATGGCACACTTCTTGATATAGATAAAGTAGATAGAAAGTGCCAAGTGGAAAACATTTTTTATACACTAAACAATATCAATAAAAAAGTTAACTACTATAAAATAGAGAAAAACAACAATTCCTACTTTAAAAGAGTAATCAAGGGAACCACGGTTATAGCGGTAATCAAAAGAATGTAATCCAGGGACAAAGACCAGACATGGAAAACAGACACACACAACAAAGAACATAAAGTAACTAAAATCATACATACAAAGTAACAAAAGTAAATGAGCAACTCGGACTCCACTAAAAACTGGGAGCATGGACCAGGTGCACCGGTAGGGTAAGCGTCCTCTGTTTTTCTAGAAACACCCGCCGAGTTGCTCATAAAAAGTCAAGTCCGGGGTAGACAAACGACGAAAGGCAAACTATGACCCGTTGAATAAATCAGTTTTCATGGTGCTGATGGATACATCATAACGATCCACGAGTTCATGATGACGACCATAAAACTTCTGTAGTGATGACGTCAATCTTGTAGCAACATAACCCTGTTCCAGAAGTCTATTTGTTAGACTTCTAGCGTGATACAAAAAGTCTGCGTAGTTTTGGCAAGCTCTGGCATAGCGTACGAGATGTGATATGAACACTCCATACGCAGGAGCCGAAGGGATGTTGCCACAGATGAAAGGAAAGTTGACAATTCTGAATGAAAAGTCATCACGTTTGTCGTAAAGTTTGGTCAATAGTTTTCCTTTACCATCGATTTCTAAGTGTAGGTCAAGATATGAGGCTGACTTCACAGTATCTGTAGTATTCTTTATCTCAAGTTCTTTTGGGTAGATGTGATGTATCAAATCCTCGAAATTAGGATTGTTTAAAGATAATACGTCATCTATATAGCGGAAACTGAGATTGAAGGATCTGGCCAAACGATATTCTTTCTTTCTGATCAAATGAGCTATAAAGTCAAATTATGTTAAATAATAAGTCAGTACATTGCCTAAAACTGACTTCTTTATATACATGTATACATGTATTAGAATGTTTCAAAATAAGAAATAAATTGATTTGATTTTATGCAGTACATGTTCATCAGTATTTTAACATCTATAATATTTGTAACATGTTATACATGTACATGTATTATGTTATTTATATGCCATATTTGTTGTAACTGGGTCATAACCATATTTCCTTTATGAGTCTGTGCCAATAAAGTATTTGCATAACAATACAGGGATGTCTTGAAGAAGATGAATGGGAAGCAAAGGATTGTGATGGAGGAAGAACAGTGATCAGAGAACAAATAATGGATCTAGAGAGTACCAAACTTTGGGTCAAATGTGGGCAATCATTTGAAGAAAACATCCTTACTTTGCAGGTGTAGTGATTATAATACAGTAAACTGGAAAATTTGTATGCCATCTTTTTTTTTCGCAGGTTCTGCGATCAATCTACTTTTGCGCAGGTTTAATTTCCCAGGATTTAAATTTTTCATATTTATCAGCCTTAAGAAAACAAATGTAAATTGTACACTTTCCTGTTTCTTTCATACTAGTACCTGTATTGAATTTCATCTTACTAGGATGTCAAAATGTCATTCATAGGAAGCCAAATATCAATTCATTTTGAAAGTACTGGGAGCAAGGCATTACGTTAATGTCAAGGCCACCTTCCTTACCATACATGCAGGTATATTCAGAAGGAGGTCTGTATGGAATTTATCTTTGATGTTATCTTTTTATTATTTTAAACATTGAAATACACCATGAAAGCAATATACATTGTAGTTCATTTGATAATCAACAAATGTGTTTGTTTCCTCAGGAGAAATTTTGGGCCCTAGATTATAGTACCCTTTTGTAAACTTCACGACCATCCACACCTTTTTTTTCAGGAGTTAAAGTCTATCAGAGGAAAGCAAGTAAAAGCTAAAGATGAAATGGTACTGGTAACCATGGAAAGTCCTTATCTACAGGGTGACACACCAGAAAGTCAAGCAACACCATCACCACAGAAAGACATTGGTAGAAAATTACCTCCATCTGGGAGAGTGACAATTAATGATGAGATAAAAGTTATGTCCCCTGAAATATCACCAGTACCATCAGAGATGTCATTAAAGAGTGTATCTGATGATGTAAATAGACTAGATATTCCTGATAAGCGTAAAAAATCCATTTACTTGCGATCAGCCACATCACTTCTAGCTGTAATTGATATACATACCACTGTGTTGTAAGTGTCAAAAATAGGTTTATATACATGTCCTGCATGGGAACATTTGTTAAATAATTAATCTGCTCGGTAATCTTTCATCCATTGAATAACTGTCTAGGATGTGGAAACAGAGGGACGAAAGAGGAAGCAGACCTTCACATTTGTTTAGTTGTTTTCATTCACTATATATGTATTGTACTTGAAGGAAAGGGGAAGTAGTTTTCAATATTTATTTCATATGGTCATCCAGGGATAAAAATTAGCCGTGCCCAGTAGCCCATGGCTACTAGATTTGGAGCTGGGCTACCAAACTTTTTGGAAAATTTAGTTGAAGATATAGAAAATATTAAACAAAAATATGATCTGGGCTACTAGCTTGTATTTCTTTATTTAATCCCTGTGACATGGTTTTGGTGACACTGTTAATAAATAATTTATCAGGGCATTTTGAAATTATGAAGAGGGGCACAGCAGAGACCTTTGAAGCCTGAATGCGAGATCCCTCCATTTCTGTCTAGTGAATGCATTGACTTATACATGTATATAGACTGAACAGGACTAATCAGTTATTTACTGATGGCCAGCTTCAAAATAGGCCTTAAAACTAATTTGGAAAGTATGTAAGCTTTTATTTGCTTTACAAGAAGTAAAAAAAAGGACCAGTAGCTACTGAATTTCTTCCTGTCTATATGTCATGCTTAAAATAGTTACTCTTAACACCCAAGTGTGTGTGATATATAAGATGTTCTTAAACCCTTCCCCGTCCAAAAAAAGTCCTGAATTTCATATTCATGATGGTCATAAATTGCAGCCATATTTTTTTTTTTTTTTGAGTTACTTAAATTTCAAATTTGATCCATATGGAATCAGAACAAATAGTACAATTACTGTTTTTATACATTTTTAAGGGAAAGGAAGAAGAGAGCAAAGAGAATTCACATGGAATATTTAAGAGCTTTGAATATTGTAATTAATTCCTTGTACAATATGAAAACTAGAGATATTAAATCTAAGGTAGGTAGAAGACAAGATGAAATATTGCTGCTGTGGCGTTAAACCCCAACAATCAATCAATCCAAAGCTTACATAAGACTTCCCATTGGTTTGTTAAGGATTTATATGAACGGAAGTCTTGTGAGTGCTTTCTGAAATGATGCCCTGATTCATAACTTCAATCCATGCTAACAGTTGTATTTATATGGTTGTCCTTTCTATAGTGTTTATTTGTCCAGGACCACAAGCACATTGTAAGAAATTTTCTTGATGTGAGATTTTAACTTCCTGTATGAGTCTGGACTTTCCCATTTTCTTTATAGCTGATCTAATCCAAAGGAAGGAACATTGTTTAGCCAGAACCTTTGATCTCAGTTTCCGCTATATTGATGACATATTATCGCTAAACAGTCCTAGTTTCAGGTATTTTATATATCACATCTACACCAAAGAACTTGAAATATAAGATACTATTGATACTCTGAAGTCAGTCTCATATCTTGACGTACACAGAGAGATCGATGGTAAAGGAAAACTATTGACCAAACTATATGAGAAAGGCACTGACTTTTCATTCGGTATTGTCAACTTTCTTTAAATCTGAAGCAACATCCCTTCAGTACTTGCGAGTTTCTAGACTTCTAACAATTAGGCTTCTAGAACATGGTTGTTGCTACAAGATAAATAATCACTACAGTAGTTTTTTGGTCATCATCATGAACTTTTTGATCATTATGGTGTATCCATCTGCTTCATGAGAACTGATTTGCTCTACATGTCATAGTTTTCCTTTCCTCTCTCCTTTACACTGGACTTTTTATTAGCAGCTCGGCAGGTGTTTCTAGAAAAGCAGAGTACCCTGACCCTACTGATGCACCTGGTCCATGCTCCCAGTTTTTAGTGGAGTCAGAGTTATTCATTTACTTTCGTTGCTTTGCGCCTATTATTTGAGTTATTTTATGTTCTTTGTTGTTTGTGTCTGTTTTCAGTGTTTGGTTTTTGTCTCATGATTACATTCTTTTAATTTTCGCTAGAATCTTTGTTCCCTTAATTGCTCTTCCACTCTATTGAATGGTAGAGAAAATTTTCAGTGCAAAAAACTTGCTCCCATTGGACAGATTAATTTCTAATTTGTAGGGGTACTGTGATCATATTAATTTTCATAAGTACTATATTTTGCACTTTTCAGTCCACTGCAAAAATAGCGAAAATTAGTACACCGTGAAAATAATACATTTACAGTAGACAATGTGTGCAATTTCATGTTTCTTTTTGTGAACAGGTTATCTTGGGTAGTATTGAAAATTGGATAGTTATATGTACATATATTACATCAAGTTTATTGCAAGCTTGCATGGTTTTTCAAATTTTTCTTTACAGACACCATTATCAGCTGAATATCTGAAACAGTTACGGAAAGATACTGCCCCTGGTCCTGGTGATAATAGATAGTAAGTACATTACCATTATCAAATTTTTAAATTTATATATTAATTTGTATATGCCATCTTTGAAGAAGAACATTTTATTTAGTACTGCTCCCTGTTTGTCTGTAACATGTTTTCATAAAACATAAGATATTGATTTAATTTATAAATTATTGTGTGCATTTATGATAGCCGTTTTGTAATTTTAGCAGAAAATTCTATTTTGATTTTTGCAGTTTTGAGAAAAATTTCACGCATTGCATAATGCAACATTTTGCAAATTTATGTCAGACAAACTCTTTGAAAATTGAAAGCATCACAATAATTCTGAATGTACAGTATATGACATAAAGCAGGACATGGCTGACTACATAAAAAAAAAAGAGATCAAGGGGAGATAATCCAGAATTATCTTTCTTGTCATTCTTAAGCCATTTATTGTGTTTGTTAAGCACTGTATAAAATTAAAGGACTATCTCAGTTTGAGAGTTTTTTTTTTTTTTTTATAAAACCATACTTGGTAGAACAAGCCAGTTACATCCATATTGCCAGCCCATAAATCATAAATATGATAACTCAAAAGTGCATTGAAGGATTATGATGATTTTTTTTAACAATCTTCAATAACCAAGGGATAAAATGGTGCTTTCCTCCTTGGCTATTGAAAATGATATCTTTTTGCAAGGAATCTCCTTTTTGTTTTTCACATTTTCCTGATTATTTTGGTCATTAGTTAGGAGCTTACCATGTGTTTTAGGGCAGGTGATTACTAGTGATTTTTTATGCCAATAAATTTCTTATACTAATTTTTTATATTTTCTATTGTAGCCCTGGACGATTTAGACCTACGAAGAATCTCTCGGTCCTAACGGTACCATCTTCAACAGATGACAAGCAAGCCAGTATTGCCTCTATGTTCAACAAGAAAAAGCCTTCCAATATGTTTGAACAAGTAGCAACGCTTCCCACTAAATTGGGGACAAAATCAAAATTTGAGTAAGACATAATGACTTGCAGAGTAAACAATTATTAAATTTTAGCAGAAATTTTCACAATGTTTTTATTATTTTGGAAAAAGTAGTTGGATTAAAGTGCAATATTTATAACTCATTTTAAACTTTAAATCATCCCGATTCACATTGTTTTATAAATTTATATTGATATTTGAATAATAATAACATTGTGATAGTACTATTGTTTGTGGGGTACCAATTTTCATGGTTTTTGTGGATGAGCTAAACTAAGAAAGGAGAAGGTTCAGTTATGGCCAATTTTGGCCTCTGAATTTGAAATTGTTCAAAATAAAGATTTTTGTCATCTTTGTACACATAAGTGTTTACACCAGCTAGTTTGATAAGATTTAGGCCAAAACATAAACGCATTTCATTATTATAGCACCAACAAAATTGCCTAAATGATGAAAAATCCATAAAATCTCAATATTTCAGCGTATTTTTGACAATTTTGTAAAAAACAAATGTGGCCTCACATGTGTTCATTCTTGATCTTTATATATATTGTGTATCATTGTGAGATATAGCATATATATCAATATTTTGGATAAACACGGATGCGGCCACTTCCATTTTAGGCAAAAGCCATTGAAAAATATGTGCGAAAATGCAACAAAATTAAAGATTTCACTAATAATGTGTTAATTTTGACTGCTATTAGGTCAAAAACATTCATGATATTGCCAAAATCGGCCGAGATGTATTTACTGCAACCGTTATCCTTTCAAATAAAGTAACTAGTATAGACCAAAAAATATCTTTCACTCCTTTTGCTCCCAGTGAAAAGAAGATTTCCATTGATGTGTATATCTAAAACCTCAGAACCATGAATTCAAGAGTGGACAAACTTGTGTTTCTTTCCTAATCCAGGAAAATTGGTATTATAGTTACTATCAGAGGACTCCAAAAGGGAGATAATTGACCTATGCATTTTCTAACTCCATTTGAAGCAGGTGGTTTTCTGTTTGTGAGCTTGCTTATAGATTTTCTATTTTGAAAAGCATTTAGCTAAGAGGGTGATAGAGCAGTTTGTTACCTCAAGAAAATCATTGTCACCCTGAGGCGCAGCTGAGGATGACAGTGTATTTTCAAGGGGTAACAAACTATTACCTTCTTAACTACATGTATATGTTATACTACATGTTCCATTTTCACAAAAAAGTAATAGAAAAAAAACTATTGCTGACTGAGACATGTGATTTAGCAGAATATTACCCTCGCATTGTACCAAATTTGAAAAAGAGCAAAATTGACATGATGTTTAATAATATAATTTATAATTGTACCTTAAGGTTAAAAAAATTTTAATTATTTTTAGTAGTGTAAATATTTTAATTAAGGAACATCTTTTACACAGTAAACTTAGGATGCTGAAATCCAAAGGAGCAGATGATGTTCCAAATTTAGAAACCTGGGAAGATTTCCTTGCTGTTGATCCTACAGCCCACAAGCCTCAACGTTCGAAAAGGAAGTCATTTGCTACTGGTGTACAGATTCTTGTCAAAGCTGTACAGTGGCAAAAGTAGGTCGTATGTCCTCTTTGTAATAATGGTAACATAATGTTATGCAGTGTACTAACTTGTTTTGCTTTTTTTGCCACCAGCAAAGTGTATAAAGTCTATATTTTTCGAAATCCTTGAACTTTTGCAAGGATATTCAAGAAACTTTATATTGTTAAAATATTGTCAAAAAAAGATCAATGTAAAGATGGAAATATACTGAAAAAAATACTCCTAAGTGTTCAGCACAAAGAAGGCGTGCTTTCCAGAATAAAATATCTTCATTGATATGCAGGGTTTGGGCTGATTACTTTCGATTGTAATTGATTGAATCAGAAATACATAGAGTAAAAATGAAATAGATTACATCATGATAAATCATAATTTCAAATGTAATTGATTACATATGATTACTTTTGTCAAAGTAATCTTGATTACTTCATGATTACTACAGATATTTCTGTACGTTAATAAAAGAAGATAAATTTATCAATGATAAGTACTGCAAATGAACATTTCAAGGGCAAATAGTTCAGCGCTGTTTCAGTAAAAATTATGAGGAACCCAGGGATAACAGTATCAAAAAGTGGTCATTTAAAGTAGAAAAGACTTCTTTGCATGGAGTTATATTGACAGACTTGTGCATTTTTGAAGTGTGTGATCCGATTTTCTTTATTTTGCATGCTTTTTTCAAAGACTTGTACTAACAGGTTGTTGGAAGAATCAAGAAATGAAAGAAAGAATTTGACTAAATAGAGTCTGTATAGAGAATTTGAAATGTCATCTATGCCTATTGAAACTTTTAGAGTGTCACTGAATTTTTTTTTCTTTCAATTTCAGACGCCTGAGTATTTCTCCACAAGTACCTAGTATTGCCCCCTCCTCTGCCACAACCCCAAGCCCTGGGGCCAAATCCACAGGAAAGACAACACCAGTAGCAGAGAACCAAGATGGGAGCAGTAAGTTAGAAAATATAGCCAGGCAGCTACAAACTGAACAGAAAAAAGCCCAGAAGAAAACTCCAATTTGGCAAAGAGTTGCTGCAGAAAAAGCTGAGGTGTATGAGGTACCAGTTGCTAAAAGGTAACCATGGTAACAGGCTGTCCTTTTTTTTTGAAAATTATTATCAACTTTTGTAATAAAAATAGGATGGGGATTCCACTTTCTTTTCTGTCACTTTATTTTATCTTGACATCTGTGTGTGAACAATGTAGAATCATCATCTTTCTATTACAGTAAATTCAGATATTTTGATGATGTTTTTATGTATTTGGCAATTACAATGGATCGACGATTCCATTATTAAAAATTCACATTTGACTTGAATTGCAAAATAATTGCACTGAAATATTTCTTTAATTTACAGCAATTGTTTACATTCATAAAAAAAAAATGCTTACCACATTGGTTTTCAAGATTATAGGTCAAAGGTAAAGGTCATAGTGTGGCTTTTTAAATTTTCAAGTGAGTAGATGTTTTGTGTCCAGTTTTCATTATTTTGAAAATTATTCTAAATAATAATATATAAATAATTCATGAAATGTTGAAGTTTAAAACTAAGGTTTGATATACTCTCAGCTAAAGATGATCTCGCTTAAGGAGGTAGATCTAAGGGACACAACTCTTACAAATCATTAGAACGTTTGTATTCAGCATTTTATATCAATCTCATAACAAAGTAACTAGGATTTTTTTCATTCTGTTTCAAATGAAAGCTTGAAATGCTTTGATAAAATTGAATATGATACAAACATTTCACTGATTTCAAGAGTTATATCCCTTATCCTAGGTCTACCTCCTTAATTTGGGCTGAAGTTGCAGTTTTTGTCCTTCTATCAAAGCACTCCAACATCATTTGCTTTTGCAACTATTTTGATTTGAGTACTACTTACACAGGAAAAATTGCAACATAGTTTCAAAACATATGGAAACATATGTTTAGGACAGGCATGGAGTTATATCTATTTTTGCCCATTAAAACTCTTGAACTGCATATTTTGCCCCAATTCAATTGAATACATGACCTTAATGACTGGAATCATCTGGGAGGCATTTGTTTACCTGTTCATATTTAAATGAGAAAGTATATTTTAATTGAAAATGTATGTTTTTCATGGTAGTCCTAAGCATATGAAAACACATCCAAAACATGTTGCAATTTTTTCTGTGTATAAGTCTTGAGTTGATGAGATGCTTATATTGTATGGTTATAAGAACAGTAGTGATTACCTTATACTACACATGATTTTAGGACAAAAGAGGAGCAGGTTGACCCAGAAGATTTAGTGGAATCTATGCAAAAAAAGTTCTTCAAACTGAAAAACAAACAAAAATTGGAAATGGATGCAGAGGTTCACAAACTTGAGAGGTAAATATATGTAGAATATTATGCAATCGAATTGCAAGTAGTTAATTTTGATTTTAAGGACATGGGCAAGGTCACATTGTTTTCATGGAAATGGGATGCTATGCTTCAGGTTTTCTTTTGTTTAGACTCTAACCTTTTTCCTTGTGTACATGTTTTGCATTTTTAGCTCACCTGGCCAAAGGCCATATGAGCTATTGCCATCACTTGGCGTCTGTTGTCGTTATTAACAATTTTTCAAAACTCTTCTCCTCTGACACCACTTGACTAATTGGAACCAAACTTGGTATGAATGTTCCTTAGGGTATTGTGCATAGAACTGGTATGGGCATTTTTGATCCGTCGAAAAACATGGCCGCCATTACTAAAAATAGGACATAGGGGTCAGACAGTAGTTTTTGGCATATATCTCCAAAATCGTTAGATGTAGCCAAATTCTGATTGGGGTAAAAGTGTTCAGGATGATGAGATCTATCTGTGGTCAAATTTTCATTTTGATATGTTAAGCCAAGTCGGACTTGTTGTCCTTTTTTGATGTTTTTTTGCTATATTGAATGTTATTTCTTTCAAAAATCTCCTCTGACACCACCTGACCACTTGGAACCAAACTCGGTATGAATGTTCTTTGGGGTATTGTGCATAAAACTTTAATGAGGATTTTTGATCCGTCGAAAAACATGGCTGCTGTTACTAAAAATAGAACAAAGGGGTCAGACAATTGTTTTGAACAAGTATCTCCAAAACCGTTAGTTTTAGCAAAATTATTTCTATAGCTGAAATGACCCTTATTATAAGGCCATCAATAGTTGTCAGAGATCAAAGTTGTCAGGTGACTCCTGTAAGAGTTATTGCCCTTGAAAGATGAAAAATGATTTTTTTTTTACAGTTTTCAGCCAATATCTTTGAAACTAAAAGAAAGAAACTTTCTATCACTGAAATGATCCTAATGATAGTCCAACCAAATTCTTCTTGAATCAAAATTGTTGGACAACTCCTTGTCAAATTTATTGCCCTTGAAAGACAAACTTTAATCAGGTGAGTGATTCAGGAGGGGAATTGATCAGGATGGTGAGACCAATGTATGCTGAAATTTTCATAAAGATATGTTGGTCAGTGTTGGAGTTATTGCCCTTGAAGAGAAAAAAAGGGCAAACCAGGCGGATAACTAAGATACTCTCTATTAATTAAATGATTCTTGTGACAATGGTATGGTAAGGTCTAGAGTCCAGCTTTAGAAAGCTATGAAGACTATTTTTTGACCAGGTGAGTGATTCAGGCTAGCTCCATTTTGCACCAAAATTCTTGGAAGAGATATTGTTCTTTGTCTCTAGTGATATCTAAATTAATTTTTTAGAACCACCTGGTTGTTAAAACTACTTTGATTTGCATATGACTAAATTTTTCAATAAGAAATTCTCTTATCTGCATCCAAGGTTATTTTTAGTGAAGCGGAAATAGCCAAGATTGTTTCTGACCTTGAACCATTGAAATTTCATTTACCTAGGTCCAAAACCTTTAACCCTTTTCATCTTTATTGAGGCCATATCGTTTTACTCAAGTGGACCATTGAAAAAAGCCAGGACTTTCCACTCTTGAAAGTAAATTTGAATCCCTGCTTTGAACCCCTAGTTTCTTCTTCAAATAATTCTTAAATGGGCTGCAACTTCAAGAATGATAAATACATGTGTTTTATATTTTACATTTATAGTGAGAGATTACGCCTGTTCAGATATAAATTTGGTTTATTTGAGGGCATGAGTCCTGTGTTTGATCAACATGTCACAAGACTTCAAGCTGCCAGGAGTAATATTCATGAAAATGTACACATCAGTGAAGTTAAACCATCTCTATGGTAGGTTTTACAATATTTTATCTTGATGACCCCATAAGGACCCCTAAAGTTAAACCTTCTGTATGGAAGGTTTCACAATATTTTATCTTATTGACCCCATAAGAACACCTGAACTTGGGATTCACAATACTATCTCAGTGATCCCATAAGGACCCATTCTCTGTGGTAGGTATCAGAATATTTGATATAACCGAGACAACTGGTGTGGTACCTCATGTCTGGCTATCAGAATGAGTTGTGTGGGAAATCTAACTCAGTGGTAGGGAAGATCACTATTTTTCTTCATTATCAGCTTGGCACATACAGGCAAAGTTCTCAGTATATTATTTATTTGATTCCCTAAATCTTGCATGTAGTTATTCAAAAAGATTCAGTTTATATAGTAAATTTGCATCCAACAATATGTGTTCAATATATATAACTTCATTGTGTCCAAACATAAAAACTAAATTATGAACTGTCCAAAAGTGATCTAAAGCATATCTGTCCTAACTAAGACTGTTCTTTCAACCCACTTTTAAGTAAGTACTTTTTAACCCTGTATTATCCTAAAGTATTATTACATAATATTCTCATATATATTTTTGGCATTCTTGTTAAAACAAAGTGTCTGTTTACACCATAAGTAATTCTTAATCTTTTACTAATTAACATGTTCATTTTTGACCTAATCTTTAATACAATTGGAAACACTTTTATAATTTTCCAAATCTCCAATTTAAAACATAAATCACTGGTTATATCACCACAAAGTAGGTGGTATATAATGATCATTCTGTAGGTTCATTTGTTTCTTCATCTATCCCAATTCCTAGTCTGCAACTCCACTGAAATCACTGAATAACTTTCACAAATATTTGATCACATGATGCCATTGTTAAATCCTTGAAAAAAAATCTTGCTTTGATGTTTTCCCACTTTTTATGAACCCCTTAGGTATGTATTAAGTAACCAAAGTAATCATTTTTAAATACTGTTTTGTTAAATACTTAAATCAGTAAGGTTTTCCTCATAAACTAGCAAAAAAATGTTTTCTTAAAAGAAGTGACCAAGAAATACCTCAATTTAAAGAGCAAGACTTCCATTTGGTTGTTTTATCAAGTTGGTAAATCTTGTACATGTACATGTTTAGTATTGCATGTATATCTGCAGGTAATAAACCATGAAGGTTCAAAAGTCAATAAAAACAAGCTTTCAGTCAAGAATGAAAAGACTTGAAGATATATTTGTTAGTGAATGATCCATAAATTTGTATTATCCATAGGTACGAGGAATTAAAAGAAAAGGCCCACAGGATATGTGGACATGGTAGAGATATCACTGAACTGCTGAAGAACATTGGGCAGCATTCTACCATGGATAGCAAGTCCCTTTATCAAGGCAAGGTAAGGCAATGAAGATTGAGCAACATTCCACCAAGGATAGCAAGCCCCTTTTTCAAGGCAAGGTAAGGAAATGAAGAGTTGGAAAGATTCTACCATGGACAGCAAATCCCTTTATCAAGACAAGGTAAGGCAATGAAGAAGATTGGGCAACATTCTACAATGCATATCAAGTCCCTTTTTCAAGGCAAGGTAAGGCAATGAAGAGTTGGCAACATTCTACCATGCATAACATGTTCCTTTATCAAGGTACAGTAAGGAAATGAAGAAGATTAGGCAGCATTCTGCGATGGATAGCAAGTTCCTTTATCAAGGCAAGGTAAGGCAGTGAAGATTGAGCAACATTCTACCAAGGATAGCAAGCCCCTTTTTCAAGGCAAGGTAAGGCAATGAAGAGTTGGCAACATTCTACCATGCATAACATGTTCCTTTATCAAGGTACAGTAAGGAAATGAAGAAGATTAGGCAGCATTCTGCGATGGATAGCAAGTTCCTTTATCAAGGCAAGGTAAGGCAGTGAAGATTGAGCAACATTCTACCAAGAATAGCAAGCCCCTTTTTCAAGGCAAGGTAAGGCAATGAAGAGTTGGCAACATTCTACCATGCATAACATGTTCCTTTATCAAGGTACAGTAAGGAAATGAAGAAGATTAGGCAGCATTCTGCGATGGATAGCAAGTTCCTTTATCAAGGCAAGGTAAGGCAGTGAAGATTGAGCAACATTCTACCAAGAATAGCAAGCCCCTTTTTCAAGGCAAGGTAAGGCAATGAAGAGTTGGCAACATTCTACCATGCATAACATGTTCCTTTATCAAGGTACAGTAAGGAAATGAAGAAGATTAGGCAGCATTCTGCGATGGATAGCAAGTTCCTTTATCAAGGCAAGGTAAGGCAGTGAAGATTGAGCAACATTCTACCAAGGATAGCAAGCCCCTTTTTCAAGGCAAGGTAAGGCAATGAAGAGTTGGCAACATTCTACCATGCATAACATGTTCCTTTATCAAGGTACAGTAAGGAAATGAAGAAGATTGGGCAACATTTCACCATGGATAGCAAGTCCCTTTATCAAGGCAGAGTAGGGCAATTTGGCTTTAAATCACCTTTGTAGTAAAGTGATTATTTATGGCAGTCAGACAATAGATTTTGATCTGCTCCTTGATGCACACGTTGTTGTTTAGGCAGTAATTTGAGTCAACAATGATTTTGATATGAATGATTTTGCTTTTGGTTTGTATTTATAAATTTCTTGAATGAGTATTAAATGCTGCATTCTTGTCAAAGAATAAAAAAAAAATGTTTTGTATACTACAATTAATTGTTGTTTTTCTGTTTCAGGCTAAACTATGTCTTCTTGTGATGTCCCTCCCTTCTAATGAGATTTGTACAGTTGGCTTCCAGACTGCTATCAAAGTAAGTCCGATGAGTCTTTTCTTTGATGTTGTATCACAAGTGACTGATTACACTTTCAAAAGAGTATTCAAATCAACGTTTAAGGAGATAGACCTGGGGTAAGGGAAGTAACTCTTGAAATCACTGATATGTTTACATCATATTCAATTTCATCAAAGCATGTCAAGCATTCCTTTGAAATAGAATGAAATAATTCCAAGTTACTTTGATACTTAGATGAAATTGATGTAAAATGCTTTACACAAATGTTCTAATGATTTGTGAGAGTTATGTCCCTTACCCTAGGTCTACCTCTTTAACTTGTGTTAGTTTCTGTTATTCTGCTTTGACTGACATTTTAACATCCACCCATATAAAATTCACACTGCTAATGGTAGAGGAGATACAGAGAAATACACAGAACAAACGATGTTTTATTTTTTTGTTGATCTATGTAGGCCAGATTTTCATGTCTTGCAAAGTGCCAATTTCATGTACAGTCTACAGAGTTTTTGTCTCAAAAGTGCAATGGCTGATTGACAATCTAAAACTGTGTATGTGGTCTGTAAAAGTTAATATGATGGATTTTTCAGATGCATATATTACCTCATAAAGACATTAATTATCCTCAAATTTTTCTTTCAGTACTTACTGGAGACTGTTATGTTGCATGATCTGAAGAATTTCTTGGACTGGATAGACCTAAGAAAAGTGCCTTACAATGTGTATGAAAAGAAAGAAATTGAAAACAGGGATCTGGAAAAATAAAGTACCCTAGCATTACTTTTTGTGTCTATACAAAACAATCCATAAAAAAGTATTATTATGAAAAATGGTGCTATTCATATTTTTAAACTGGTATTATATTAGAAAACCTTCATCTGTGACATTTCTTTAAATTCAGAAATAATTCAGTTTGTTTATACCATTATCTTATATTTAGATAAATATGTATTTTTTGTATATGCATTATACATATTAGTAATTGTTTAAACTCTATCACATGGCCTAATTCCTAACCCTAGGTTTAAGTTGCCCCCTTTACTCAGAACACACTTAAAGTATAATTTTGTTAACATACCAAAAGTCTGTTTCACATGCCAACTTATTGACCTTGGACCACTATCAGCCAGAGGGGTTGGTTTTGGTTGAGGGTTGATATGGTGTGTGATACAGATTTGTTCATGTCATGTTATTGCAGTATCCATTGTCATTTGTTAATTCAGTAGAAATTATTATCGTCAGGTATAAAAATTAGTGATATTTACATTATAATCTTCCCTGTCATTTTTGTTGAAATTACTGTTGAATGAATCATCTGCTATATATTATATACCTACATGTATTAGTTTGGTTTTAAGGTACATGTATTGTGAATACTCAAGATTTAGTTACACATTGTGCAATACATGTATTTTTACAAGAGTTATCTTTATACTGTTGTTATATTTATACAATTAAGTTATTTTTACAGTTGTTATCTTTTATGCAGTGTTTGATGTTTACAATTGTTTTGTGTTGTATTTTTTACGCCCCCCCCTTCCCACTTTTAAGAAGGCAATAAATGTTGGTGAGGCAAAAGATTTTCAGTAGGTTGGATTATCTTGATGTTGATATTTTTATTGTTTTTGCATTTAAGTAGCTGTCTTTGTAAGAATCATGCAAAATTTGAAAAATGTGATACTCCCCAAAAAGGCCACATATTTATATTTTTGTAATTAGGTTGTTTTATGGGTCTTTATTGTGAGATGTGTAATTATTCATTCATATCTGCCTGCTCTTAGGAGATAGTAAACATTGAAAATCCAATAAAATCTATTGTATTTGAGTGTCATTTACAGAGTTATCTCCCTTAATTTTGAAATCTACAGTGCATTCTGTATAATTTGTATCTCCTAAGAACACAGTTATATGAAAAACCACATGTTACTTTCTGTTAACTATGTTATTTTAAACAAAATATCAAAAATAAAAATATGTAGGCTTTACGACCATGACACACATTTTGCATGATTCTTATGTGGAGTGCTACTTAAAACTTGATAAATTTGTTTAAATTTTTTATTGACAGTCAAAAGATACTTTTAAGAATTTCTTTAATACTTCAACAATTTTTATTTGCCCATTGTTTATGCACTTTAAATATTTGGAATGCAGGTTTTATGTGATTGGCTTTTTCTGGCTTAATTAATTGTCTTCATCATAAATTTGTGTTGCTAATATAGTTTGTATATAGAATACACTTATGTCTTTCAACAGTCTCTCATAAATCTTTGTAGATTATTGCTTATAATGCTAATGTCTTTCTTGTTTTATGTAGATTTTAAATATGCATGTTTGTATGTGAAATACTGAATGTGAATCTGAATCAGCCAGTGTTGATCATAATTTGTTACTGTGTATTTTGACAATGTTAAGTTTAAATAAATAAAAAAAATGAAAATGGTCCATTGTTTTTCTTTGCCTACACCCCTAATGAATAGAGGAACATTGTACTGGTATATTTTCTCCCATTTTGGATGTATCCTCTCTGTAACCACTTGACAAAAGTAATGACTGATCTGGGGCGGATCCAGGATTTTATGAAGGGGAGGCGTAATTACAAGTATCAGTGTGAAAGGAAACCAGATTATGACATGTTTAATGAAAGAAAATGATAAATTGCCATATTCAATACAATATTAAGCAGATTACAGTAGCTATTTGTTTTTTTTTCCTTTGAAAAGGGGGAGGGGGGCATTTGACACAAGCAGGGACAATATACATGTATATAGCTGTTTCACACAAGCTTGTTATAGACTTGTTATAGGGATCAGTTTGACAAAATAAATAAAGCATTAATTTTATTGTCCTTGAAAATGCAATACATTGTTCCAATTAATCACAGTGACTTCAGGTTTTCAAAAGCACTGACGCCAACTCTTCCAAAAGTTTAGCTAACAAAGTGAAGCCTGTCTTAACCCTTCAAAAACTGAAAACCTTTCTACACCAGACAAATTTTTTCATCATTTTATTTCAGTTTTAATTACCGCAACCAACAGGGATGAATTTTTTTCTGCTTTTTAGCGGAATTCCGCTTATTGAAATCAGGATTTTACCATTACAATTCTTTTTTTTTTACTGTTTATATATTTCTGATTTTACCAATATCCGCTTTGTTTGATGACCTCATAAAATCATCCCTGAACCAAGCATCTGTCTAAACAGAACAAATACAGTCTGGAGACAGGTTTTACTGTGTTAAAAGTGCCTAAATCCATCTTGGCTGCAGCCTTGAAAACAGAATGAAAAATTTCCATTTCTTTATCGAGCCCACAAAAGTCCACCATCTTGCTATAAATGTCCCTGTGTATTCTCTAGTGACTGAAATTATCCACCAATTCAAAGACTTAGTGTCTGATCCATACACATATCACAAGTGAAGATGTAAATCACCTGTTCAAGAAATCCCTGTCCACTGTACAGAGGTATAAACAACCTGTCCTTGATCATCGACTGAACACAGCACTACTGTTTTTCTAACATTTGAACCCATTCTCCCAAGAGATATAAAGTCTGACATAGAGAGTTCTGTCTTGTGAGGACGACAAACAGCTATGTAAAATGAATGGAACCTTGCTGGATCTCCTACAAAATAAAACAATAGTCACTACACATGTATATGAAATGGTAGGTTTAGTGGTATAAAACCTTGTTTAACCCACGATTTTAATAAGAAATGCCTGTACTAAGTCAAAACCATTGTGGTGGTTCCCAATTTCATATTGCCATTTGATATATGGACTTTCTATTTTTACTACTCCTTATAACTTGCCTAGAGTTAATCTGTTAGATAATTTTATTATTACACTTTATTTATGAAATTTGAAGAAACAAGCCATTCCAAGATTCCAAATTTTGAATGGGTAAAACATTTCTTAGATCTGAAAAAAAAATAAGGGAACTGTGACTATCTATATGGCACTGGATAGCAGGTACCAAATTTTGTGACAGGCTCTATGAATAGAGGTATAAAATTCTTGCTATTACTATTTTTCCCAATCTTCAGAAATCATCTACCAGAGAAAACTTTGAAATATCTGGACTTAAATTTGACAGGCTTTTATTTTGTGATTCTCCAAAACTATAGAATGTAGCAAAAATCAAAACCTTAGGAATATTTTTCTCTATACAGTAAATCATTGTACATGTATTTCATATTGCACTAAGAATGCAAACTATCTCACACACATTTTTGTATATATCTGATGCAAATATATACAAAATTTTCAAAAGATTTACAAGTTACTATTAAAGGTTTCAGATTTTCACTCTTTTTTGAAATGATGGCAAACTTCTTTTTTCAGTTAAGAAGCCAAATTTGTTGCATTTTAATGTATATCAAGGAATTACTGACTGAATTTCCTGAAATTCATGTAATTTCCTAAAAATTCATGTAAAAGGGTTTTCAGTGATGTTCTGTGATTTGTCAAGATTTTCAACATTTCTATAACCCCACTCAACGAGTAGGTGATATATTTGAATCACCTAGTCAGTCCATTATTCTGTCCTTCCGACTGTAAAAATTATCTCAGCTCCCAATGGATGGATTGATCTCAAGTTTGGAGAGAGGATTTATATAGATATGATGTAAGTGCTTTGGTTGCTGGTAAATACCAACTCCCTGTATAAGTGGGGAATAGCTAGCACAAAGATGGGTGCAACTTCATGTTTAAATATTATTTAATAAAATAATTATTTTGATTGGAAGTACCATGTGTAAGACAGGTGAATATTTTTAAATGAAAACAACAATTTACTAAGAGTTCAGTTGCTTATGCATAAAACAGGAAAAGTGCTGTATTATTTCGCAAAGACTGAATTTGTGACAATCTAATACTAAAAATATATTAATATGCAGATTCATTTCACTTTAAGTACCAGTCCATATAAAATTCAGACATGTCAATGTTAAAGTGATTCATGGTGAAGAATAACCCATTGCATAAACAATGCTTTTCAATCTAAATATATGTATATTTTTATGTAACAGTTGTCCTTTCCATATTCAGATCTGTACTTTTGATAAAGTCATACATGTATCTCCCACTAAAAGCAGCCACATTAAACAAAATCAAGAACAATAACTCTTGCAAAGTGCTAATTTCATGTACAATCTATATAACTGTTATCACAAAAGCACAACTCTCGAATGAAAAACTGTAACTGTTATGTGATCTTTAACAGTTTCTGAACAAGAAATAAAACTGAATCACCCTCTGTCTGATTTTTAGAAAGACTAATACTTAAATACTATAAAATGCAATGAAACCTGTCTGAACCAGACTCTTATCAGTTTGAATGTATTCTGAACCTGGGTAATCCACACAACTGTCTAAAACAATCAAACTCTACTGTCAAAAATGCAGTTCAGTTTCGACAGGTTTTACTGTAGGAGACTCCACAGCTTACCAGGATATACTAAAAAATCTCCACCAAATTTACTCCCAGAGGTCAAGAAGTACCCTTGTTCCCATAAGTCTTTGAATACTTTGTATCGAATAACTTCCCTTTCCGCAACTGGGTACTTCCATTCTTTGCTGCAGTCAATTAATGTTTCACTGTAAGGGCATTCTAAAAATAAAATATTTATTTATGTCAGTTTATCATTGGCTTTATAAAACAACGATGAATCATACATAAAAAAAATAAAAACACACTTTTACATTATGTAAGTGTTTTTTTTTTTTTTCATGTATGTATTCAGGAACATATTTTACATTCCAAAAGTCATTTTTACAGAATAAGAGGTTGTTTCGCTCACCTTGAAAATTTGAAATTATGTGATTATGTCATCTGATCGAGCAGAACAAAAAGTAAATCATTCTGAAAAGGTCCCTACAGTATAGGGCCAACTTTTGAAAATCCCCAGGGGGGGTGGGGGGGGGGGGGTTACGTGGTACAACATGTGAACCAACATGTTTGCAAACTGCCAGGAGTTGAAAATTGTTTTGAGAAGACCTGAGCCCTGGACTTTTTCATCTTTTGTATACTAAGCCTGACAATGTTTTGTCAAGTCCCAATCATAAGATATATATATATATATATATATAAATGCAATTTTGTTATCTGATATTCTAATGTTTATATCTATGTTTGCAGGAAAGAAGACTGTGTCAATTGTTTCCGTCTCCTTGTCTGATGCCTTGTCATCAGCTTTCCATTTCTGCGTTTTTTTTTAACCGTGAAATTGTAATTGAGCAACAATTTTTTCCCCTAAATTTATCAACAAATTTTGATCTTTATCATTTCAGTGCTTGATAAAAAAAATTTGTAGTATGTCAAGAAATGCGTCTGATCAAGCGCAGGTGTGATTCAGACTTGAGAATGACTAATCCAAACAATAGATCGATTTAGTGAATACCCATTCTAAAAAAAGTTATAACTATTTACTGGTCAGGGAATAGATTGAGAAACATGGTCTAAATAATGATAACAAAATCTTTCAAAAAAGATTTTTTTATTTTTTTTAGAATTGCCATGCCCGAAAGACTTATTTCACTGAAAAATGGCAGGTCCGAGGTTCAATTTGTTTAGTCCCAGGCGTCAGGCTTTAGGAATTTTCAACCCCTGACTGCATGTGTTTTTACTGTAGTAATGTATGAATGAGACAACCACTATAGCATTAAAGGGCCTATTTTCAGTTGAACAACATGTTCATGCACTATAATAGACTGAAGTTTGTTAGCATCTTTATTTCTTGTGGTGGGTTCCCCCAAATCTAATTGAAATGCTGAACATTTAATTTAAAAAAATAAATGAGAAAACTTTTATTTACATTTAAATGTATTTCTACAATTTTAGAATACATGAAGCACATATTACCTTCTTTCCATTAGTTTCCTTTGCATGAGTTTTCATATTTGAACTTAAAGAATTCATGCCACTGAGCCACCTGCACATCCTCTACAGTGAATTGTTTGTACACCAACCCTATCAGTTTCAAAACATTGGTTTCAGAGGAATTGATCTTCAAAAGCTTAGATAGCCTCTGACAATAAAGTGAAGAAGTCTTCCAAGTTTGGTTATTATTGGTCATTCAAGTATTAGCAGTTTTAAATGCCAATTTTTAGAGTTAGCAGCCACACACTGAGCCAACTGGGCCACTCAAAAAAGTGAATGATTTGTAGAGGGCATTGAAGTCAACAACGCTATCAACTTTCAAAACATTGGCATCTGTGGTTTCCAAGAAGTTAATGATCATGAACTGATGTTTTTTTATGATACTTTCAACCTTTGAACCTGTACATGGGATAAACCACTACATGTATAACTACACCACTAAGTAAATAAAAGAATAGTTTGAAGACCATAGGAACAACTTTATTACCTGTATATAACTGAACCATAGAGTTCTTGACAGGTACAGGGGGAATTTCTATACTGTTAACATCAATGTCCACTTCAACATCTTCAATTGTCTTCCCAGTCTCTCTCTTCCTTTCAACCTCCTGTAGAAGCTTTTTCTTCTTCCCTTCAGTAATAAGATGTAGGTTCTGTGTCATTTCTTTCCTCCTTTCATCCTTGAATAATTCTATCTATAAATGGAAATTTGTTGTATTAAGTTCTGTAATCTGTTAGAATCAGGCAAAATTAAGCTGATAATGAATCATGCTCATAATAAACTAAGAAATTTGATAATGTTGGCCCCATTTTATGGTTTATTGAAGACAAATTGACTGTTTGTAAAATTTGCTTGTCGAATTATATATCATATATGTACAGTCCAGAAATAACCCAAAAAAACTTAAATTTAGTGTGTGTTAATTATCAGTACTTGCTAAATTTAGCTGGTGGAAAAAATTCTGAAATTCAATCCCTGCTATTGCAACAGAATTGCTATTTCTGCATTTCCGATAACTCTTTGAATAAGATTGCATGGAAAGAATTGTGTGGTTTTTTTCAACATGATTCACCCAATGCCTGATTCTTACAGAGAATAGCACTTAACATGGAACCATTCAAATCCTTTAATATAGGAGGCACAACATACTTTTTTCCCACTGAATTTTTTGTACCGATGAAATGTTTGTTACATACAAAAGATATGTATGTCAAAGATTCATTTAATGGCAAAAATTACCTTAACAAAGCAACAAAATTTTGCACAAAATAAAAAGTTATCTCCCTTCTTCAATGAATTTCAATGCTTTCTACATTATCCAATTCTCTTAAATCTTTGCGGTTAATTAAAAACAAGCACTCAACTTTCAGAAATGTTTTTGAAAACAAAATTTTTCATTTGCCATCATTGCCTGGTATTTGCATGAACACCCTCTTTAAAATTTCGATACATGTATATTGTATTTCTTTTCCCATACCAGATGCTTAACTTGTTGTCAGGTAGTTGTTTTCCCAAATTCATTTGGTTTCTTTTTAATGTATGTTTTCTAAATTTGCCCATGATGGGCAATAGATAATAAATGACATGCATAATCACCTTCAGCTCTTAAAGAATGTTTGTCGGGGTTTAACGTCCGAGCAGCAATATTTCAGCTATATTCAGACCATGAACATGAAATGAAAACAAAAGGATGGGACACAAGGATAATAGGGTCGACAAATTTTGATTGCCACTGGAAAAAGGGGGGATGGGTAAGGTCGGGCAATTTAGCCTCCTGTGGCGGAGCGCAAAGGTTCCTACTCCTATCGAATACCACAGCAGGGTCTTAGAATGAAGGTAGTGATAGATCCAAGGGGAACCCCCTTTCTATCACAAACTTTAGACACAAATGAGTTACTAATAGCTTGAACACACTCCCCCTTTTCTTCTTGAAACCAGTCAGTACTTGTTCCTCTATTAATTTACAGAAAAGGATAAAATACCTGGTCTTTATACAACTGTTCTCTCAGTTTTTTATGTCCCTCTCTCTGTTGTGAAGTAGGTTCCGATAACTCATCTTCTGGTTTGACCAATACACAAACATCTAAAATCAGACCATGCAAACAATACACTAGGGTATTCAGAATCAGTGAGGAAGCAATAATATAACAAGAACCTGTGGGTCCCTCTGGCAATCAAGCAATATATACCTTGAAGTCAAAGTTCAAGGCCATAATCCATCATCCATGGTATGTGACACATCATATTTAAGTGATCTACCCATTTTCCAAAAACAAAAACCCACATAGAAAGACAAAATATTTACAACCCCTCCCACAAGAGTTTATCACTAAAGAACAGGAATTTGACCTTGAGGTCAAATTTCTAGGTCACAGGCTACTATTTAAGGTATGCGACACATTGTCTTTAGGTGAACTACCCACATGCAAACATGCAAAATATCAGGGTAGGGACCTAATAAACAACAACATTTAAACACATGTCCACACCCCCCTTTTGATGTAAAAATTTCATTTTATAAACTTTGATAGAAAAAAAATGAAAAAAAAGGAACTTCATTATGTATAAAAATTGTAACCTTTTTCAAGCAACAAAGTTGTTTCTTCTGGTAGAAGTTGTAGAGGTAGACCTAAATGATTATTCTGCCTTGGCAGCCGAGGTAAACAACCAACCAATACACCAACAATCCTCCAATTATCTCTCAAAGTTATTGAATCTGAAATTAAATTAAAAAAAAAAGGTTGAATTTCATTTTACCATATATAAAACACAATTCTATGAGTAACAATGGGTGCAAACGTATTTCGTAACATTATTTAAAATTTGCGGTTATTTTTAATTACAGAATTTAGCACTTTGATCAATTTTTTTCCATTAGCTATAGTTTTTAATAGTATATATTATTGCAAACTATCAACAGTTTTACCTTTGTTAAAAGAATATTTTGACCGCAAACAGTAAAATATCTACTTCATCATTATCAAAATTTTAACTTTTGAATTTTATTATTTTGAAAAAATGTCATATGGTTTACTATTTTCACGAAGTTTCTAAATCTAGTTTGATCTTTGATGAAAGATATGAAAACTGGTTTTAAGTTGTAAATGATTCTCTAGTTAATGCTTAAATGTCTAATTTCCCAACATTTTCTTTATCAGATCCGTAAAGATATTGTATCAAATTTTCTTGCTACATGTATTTCAGCCATTTGAACAAAGTTATCTCCCCTTTACAATGGTAGTTATGTAGAAAATATTAAATGCTTATTTTGAAAATTTCTGAACGTTAGATTTGTTAAACTTTGTGTTTATTTAGGTCATAATGCTATAGATTAGAACTTCAACACTTCTGTTACAATTTCTTTACATTAAAACATGTAAAAAAAATGCCTGATTGAGTTGACCAAACTGACTCATTCGTATAAATATTCTAATGTTGTCATCTGAATAAATCAAATGATGATTAGATAATCCTTCACTCAATTATTGAAAATATGATGTCATGTTTTTTTTTTCATTTACAGTGAAAGTACAATTATTCTTGGGGTACCAATTTCGTGGTTTTCATGGGTAGGTCAAACCATGAAATTTGGTTCTCTATGAATAGTAGATTCCCATTGATGTATATATTGAAAACTTCAAAACCATAAATTCAAGAATCCACGAACTTGTGTTTCTTCCTTGATCCATGAAAATTGGTATCCATAAATTAAAGTACTTTCACAGTATTTGGAAAATCAAATAATTCATTGTTTTAATGTACTGTAAAAAAAAATGTTTTTAACTTGAAACAAAATAATTTGTTTCCATAACTGAAATCCAATATCTGAATTTGATAATTTTTCTAAAATATTTTAATACAAAGGTAAATCAGGGGTCACACCATGCTTCATAATTTACAGACTAATGACAGAAATATACCTCTACTACTGGTATCATTGACCGATGATAGATAGTAAGAATTATAGCAAGAATTAATTTTTTTTTCTGATACTGTATAACATACGTGAACAACTGAAAAATGAACCGAGAGTCAGAAAGATGAAAACAGTGATTTCAAACTCTTTCAAAACTACATCATCCATTTTTTATTGGGAAAATATACTCCAATTTTTTTTAAATTGGGAAATTTGTAATAACCATACATAACCTTGAATTAATAGTTGAACTGATTATTTTAAAAGATGATGTCAAGAAAAAAAATCAGTGTATCTTTTAACAGAAATACCATATCCTAGCCTTCAACTACATGTACCAATTGGGAACAGCTCATCTGATTTGAAAGTATTTTACCATAATACGACACTTTCATTAAGGGAAACAACATTATTTTGGAGGTTATTTAAGGCAATCAATATTACTGTAAGTTAAAGATTTTTTGGAGGTTACCAAAATGAGCTTTAACAAGTTATCTCAATCTCGAACTGAATGTATAACTTTAAAATGAATCTAAATAAATACAGTTGAAGTCCAAATGACCATGTCATCTTAAAACTTGGGAGGCTATTTTTTTCTATCATAGTTGGTCACACTTATGGCACTGTACTTGTCAAATACAGTTATTATGTCAAGGCATAATTAGAATACAATTTTTGTATAGTCTTCTAATCTTGCTTGTGCTTAATCCCCAATGGTTAAACCCTTTTGACATTCTGTGCTGACATCTACAAGTCATTTTGCCCCCTACTGAATTAATAATCAAAATATGCTACCAAGGGAGTACAACAATAAAACAACATCAAGAGAAGAAAAAAATATATATTGAATCAATCATTACCATTAGGGTGTGACCATTGATGTTGTATTAAGTACCACTCCGCATAAAATTCAGACACTACCAATGGTAAAGTGATTCATGGTCAAGAAAACCCACGGAACAAACAATGCTTTTTTAGTCTACATATGCTATACTTTCACACAAAAACAACCTTTTCAGCATTCAGATTTGCACTTCTTAGAAAATCATACATTTATCTGCCACTAAAAGCAACCAAATCAAGCCAAATCAAGAAAGATAACTCTTGCAAAGTACAAATGTCATGTACAGTCTATATAATTATTTTTTTCAAGAGTGCAACAACCAAATGAAAAACTAAGAGTGGTTTCATGATCAGTTACTGTGTCTGAACAAGAAATAAAACTAAATTTGGTGGGTTTTTGACTCGCATGAATCACCTTCGGTCTGATTTTTAGAAAGACTGTTACTTAAAACATTACAATCCGATATGAAGGTAAAGATAGTGTTGATTTATTGAACACACATGCATACAGTACAAGCCAACAATTAACAACAGCTCTGAAGATCTTTTAGACTGACGGCAAGATTAAGAACCATTTCGTTAATATGAATTACTCATTTACTGCTTGAATGATTGCCAGGTTTGTTAGGGATCAAAGCCCTTTTCAAGGTTGTTGGACTTGAGCCCATTGTGTTGTCAAGTCAAGTACCCTAACCTTTCAAAAGACCATTCTGCCACCTGCCCCCATTCTGGTGACATAAACTCTTTAATACTTTATTTTTATTTTTATTTTAAGATTGATATTTGCAACATAAATATACGAAAATGACTCATGACCATGAATGCTGAAGTGATTTGTCCTGGCATTTGCATTTCATCATGGACTTTGTGTATAGCATTTGTAAATTAATTGTATTTATATTTTAATCCCTTGATGATCTCATGAAAAGGGGTTTCCACCGCTTTAGATAAAAAATGTCCAGATTTTATGGAGTATATATATATTAGTTTTAGTTTTCTAATTTAAATTATTGTAATACCTGTAGCATTCCATAACAAAACATCATTATTTTGCAAAAACAACTTAATTCGTGAAGTTGTCATTCCTCCCAACTTCTACTTTCATTTTGTGGTATGACCCGAGAAGTTCCGAAAAGGAACCACGCGGAACAATTTTAATAAAAGAAGAACCCATGTGACACAAACGGCGGGAAATAATCAAGATCAACACAAAGAAGTGAAATTATCAAAAAGCTCGTAGAAATACATCAGCAATGGCAGCAGAAATCGACCAGCGAATCATTGAGATTCAGCGAGAATATCTCGATTTCCTTGACGATGGGGTAAGTCGCAATATAAGAACAGGCCACGTAAACAACCTGCAAAAAAGCCACCCCCAAAACAACTCGCTCGATGTCGTTTTTGCTTGGTGCATTAAATGGTAGCTGTCATTGCCAATACCTGACCCTGTCACTAAATTTTGAAGAGCTGAAGTTCACGATTTTCAGAGAATGTACCCATTTTTGGTTCATGGACTGTATATTCATGACATGGTTTTTGTCTGTGGTAATCTATAGAAATTTGCAACTATATCAGGCATTTATGTTTTTTTAGCATAGTTGCAGACATTTGTAGTAAACTGCATGTATTCATTGACATATTTCCATTTTAGGAAGACCAAGGAATTTATCAACAGAAAGTTCGAGATATGATCACCAATAATGATATCAGACTGAAAGTGAACATTAATGATTTAAGAAGAAAGAATCCGAAAAGAGCTTTAACGTAAGTAAGGCTTTCAGAGTTACAAAAGCTGACAGAAGGAAGTGGTTTGTTGCATGCCCTTTCCTTATAACTTCTATCAAACTTGATTCATGTATAGAGAACACAGTGCAATGTAATACTAACTGATTTGACACTGGTCATTAAAAGTGCCTTATTTCCTCACGTTTTACTGATTTAAACGTGAAATACCAAATTTTTTGGATTTACATAATAAATTTGATGTTCAGAGTTAAATTCGAACTTGTGCTGTCAAAATTAGAGTAAAATGATAAAATAGGGTATCGATTTAAAATTTGGATATTCCCAATAAGATTTGGTGTGTACGATAAATATAAGATTCACAGCGTATTTAAATTGGAGGTTCCCATTTAAATTCAAGCTTGTTCCTAATTAAATTTGACGTTGTTCTTGGTTTAATTTGGTGATGTTCCAGTTCAACTTTCACTAATTTGTTTAAAATGTTAGTGCGCAGAGTAAATGCTGAAAAGACGCAGTATTTTGTAAAATTTGAACGTGAACAGGCTAACATGAGTAAGAAATTAGCGTACAATTGATTATTTAAAATAAATAAAAAGTAATAAGTAAAGAATACATTATAAAGGGTATTCAGGGGCTGCTCTGGCTCCCAAAATTCTGCAAAAAATGGCAGCAATAATACAGCGGTCGATCAAAACCTAGCTCTTAGTACTAAAGCTATATGATTTAAATAATAAATGATGTTACTTTAGATAGTCTCCGACTTCTGGGGGGACATATAGCCTTGGATTAAAATTAGCATGGTTCTTACTGCTGGACCATTGAAATTTCATTTAGTCATGTCTTGGACCTGCCCTATTTCATATTTTCTTTTTGGGATCATTCTTAAGAAGGATTTCTTTGGATAAAAAAGTCTAGGAGCTTTCTCTCTTGTTGATAGTAAAGTTGAACCATTGGTATCTGCATACATTCTGTATTTCAAGTGAATTGATCACTGTTACAGCTAATGGTGTGTGCTGAATAGAAAAAAAAATTAAGATTAAATGTATTTTTAAAGGTATGTTCACATATAGATCATGTAATTCCTGTAATATTAGAATCTAAACCCAGTGTGTGCACTGCTGATTTAAAAAAATTAAGATTAAATGTAGTTTTAAAGGTATGTTCACATATAGATCATGTAATTCCTGTAATATTAGAATCTAAACCCAAATCTGACGGCTCTGGCCAGTAAAACTTGTTTTGGGCTTGTGAGATTTCTTCCAATTGTAGAGTTGCAAGCCAATTAATTTTTAAGAAGAATGTCATAAGAATGTCATTAATTTTTTGTTTTGTGCTTGTGTTCTAAAATGGTATCTGTGAAGATTGAAACACGAGTTTGAAACGAAGTAGACTGTGTTCAGATAATCTGAACGAGCACTTCATAAACACACCTGCCTGCTCAAAATATGATATTCTGCAATACTTTTATTTACCATCATGATTTTAGTCCTTTGAAAAATTTAAAAAGATAGAAAAAAATTGATTTCAATTTTTATAGGTTGCTAAATGAGTCGTTTGAAGAGTGTGTTGCCTTTCAAAGAGCACTGAAAGAATTTGTAGCATCAGCTGATCCCACGTACAGTAAACAGCATGAGGAATTCTTTGTTGGTTTTGAAGGAAGGTAATGTTAAAGCATCACATTTTATAGTAAAATCAGTTTTCACTCGTGTACAGTGATTGGGATTAGAGGGGGCCATGTGCCATTTATCTCATTCCAACTGAAAATGTCCCTAAAAATCATAATTTGTTACAAAGGTTGTTAAAGAAATGACCCATTGAAGTTCTAAAGATCATATAAATGGCCCTTTCGCAAAATTTCTTCCAAAATACTGCTTAGGCAATCCTTAAATAATGTTAGTTTGCTGTTAAATGACTTAAAATTTTAGATGTGGGTAGGTAATTTTTTAAGGTCGGCTTTATGGCAGTAAAACAAACAGCATGCAAGAAAAATTCTACAAAGTATCACCATACAATAAGTTGGTGTTTTTTCTTTTTCAAATCTGAAAAAAATCACTTTACGCATGCTAACTTCAAATTTCAAAAGTCCAGCAATGTGTGATATAACTCTTCTTTTACAGTTTTGGAGCTAAGCATGTTACACCTAGATCACTAACCTCTCGTTTCCTTGGTAACATGGTTTGTGTTGAAGGTATTGTGACCAAATGTATGTATAATGTTGGTGGTATATTAGACTGTTGTAAACAAAACAAATTAAGGAGGTAGACCTAGGGTAAGGGACACAATTCTCACAAATCATTGGAAAGTTTGTCTTCAGCATTTTACATCAAACTCATGTAAGCATCAAAGTAATTGGACTGATTTCATTCTGTTTCAAATGAAAGCTTGATGTGCTTTGTTGAAATTCAATATGATAAAAACATATTACTGATTTCAAGAGTTGTGTCCCTTACCGTAGGTCTACCTCCTTATAAGGTAATCAGATCGAAGATATCACCCTGATTCTTGTTTTAATGATACTCCACTTCGATAGAATATTATTGTAATGGATTGTTCAGTTGTCAATTTCACAAGAAGTATTACATGACATGCATTTTCGATTGATTACACGTTTGATAGTACACTGGGAAACACTTTGTAATGTATTAACTTACCATCAATCATTCTTTGCTCTAGTACATGGTATAAAAAGGTAAATACAAATTTAGATTAATATGACCGAATTTAGACTAATTATGAACCATTTTTCAGACTCCATGTTTTGACACCTTATTAGTTAAAAAAAAAATCATCATCAAATTTTAAGAACAAATCACCCAAGTTGCCCTCCCTGATGTTTTTGGCCGAAGACAATTTCTAAGGTCATCTTTCGCTCTTACAGTTTGGCTAACTTTCCAAGGATTTTTCCGACACAGTATATTTTACACTTTGACCTTAGACAGTCAACGCAAGTCACCCAATCACAATTCTGTTTCCCAATTGATCAAATAAATGTACTGATAACATAGTGGCGTTCCAAAAAACTATATCTAAATTGCATGCCATGTGTTATTTCCTGAATGAAATGCCGAAAATAAAAAGTTTAAAGAACAAAATTTTACCGCATCGGTTAAAGATAGCACTTGTTTTTGTATATGGATGTTTTTTTGGTTCTGTTCTATCTTTTATAGCTCAGTAACTGTTGTTTGTCATTCCTGGTATGAAAACCATTTGAAAAAGGACTGTGTCCAAACATGTGTATGTGTTTGAACTACAGCGGAAATTTGTGACAAAATATTAACTTGTAACTATTTTTTAATTCATATAATTGTTTTATGATGTGTTCCTTACAATTTATTAGAAAGGGGTTGGCAAGTCTAAATGGATGATGTGCAGTCCATTCCTTCAAAATTCTCAATGACTAGCCCGTATAATAGAGGACTGTATAGGATTCAACTAACCCGAAACTAGAAAAGTACACATCATTTCACTATCCCGAACCAATTTTTACTAGCCCAAGGCTAGTGGCAAAAGGCGAGCAATGGATATGTCCTCTAATTATTGATAATTATAGTGTTTATGTCTTAATTAACTATCAAAATTTGTTGAAATGTAGACCTAACTAGTTCAATCAACTCCACCCTAAAGCAAATGCCAACTTTTTGTAATTTTAGGTTCCTTGATAAGACCAAAGGTAGTCCGTAGTGTTCATTACTGTCCTGCTACAAAGAAGTCATTGGAGAGAAGATACACAGACATGACGTCATTAGAAGCTGTTCCTTCATCCAGTGTTTACCCTACCAAAGTGAGTTTTAGGACATGATCATTTTCCTTTAGCTATGCGCATAGTTCTTTACCCCCACTTTTCATGTGGGTTGTATATTGGAATTACCATGTCAGTTTTCCGAATCATTGGTTTTTAGATGTGTGGGACTTAGAAATAAGAAACAGACAAGATTTTTTTCTGCTTTTTAGCAGAATTCATCAATTTCAAATCCAGATTTTACTGTTAGGCCAAAAAAAATGTCTGTTTAGGGTTACATTCCTCCCAAAAATAGGGTATATAGGTCGGCATTTTCATTTTATTTTTTCTCGACTGAAGTTGAGCCTATATTTGTAAAATAGCATCCTGTTTAAGTCATGAAAGTGTATGGTTTTAATTAGAAAGTTTAATTTTTAACATACACACCTACTAATCATGTCTTTTATTACATTACAATACACTTATTTTTTTGTAGAAATTTTGAACAAGATTTAAGAACACTGTATTTTAAAATGTTACCTGCAAATATATTTTAAAAAGTTACAAATTTCTCTGTTCATTGAAGTATTTTTTGAAAGACAAAGTGAAAAATGCATATTGATATGAATAGTGTTATCAAAATGTTTCATTCATTTGTTTTATTAAACCTTGAGTATGAAGTATGTCTAACCTGTATGTTATATAGGTACAAATGTATGTCTGGTACCGTAAAATAAGTGGCAACAAGCTGAAACCGCTGCCCTGCCTAGAGCAGCCGAGTTCACTCTAGAATTAACACAAGTTCATGTTGCTGATTGTAATATGTGTTTCTTTATAGTGTTGTTCTATGTGTCTTCTATGTCTAATTATTCTGTCTGGTTTTGTGTTTTGGACTTAAAAATTCAAACCTCCTTAAGGCTTTTAATGTTTAATTGTTAAAAACTATCAATCTAAAACTATCAGTCTGACACTGGACAAAGACTGGGGGATAAAAGGCTCTTGAATATGATCTGTTTAAGTTGTAATTGAACCTGCACAAGAAAAATCTAATTATTCAATCAGTCTATTTGGAAGTGGTGACACGAGAGATTTGCTTTCTTGGTGACAGCATTTACTATATTTTAGTGCCACGATACTCGTGCTTTCCATTGTGCTCATCATAGTAATACGCTTGGATTTACGTGATATAAATCAGTCACCTATTCAAATGCTATTGTGACCTGGTTTTTAACGTACTTTCAGTTTTACCGAAAATGATCCGTATTATACCGGAAATTGATTTTGTTAATTTGGGAGAAAAAATGTATTGGGGTCGGGAGAAAAATTTAGGGTCGGTCGGGAAACCCAAAACAGATATATATATTATTTTTTTTTGGCCCTAAGATTCATATTTTAACTGTATATTTACTTCTGATTTTGCCAATTTCCGCTTTGTTTGTAGACCTCGTAAAATCATGATCTAAGAAAAAAAAGGCTTGATACTTAAAAGTAAATTTGTTTTGTCCCTATTCAGGATGAAGATGGAAACTTGTTGGAGACTGAATTTGGATTGTCAGTTTATAAAGATCACCAGACATTCAGTATACAGGTTGGTGATAAATAATCATTTCTGTATTGCATAAACCTAGTGAAAAAAAATTTCAGAGGTGCCTTAAAGCTGAATGAAAGCATTTTCCAATGCCAAAACAGCAAACTCTGGTCAATATATGTGTATGTCCTAGGATAAAGTTTACCTTCACAGATTGGGTACCATGAACTTAAGTCTCCATACTCATTTCATGAACGTGAGAAGTTCAAAAATGTCAACAAACTGGCTAATTTCAGTATGTAGGTTTAAATATGTGTGCACTGATCGAATTTAAGGGAAAATAGTTGCTAAATGCAAGTTGAAATTCAATTTAGCTAATAGAAATTATTTGCATTTGCTAAAATTTGCTAGTGGATTTCAATATGTCATATAGGTCAGGTCCAGAAATAACCCCAAAAACTTTAATTTAGTGAGTGTAAATTTTCAGTACTTAATTATTTAGCTAGTAATTTTACTAATTCTGAAATTCAATCCCCGATGTGTGTATCTTCTAGAATAAAGTTTACCTCCACAGATTTGGAACCACTAACTCTAGTCTGTACCCATTCCTTGAACTTGAGTTGTTCAGAACGATCAACAAACTTGCTAATTTCAGTATGTATGTTTCAGGAAATGCCAGAGAAAGCCCCTGCTGGACAGTTACCCAGATCTGTAGATATCATCTGTGACAATGACCTGGTGGACAACTGCAAAGTAAGGTTTTAACACTGGTTTAACAGTAAACTTGTCTTCATAGGGAAAAATACTACAGTAGATCTTTCTAAATGACATACCTATTAATTGAATGAACACTCAAAAAAAAAATCTCTTCATATCTAAGCAAAAGTAAGAAATGAGTTGTTTGCCATTATCTGACGGACTTGTCCAAAATTTGTTGGACAATTTATTAAAGTTTTTTTTCTGGAAAGTGTATTATTAACCTAGCAGATGGACTATCTCAACCTGCCCTGTTTATATTTAACACAAATAGGTGTATTTTAAGTATCTACTAGTTAGGATGTAGTGGAAATATCATTGCCCAATCATGTTCCTGGTTCCTAGTGCCCAATCATGTTCCTGATTCCTAGTGCTGTTGTTAATAGGCTTTACTCCCTATAAATAAACACCTATACTTTATTAATGAATATGGTTTTTTTTAGCTGCTTCATTGTGGTTGTTGAACTTGCATACATGTACATGTATATTAAATTTTCTAGCCAGGAGACAGAATTCAAGTTATTGGTATGTACAGATGTCTACCAGGAAAAAGGAATGGATTTACTACTGGAACTTTCAGGTATTTTCTTGTAAATTTCAGTGGCTGCAGGTGGAATTCCACTATTCCAAATCTGGATTTTCTCTTTCTTTTACTGCATATTAAGTTCTATTTTGCCAATTTCCGGTTTGTTTGTTGACGTGGTAAACCATTCCTGTACAGTACATCTGAGATTTAATGATTGATTGATTGTTGGGGTTTAACGCCCGAGCAGCAATATTTCAGCTATATTCAGGCGACATCTGAGATTTAAAGAGGTAGACCTAGGGTAAGGGATACAACTCTTAAAAATGATTTAAATGTTTGTATGCAGCATTTTCCATCAATCCTATGTAAGCATCTAATTAACTTAGATTCATTTTATTCTGCATCAAATAAAAGCTTGAGAGGCTTTGGTGAAATTGAACATAATACATACATATCACTGATTTCATGAGTTATGTCCCTTACCCTAGGTCAACGTCCTTAAATGATACCTTGAGTTTGATCAAGACATTTGATTAGGTACCTGTACAAACACGGAAAAATCATAAACAGTAAGATCCACCCATGTGCTTAATCTCTTATTTCAAAACCCCATTGATATATATATAGTTTTTGCAACATTGTTGTATGATAGATAGATGCATGTATTTATTATAAATTTATGACGAAGATAGTAGTGACATTTCAAATTTCTATAATATTATGTGGAAAAAAACTTATTTTGTTTTCATTTTCAGACTAATTCACTAAAATATAATGTTTTGTAATGTGATGCACGTCATTTGATTTCATTTGACAGTTTAAAAAAAATTCATCTGCTTTTCTGTCTGTCTGTCTGTCACAAAACTATGTTTGCTTTGTAATTTTGATGCCTTTTGGAGTTCAGCAATATAACTAGGTTTGAGTCTTCACCTCTAGAAAAAAATCAAAAGAAATTGCAGAGTATTGTCAACCATAAACCAAAATAGTAAATTGATTTAGCATTTGAATAACCACCAGCGAGGCCCTCTGCATTATCTTTTATTATTCAAATCTCTGTTCCATAGCACATTTGATTTTACATATACTTGTAGGCCCTAATTGCATACATGTATTTCCTCCCACTGGATGGATTGATTCCAAATTTGGTGTGTGTTGTATACTCTTGGTTACGTTCTCTTTCAAATTAGAGATGGTATTCTAGTATAATTTTCTTAATCTTTACCCAGGACCATACTTATTGCTAACAATGTACAGCTTCTAAGTAAAGAAATGGCTCCAATGTTTTCTGCCGAGGACGTAGCCAAAATAAAGAAATTCAGCAGACAAAAGAACACGGTAATATTTAATAATAGATTTTACAGCCAGTTAAATTAGTAAGTTCATTAGATAAAAATGGTTTTCTTTTGATTGGATGAGTATTACCTGATGAATGTTCTTAATAGTTAGTGATAAAATTGACAATGATTTGAACTTCCTGTAGTATGTAATTTATTAATGTATTTATATCGCCATCTGAAGGTATACATGTAAATATTGAACATGTTTCAATCTCTTACAGTTTTCTAAGTAACTACTCATTACAGCTGTTTGATATTTAACACATTCTTCCTGTAGTTATTTTACGGTGGGATCCATTTTCGACAAAAAATTACAACTTCCTGTTTACCGAGGACTTTGTTAATTTTCTTCACACCACAGATTTCTTGTTAAATCTGTGTTTGATAGAAAGTTTAAATCTTCTCTGTTGTCCAATTAACTACTTCAGGCAGCTTGTTGGTTAATTGTAATTTCATCAAGGTAAGACTATAAATATCTCCTGAAGTTCACTGTTTTACTGGCTGTAATTATTCCCTTAAATCAGAGGAATGGTGGAGCATTAGTGTCCGACTCATGTTCTAATACTGTAAAACTGTGTTGTACAGAAAATCACCGAAAAAAATGATAACAGCAAATTTGACTGTAATGCCATATAACACAAATCATTTCTTTTAAATGCTGTCTTGGTAAGAATAATGCAAAATCTGAAAAATGTAATATACATCCAAAAAGGTTACATATTTTTATTTTTGAAATTAATTTGTTTTATGGGTCTATATATTATGAGGTGTAATTATTCTGTCTGCTCTTTGGAGGTAATCAACATTAAAATTGTAACAGATTCTATTGTATTTTAGTGTCATTTACAGAGTAATCTCCCTCAATTTTGAAATCTACAGTGCATTCTATACGATTTTTATCTCCTAAGAACACGGGTTATATGAAGAATGGAATGTTAATTTCTGTTTACTACAGCAATTTTAAACAAAATATTAAAAATAAAAATATGTAGGCTTTTTACCCACAAATCTTATTTTGCATGATTCTTAGCTGGAGTGCTACTTGAATGCTGTTAAAACTGATGTCCTCAAAGATGTTGACTTGACATAATCCACAAAAACAGAAACATGTGTTTACAATAGTTTAGTTTTGTGGTTTTCTTCAATGCTTCCTGATATATTTGATTGATTTCTGCATATCGACTTTTGGTAACAAAAATATGGTTGGGGGAGGGGGGCAGTTTGTAATGCTTTAAGAGGACACTTGTTTGTGACAACTTAATATCATTTTTGATCATTGTCAGCTTACTTCATGTACATTTTCAGTCACTGATACAAATGAGATTTTGAATGCACATTTAGTGATATTTGATTTTCTGCCAATGAACTCTCCTATAAGGGCTTTATTTTCAGGATGTGTTTGAGGTGCTTGGTAGGTCAATGGCGCCATCTATCCATGGACATGAGTATATCAAGAAGGCAGTTTTGTGCATGTTATTGGGAGGTACAGAGAAGGTGCTCGCCAATGGGACAAGAATTAGAGGGTATTTGTTTATTAGTTGTACTATGTGGCCATGGAAGACAAAGGCAGTGGGTGGTCTATTCCAATCACCTTGGCCATTGCTCAGTTCGTCCAAATTTTCATCAGAAACATCTTGTTGATTAGAAACCTTAAATAAAATGCCAAGAAATTAAAATTCCTTGAACTTTGCCTTGCTGCAAAGTCAAGATATGCATCAACAAATTAATGGATATTTTCTATTATGTTTTAGAGACATCAATGTGTTGTTGATAGGAGATCCTTCTGTTGCCAAGTCACAGATGTTGAGGTAAGGTGATATGTGAAATTATAGCACATACATGTACACAGTGGTGATATTCAGGGGCAAGGGAGGAGTTTTCCTTTAAACAGTTACTATATAAACTGCCTTAACTGGGTGATTAAAACTATTTACGATATGTATGCCATGGGTATTCAGGGATTGAATTTTTTCCACTAGCTAAATTTAACAAGCACTGAAAATTTACACTCACTAAATTTGAAGTTTTTTGGGTTATTTCTGGAATTACCATATATGACATTTAGAATTCCACTAGCAAATTTTAGCAAGTGGAAATAATTTCTACTAGCAAAATTGAATTTCAGCTTGCATTTAGCAAGTATTTCCCCTTAAATTTGATCACTGGGTATTCTATGTCAGAAAATTTAAATCCTCTTGGTCAGATGTCCAATTAACTAACCTAAGGAAGTTCGTCAGATGATTGTCAAAACAGATCTATCACCTGAATGTAATCATTGCTATTGCTGTAAATATCATGAAAAATCATAGAAAGATCAAGAATACAATCAGCTCGTGATTAGTTTTCCTTAGGTCATGTTGGTGTTGAGGAAATTATCAGTTAGAATTAGACTGAAACTTTTATTATAGTTATGCCTAGAATATACATGTACATGAACGAAAGACAATATAAATAATTGAAGAGGAAAAACATTTCCATAAATCAAAATTTGTATATACATGTAAGTGAAGATGTTATACTCAATGACTAAACTACATATTGGTCGCAAAACTATTACATGTACATGTATTAGTGGTATGTGGTGGAAATGAAGAGTGGTAACTTAGTGCTTCTAAATATTTATGAACAATTTTGTTAGGAGAGATTTGTTGATTTTCCTTTATTTTTTAGATACGTTTTGCACACAGCACCTAGGGCTGTACCAACAACAGGTCGAGGGTCTTCAGGTGTAGGTCTGACTGCAGCTGTTACATCTGATCAGGAGACAGGTGAGTCCGTTACTGTTGATTAATGATACAATATTATGGTAAGTTTCCAAAAATAATATTCTATTCTGTTGTTGTATTCAGAAAATTATATTCCCATGAGTAGGTGGTATATTGGAATCACCTTCTATGGCTATTGGTTTGAATTTCATCACAATTATTTTGGCTCCAAGTAGATGGCTTTATTTTAAGTTTGGTATATGGGTTGCCTAAATATTATTCCTGAAGGAAGCAATTTTGGTGCATACAAGTGGGAGAATACCTAACTCATTTCATCTTCATGTTTATACTTTGCACTTCATGAAGCATAACTGCCCCAGATATGGTTATATTGCAGAATATGGTCAAAAATTTAAGCAGAAAAAAACAATCCTTGAGTAAAACACATCATAGTGCCTTGATTTTAAAACTGTCAGAAGAAATTTGCATTCCTGCATTTGTACTACCCAACTTTTGTTTTAAAAAATGTTTAAAAAAAAAAAAATTGGCTTTATTCCCTCATAGGTAAACTGTTTAATGCTTCTGTATACATCTTGTACAGCACTTAATAACAGTTGTATGATTTTCTACAAAAAAAAAATTTTAAAGGTGAGAGACGCTTAGAGGCAGGTGCTATGGTTTTAGCTGACCGAGGCGTGGTATGCATTGATGAATTCGACAAAATGTCTGACATCGATAGAACAGCCATACATGAAGTAATGGAACAGGGTCGTGTCACCATTGCCAAGGCTGGCATCCATGCCAAATTAAATGCTAGATGTAGTGTGTTAGCAGCTGCTAATCCTGTCTATGGAAGGGTAGGTCGTCATAGCAGAGATGATTCTCCTATTTTGCCTGCAGATTTTACTATATTGCCATTCTCTCCCTAGTAAATATGTTAAAATCACTGTCATAAAATACAGCAAAACATATAGATTGTCATTGTAAGCGGGTCTGCCCATAGTATGACCTATATAAGTGATAACGCCTTTGGGCTGCAGGTCCGTACAGTTTACAGACATGATTTTTTTTCGCTTTTTTGGGGGGAAATTAACTATTTCACATCCAGATTTTACCATTACAATTCTTTTTGTACTGTATATTTACTTTCGATTTTGCCAATTTCTGCTTTGTTTGTAGACCTTGTAAAATCATGGATGAGTTTAAGACCAATGTAAAGTTTACACATGTTTAAAAATGTATTTAAATTACTGTTAATTCCTAAATTACTTCGATGAGGTTGGGTTAGCAAAAACACCGATCATTATTTTAGGCCTGATTTCTAATGTGATAATATATTCTCACAACTGATGTTTTTTGTTTCAGTATGACCAGTACAAAAGTCCCATGGAAAATATAGGACTACAGGACTCCCTGTTGTCTCGTTTTGATCTGCTCTTCATTGTTCTAGATAAGGTGGGTATATTGAAAATCCAACAGTTTCTATTGTATTTTAGTGTCATTTGCAGAGTTATCTACCTTAATTTTGAATTCTGCAGTGCATTCTACATAATTTTTATCTTCCATGAACAAGGGTTGTATGAAAAGCCACATGTTACTTTTGGTTTACTATAACATTTTAAACAAAATATCAAATATTAAAACATGGGCTTTCCAACCATGCATCATATTTTGCATGATTCTCATGTGGAGTGCTACTTAAAACTTGGAAGTGATAGACTAAATACTGTTGAAGGTTATAGTCCCCATTTCGGCAACAAAAATTCTTTCTCTTTATGGTAGTTAAAAAGATTGTGTTCATGAATGATTTCTTAAAAATAATAATTTGATTTGAATATTTCTATCATTTTTGATGGCTAAATGCTTAATCTGTTAATTGATAGTCAATTTGTGAGTTAATTGCTATTTACAATTGACTTGTCCTCAAGTTGACTTGACCAAACTTTGCTCCGATGTAAAATTTAAAATTTTGTGTTAAGTAAAGTCTACTTTCTCTGTTCTTTTAGCTTGGGTTACTAACATTGAGAGCAGGTTTTCTCTGCTATTTTAGTTTGGGTCATGATCAGTGTTTTGAAATAATTATTGTAAATTGAAGAATATTTCTTTCCAAGATATCAAAATTGCTCTTGAGAAACTACGACATTTAACAATTTGCTGACTCAACAGTAGAATATGACTTTTATTCTACTGATAGATGAACTAATTGACAACTTTTTTATTGCTTGCTTCAGTTGGGAAATTAATGATAAATTTTTGGAAAAAAAGACACTTTTTATCATTGGGAATAGGGCCCATAACCAGTGGTAAATCAAGGGTAGAAAAAGCCCCAAGTTTGAATAATAATGGTTCAATGATGACACAAATTATTGTATGGTGGGTGTAATATTAGAAAATTTTGGGGATTCAAATTATGGCAGATGTTAAGTGGTTAACTAGGAGCCTGATCCCATATATATTTTGTGAAATTATTTCCATGTTTTCAGATGGACCACAAAAATATGCTATATTAAGCACTCTAACTCAGTGAAAATGACTCCCTTTATTGTATGTATAATGGACAGACAGATGAAGAGAAGTAGCTCCTTAACCTACTTTCTTCCTTTTAAACCTTAATTTTCCATTGGTTGTAAAATGAAAGGTATCCAAAGTAAAAACGGCGTTGTTATGTCTCATTATAATAAATGATTTTATTTGTTAGTTTTTTTGGTTTTTTTTTTTAATTGATAATAAATTCCCAATCTCAGGGGCAGGGGTTTTATTTGAAAAAGGTAGAAAAAGCTCTGAAACTTCGCACTATAGTCTTCCTTTTAAACCTTTATTTTCCATTGGTTGTAAAATGAAAGGTATCCAAAGTAAAAACGGCGTTGTTATGTCTCATTATAATAACTGATTTTATAAGTTAGTTTTTTTTTTCAAATTGATGATAAATTCCCAATCTCAGGGGCAGGGGTTTTATTTGAAAAAGGTAGAAAAAGCTCTGAAACTTCGCACTATAGTCTTCCTTTTAAACCTTTATTTTCCATTGGTTGTAAAATGAAAGGTATCCAAAGTAAAAACGGCGTTGTTATGTCTCATTATAATAACTGATTTTATAAGTTAGTTTTTTTTTCAAATTGATGATAAATTCCCAATCTCAGGGGCAGGGGTTTTATTTGAAAAAGGTAGAAAAAGCTCTGAAACTTCGCACTATAGTCATGTGAAAATTATAGATTTGTACCACCTGTCATGGGAAAATTTTACAAAAATTTGACAGTTATCCAAAGCATTTATTTTCCTCTGCTATGAAAGTGCACAAGTAACTATTACTATCACTGTACCATATCTTTTATATAGATGGACCCAGAAAATGACAGAATGATATCTGACCATGTACTGAGGATGCATCGTTATAGAAACCCAGGAGAACAAGATGGCGATGGTAAGAGTTCAGGCCTGTTTACCTCTGTAGGTCAAAGGTGGGATGGACAGAAAAAACATAAATGATGTATTGTAAAATTTGGATGTTATTTTATGAGTTTAAATGACTATCTGTCACTTTATTTGAGTAGCTGATGAGGAAAAAAATATTTGCAGATAAAGCAGATGTTGGGATAAATATGGTTAAGTTTACAAGTATGTAAAACTGATTGCTATTAAAGAAAAGATATGTTTTGACAACTATCCTGGAAAAAACGTATATAACTGTGCAAGAAAAACAGACAGACTTATGTATATGTTCGCATGTAATTGTGTTCTGTTATGTACATGTGTATGAAAGTACCATTACAGGTAAAGTTCAGGCACTGCCTATGGTAGAGGTGATACATGGTGTAGAAACCCCACCAAACAAATGATGCAGTGTTAGTTTACATATGCTACATTTGGGCATAACGTTAGTACTTTTTATATTTAGATCTGAATTTATGAGAAAACCATACATTTATCTCCCACTTCATGCAACCAAATCAAGAAGGATAACTTTCACCAATTGTCAATTTCATACACAAATTAATGTATTTTTTTATCAAGAAAGTGCAACTATCAAATGAAAAACTGTGACTTCATGTGGTCTGTAACTGTTTCTAAATAGGAAATAAAAGTAAATTCTGTGGGCTTTTGACATCCATGAATCACCTGCTGTCTGATTTTTATTAAAACTGCAACTTAATTGCATATATCTTGTGTGTGAATATACATTTATATAATTGTATTTTACTTGTAGTTCTTCCCCTTGGTAGTGATGTTGACATTTTGGCAACCTCTGACCCTAATGTAGATAAAGAAGATGAAGGAGAGACACCCATTTATGATAAATATGACAAGAAACTTCATGGTGAAAACAGGGGAAAGGGGTAGGTTCATTTCTTTTTGTGAGTTCTTGTTGAGTAGCACTCCAGCTAAGAATTATGCAAAAAGTGACACATGCATGTCTTTATTTTCCGATGCCCAAGTGAACAGAAGATAACATGTAAATTTTCATAGACCTTTTGTTCTTCAAAGATATAAATTATATACGATGTTCTATAGAATTAAAAATTAAGGGAGATAACCCTATAAATGACACTAAAGTAGTATAGAAACTTGAATTTTTAAAGAGAATTGTATCCTGAGAGCTTGGAATGAATAATAATGCATTTCATCATATAGACATATAAAGCAACTAAATACCAAAAATAAAAATGTGTAGCTTTTTTTTTTCTGACTGCTACTTTAGACCATAATAATTTGTACTTGTAGGGATGGAGTTTTGGTTCATGGTGAAAGTTTATTTTATTCTAATTATGACTTAAAAGAACTTTAGGAAAATGCTACTTCTTACATGTATCATGAAAGAAAAGAATTGTCCAGTAAATAAGCAACATATTATCTTTTAGAGATTGAAATAAATCTCTCCAGTGTCCCGATTTCTTTCCCCTGTGAGAAGGATCCCATTTCTTGTTATTATGACAATTGATATTAAGGTGATGGAAAGTTATTAATTATGTATCACTTTACTGTAAGGAAATTGAAAACTTCAATTGCTGTAAGGATTTATTAAGTTTTGAATGCAAAAGCTGATTGTAGGAAAGTAATTTTTTAACTGGAACTTTTCTTGTAGAATTCTGAATTGTTTTCTTTAACCCTTGAACACTTATTTCAAATGAATTATACCCCCTGTCAACCAGTTAGTAGTGCATGGAATCACATTTTCTGTCCCATTGTTTAAATTTTGTCAGGATTATCTCGACTCCCAACGGATGGATTGATTTCAAGTTCCGTTGTAAGCAATTCTGATTGAAATTCAAAGTCAATTTCCTGTACAAATAGGGTGTATACCCAGCTCGAAAAATGTGTGCAGCATCATGTCTAGTATTTCTGTTACAGAAGTAGAATAGTGAGCATGCAGTTCATGAGAAAGTATATTCATGTGGCTAAAGCTCTCAAACCACAACTGACAAGAGAGGCAGCTGAATATATTGCGGATGAGTACACTAAATTGAGGAGCCAGGATAACTTGCAAGGTGGTGATAATGTGGCCAGGGTAAGATTGTATATATTTGCCTAGTCAGGGACTCAAATTAGCAGTGTCCTGAGGTGCAGGACTTTGCTATATTTGTAGACACTTGATTAGGGACTTTTGATTTTCCTCAGATTGATCGTGGATTTAAAACTTGAAGTCTTCGGACATTCCTATCTTGAAAGTTAATTTGGATGTTGATAGACTATATGAATTGAAAATTGTTGGTAAGAAGAAGATAATGCAAGGAAAGCAACAGCTAAAAAGTGACATCAGACTTATTCTTTCTGAATTTATTATACCCCCCAATTGAAGGTAAATTGGAATGACTTTGTCCACATATCTCATAATTCCACACTCCTCTTTTTGGGAAAGGATATGTTTGAAAAATTACAATATTCAATGGTGATAATGATCCACCAGTGTATTGATGCATTACAATCTTTTTGGTTACAATTCTGATCCAATACCTCATTTTGCTACAAGGAAGTCAAAAACACAACTACAACCATAACAAATTTTGTATCTCAATCACTAAGCTATCTGCTGCTTTGAACATTTTAGATTTACTTACAGTGTAATGGATAAAGGCTTATAAATACCTTTGGACTGTGTGTCATATTTTTCATGATTTGTTGAAATGTAAATAAAATAACACCAACAAGTATTACATTTGAATCGGATTTTTAGCCAAGAATTGATACATATCGGATTGTGCGGAATGGAATTGTTACACCCCTAGTGCTTAGGGAGTTAGTCAAACTTGAGGTTTATAGTTCGCTTGTTGTTATTATTATTGACATTAAAATGCTCAGTTAAGGCATGAATTTCATTCATTTCAAATAAATTTTCTTTCACTTTCAGTTTTACTATTATTCTTTTGTAGTTCAAACACTTTGATATACTTGACACTTACATGTGCTTATATTTTCTATCCTGCCATTGAGTGCAAGTTCATCGTAGTCCTAACACTTTGATGTAATTATAGTGTGTTTATATTTTAGACCCAACCTGTGACTGCCCGTTCGTTGGAGACTATGATCCGTTTGGCTACAGCTCATGCGAAGGCCAGACTCAGTAAGAATGTTGACTTAGAAGATGCCCAGGCAGCATTGGAACTTGTACAGTTTGCATACTTCAAAAAGGTAAATTAAAGAGCCCTTTCATCTGTCCATAACTTTTTTCGTTCAAGTTTTCACTGCAACTACACATCAAGACCACTTGATATAAAACTGTAGAACATTAACGTCCTATTGGTAATCTTAGTGTATAATGTGACAATGCTGGGAGATGTGAGCATACTGTAATGAGCTTTACTCACTAGTTTTTATAGTTTCATGTTACAGCCAGAACTACATATATATCCACAGATTCCCCATACCACAATTGATATTTCAGTTGTGGTTTTTCTTTATACAACATGCTATTTATATATTTAACACACCCCTGTGCGGGTCCGGATGTCAAAGGAATGAGCCCACAGCAGCACTAAGCTTATCATAAAAGGCAACTAAATAGTGATCAGACTCTAGCCAGGGGCTAGGGGCTCTGTCCACAGAGCAACTGGGCTGTGTGCCCCAGGTGGTGGAATGGGGTACTTCTGGCGTGTTACATACTAAGGTTGTCAGGCTATAATACGGAAAACCTGACCGCAAACCATATTGGTGCACCGTGTTGGAAAAGATGCCATGTTCCTCGCATGTTAAAAAACCCTGCAGTGGTGTTCATCGCCTGAATATAGCTGAAATATTGCTGCTTGTGCTTTAAACCCCAACAATCAATCATGTATTTAACATCTGTACTTGGGCATGTTTAGGAAAGAAGACTCGATATGTGTTTAGTACCCGCTACTGAGATACCTATATTCTTAGTCTAATAGTTTTCAAAAGTGGCAGTAAATCTCAAAGTAGGCATTAGGTGGGTTAATGTGAAATTTCTTTAAAGTAGGTGGCAAAAATTTCTTGATATTTCAAGTGAAAATTGTGACCCTCTGCTTACTTCTGATATTCTCTATAATCTATAATTATTTTCAGGTATTGAAAAAAGAAAAAAAGAGACAGAGACAGGACAGTGAAGGAGAAAGCAGTGCAGATGAACGACATGATGAGGTTGATGGTGAGGTTTCCTTCAAGAAAAGGTCAGTAATAGCTCACAGAACTTGCAGAGTCAGACCTGTCTTAACTAACACCTGTATTCAAAGATTTCCTGCCTCATCCAACCTCTCCTAACCCTCCCATTTGATACTGCTATATGTATTTAAGAAACGCCTGTTTTAATGTGACTAGCAATTTTTTATTTAGTAGCTCACAGAAATTTAATGAAAAGAGGGGAAAGCTTGAGAATTAGGCGTCCACCAGGTTATTAAAGTGTGCTAAGGGTATACTGTTTTACCTTTGTCCGTGTGTTTGTCCATATCTATTTTGCATGTCACACTTTTGTCAACGACTACTCATCACAGTAGCTTGAAATTTTAGCACATTCTTCCTGTAGGTATTCCATATGGTGAGATCAATTTTCAGAAAAATTTGACAACAGCTTCCTGTTTACCGAGGACTTAGTTTATTTTCCATATATTGTTATGGAAAGCGGGGGTATCACTAGTGAGCCATCGCTCACATATTTCTTGTTTGTCAAGCTTAAAAATATTTACATTTTTATTTTTCATAGTAAAAAACCCAGGGCCAAAAAACCCCCAAGGAAAGAAGGAGAAGATGGTTACGACCCGTATGACTTTGAACAAGATGATACAGCTAGTGAGGATGAACTGGTTGAGTCACAAAAGAAGAAGAAATTAAGGAAGAGGGGAAGACAAGAAGAGGAGGAAGAAGACATGGAAACAGAGACTTCTAAAAAGACAGGAGAAATTGACGAACAGAGGTTAGTCAATTGTTCTTGGACGTAATGATAATACACTTTGAATTTTCTAAGATCAATTAAATCAGTTTTTATAAAAGAATTGTATTTATTGGTTAATGTTTTGATTTTTAATATTTTGTTCATACATTTTCCTGAATTTTGCCTTTGTAGAAGTATTGTTAAGGCTGTCTGTTGCTGCTTTGAACAAAATTGCAACCAGAGGCCTTCACCACTTTTATTCTCTTTTTTTTTTTAGATTAAAAAGCTTCAGAGCATCACTCTTTAACTTGTTCAAGTCTGAGCATGCTCAGTCAGTGTCGCTTGAAAAGGTTCGTGGTCAGATGGAAAAGGAACATCCAGGAGAATTCAGTGAAGATGACATTTTTGCCTCAATTGAAAAAATGATGGAGTCAAATCAAGTGATGTTAGCTGATGATGTTGTTTTCTTAATTTAGAAATTTAGATCTGCAATTATGGTGCATCCGACGACATTTCAAAGAAGACATTTAAAAAAAGACATGCTATAAGAGTGTCAACATATTGCTAATTATTATTGACTGAAATTCCTCTAGTCTAAACTAGAAAATTTAAGCTTTTTGAGATGACAACATGTTGACTTTTATTTAATTTTTTTTTTCGCAGTTTTTCTTTTGATGTTAAGATGGACAGAAAGCAGCATTATTATACGGGGATTTATATGGCTGCTTGAAAAGCATGTGATATTATTGATTGATACATATACATGTATACATATAAATTTTTTCGAGATATCAGATTTTTAGTAATGTATTACTTAATTAAAAAATTACATTTGTTAAGATGCTACCTCAGGTCTGGTATTGATACTGCAATGATAGTGGTTTCAGTGTTTTATAAGATTTTCACCGAATGTGTTCAGATGCTTAATTTTTTCAGCAAATCTTTCCACTGTGTGTGAAATATCTGAATTGAAATATCAATAAATAGTGATATATATATATATATATATATGTTCACTCAAAACATTTTTTTTCCAGTTACGTTTGGCTGAAAACTACTTTTGTGTCCTCGTGGCCATTTATTCAAGAATGTGGTCTTAAAATTATGATAGCATATTTTTAACATATTTATTTTCGCTTTACTGTGTTCAGATCGTGTGTGTTCTATAATACAATACCTTCATGTTTCCACCCTCCTGTGTTCAGTTACATCATTAGCTTTCTACTGTTAAGGATTTTTTTTATGTTAATATAAAGCATTTTTCTAGGACTGATTGCAATTAAATTTTTAATGTATATATAAAATTATAATATAGTGCTTAAGAAATTGTGAAATGGTATGGCAAGCATAAACCTTGCTATATAATGAAATTACCCTACTGGTAAATAAAAGTTGAAACTTGAGAATGTGTACTTAATCATTCATTAAATGTGTACTTACTAGTTCATTAAACCCTTCTCCCTTACAATTCTGTTTGGGTAAAATTTATGATTATCACTATTTTGTTTAAAATCCCTTTGATCTTGCTATACATAATTTTCAATTTCACTGCAGTCGAGTGAGAATGAAAATTATAGTATAGCTGCACAACATATGTGACGACACGTTGCACTCTGCCGAAAAATAGTCCAAAGAAGGAAACTTAGCAGCGCTTATTAAGCTTTCGTATTTAGGTTAGGAAAACTGAAAATAAAAGAAAACTAATACCTTACCTTCAGCAAATCAGCAGAAAACAGATTATATATTATAATGCTGTTGCGGTAGAATTGATTATTCTCCCACATTTTGACAATTATCTCAAATTTCCAATAGGTGGATCGATTTCAAATGTGGGTTTATTTATGAAAGGTATAGGTTGTTAGTGATGATGGTTATTGTCTGATATCAACGTCTTTTTTGTGTGATTTAAATATTTTTGGTTGGTTTTGAAAGCTGAATATAGAATGGTGAATGTTGTTTTGGCAGGAAAAGATTGTCTTACAATTTTTAGATAAGATATTTTTAGATATTTGGTATGCAACTTCATTATGGGTTCTCATATTGTGGGAAGCAATTTCAGGTCTCTTGCAATTTTACTTCCTGTTTACCGATGGTTTATTTTTCTTCCACTTATTTTTCACTGAATAAAACAAGTGGGGATGTACTAGTACCTTGTAAGGCAATATGTATAACAATCATTCTTAGATCTCTCTTAGTTGAAACAACACAAGGACGGATTCAGGATTTTAGATTGGAAGTGGGGGGGGGGGGCGCAGTTAAAATTTTGCCTAGCAGAGCGAGGTGAAAAAATGTTTAAGTCTAAATTTTTTAAATATTCTCCTAAGTCGTCCTAAATCTACCCCTGACAACACGTGCTTTGCAAATTTATGGGGGGGGGGGCACATGCTCGCCCCTACAGTAGTATGCAGATCATATTTGAAAACTGCAATTTTATCTTAGTTTATTCAGTACATTTCCCTCTGTGTATTCTGACATAATAAAATGTATTGTTATACCAAGTCAATATGCATTATCTTCATTCTTGTGTTGCTCTTGTGAGAGAGGGATATTTCTAATAGATAACATTGTCATCTACAGTTGCGATCACTTCTCTTAGATCCTGTCAGGATTCGCTGTCAGAGAACTGTCAGAAACTGTTCTGACCCGCGTCACCTTGTCAGGGTCTGTCAGGACTTCGGACAAGCTTTGTCATGATTTGTCATAGGTCCTAACACCCTCCTGTCAGGAACTGTTCTAAGTAGATCAGATATGTAGGTTAGATAAGGTCTGACAGTCATTAGCTCGAGAATACTTCTGACTGAATTACATACAGTACATGTATGTAATTCCGAAAAAAAGGCATAGCACCCGAATCCCGATTCATACGACGAGAAGGAACCTTGCTATGTTTAAACTTGATTTTTTTTTTCAATTTTTTACCCGACTTTTATGTATGACATGCAGTACCAATAAAAATTATTGGCTGTCATACCTGCTACACTCCTGACTTTAAAGATTTGGGACTGAATTCTTTAGGTTGCAGATCTAGACACCGGTATGATACAGAGTACCTATATAGAAAATTTTAAACAGTTTATGCAGAAATGTTTTACCTTTATGGAACTTCAGTGTTCACATTCATACACATTGAAAGAATACGACATCTTTGAAGAATTTTGACTGAAATATATAGGTCGCAGTCACCCACATGGTAGTTACATTACAAAAAAATAGCATTTTAGTAAATAATTTTAGAATCTCGTGGAAATTAAAAATATGCGCACTCGTACATTTTGCAAGAATATGACATTTTTAAGGAATTTTGACTCAAATCAATATGTCGCAGCCCCTATATAACAGTTATATTGAAATAATTAGCATTTCAGTCAGTAATTTTAGACCATCATAGAAATAAAAAGTGTAGGCACTCATTCATATGCTGGAATATGGCATTGTGGAAGAATTTTGACAGAAATATATGTCGCAGAAACGCATATGATAACTACTGAAAAAAAATAAGCATTTTAGTCCAGTTTTAGACCATTATGAAAAATAAAACTGCTCGCACTCATACATTTTGCATAATTTTTACTTAAATAAAGGTGTCACAGTCATTAATGTGAAACTGACATTATGATATCTACATTTTCCACATATAAAACCATGTAGGTAAACTGGAAGTGTTCACACTCATATTCGTTGCTGAAAGTGGCATTGTGGAAAATTTAGACCGAAATATTTAAGTATCAGTCACCCATTTACTGCTAAAATTGTCGATTTTAACATTTTTTAGAATGATTTGTGACCTTTATTTCATTAAAAGTAGCTTCCACTCAAAAAGTACTTTGTCAATCTCGAACTTCGGAAGAATTACCAAACGTCTGAAAGTTACCGGTTACCACATTTACAATTAAAACGGAAACAAAGATGATTAAATAATATAATTTAATTAATATCACATGTGTATGACAAAATGTAAAAAAAAATATACATGTAAACAATGAGTGACTTGACCGTGAACGACGATAATTGGAACATGAATTAACGTACAAGGGTCTCACTAATTGCCGACAAGAAGCGACAAGAAACTTAGAATTAGCGATAGGAAGCTTGAATTAGCGACAAGAAACTAAAAAAAATACCGACAAGAGGAGATAGACTATATTTATTTGCTGCTTGAATAATAAAAAGATGAAAAAAAAACTATCTTTTTTAATAGGAGAACTGAAACTGGAGAAGATTGTAAGAAGTTATATTAAAAAAAAAAACTTTTGGACATGCATAGTTGATATGAATTGGTCATGTAAGATTTAAAATATAAAAGTTAGCGACAAAAGAAGGAAGAGGAAATGATTCTTTGAGCCATCCGAGTTCGAGCGAGTGAAGTTCAATTGTAGGTCCATTTTATTTGCATTGGGACGGCTCATATCACAAGTACCAGCGTTTCTTTACGCACATTGCTTCTATGCTGGAGTGTACAATAACAGAAACTCTACTGAGTGTCAATGACATAGTCATCGGGTCAGGCGAGGAAAAGGCAAGCTTTCCTGGCTCCGAGTTAACACTCTGTACACGACACTTGAGCGAAAACGTGTCAAGGCATTGAAGAAACAAGGTCGGTGTGAATGAGAAAGTTAAATGTTCTGTCAACACCAATGATAGAAGACCTGCAGGCACTGACAAAATGCTTCATTTGAAAATCAGTTTAGCAAATAACATTTGGAGGCTTGCCTGAGGTCTGAACTATCTCTTTTATAAAAGGATGTTTGGTAGAATTCATGCTAATAACGCTTTACATATCACCAGCGACATTCTGTTTGTTCGAAGGATTATCGTTTTTATGCATTGATTTATTCCATTTCGTCCATGGGTGGACATAGGGCGACTACAGTTTCTCTCCATTCGCTTCGGTTTTGGGCGATGGTGTTACAATTCTTCCATGTTTATGCATTAGATACTTTTTATTCTGAATATACAAACGCACAGAGTCGTACTTTTGCAAGAACCAGAGTGACTGCTTTGGGTCCGGTATTTATGTTAAAGATGAGTAAGAAGTGTGTCTTCTTATTGAATGCATGTAAAAGATGAGTTAAGTTTTGGCGTCAGTCAGCTTGGTAGAAAAACAAGTTCTGTACTAGTAACCCTTTGAACGCAAATGACTAACAAAACAACCACGCTTAGAATCATCAACAGTGTTTTTACTTTACTTAGTTTTCTGGTCTATGGCTTCATAAATTATGATGCTAAAAAAACTTATTACGGCCAATATTATTTTTAATTTTTACATCAAAAGAATCACTGTGTTTGATTCTGAAGGTTACAACAACAATTCTATCTACCAAAACTCTTGATTGGGAGATCAAAGGGTGAGTGACTTCTTTTAGATAATTAATATAACTTCATCAATTAGCAATTTAACGACCCACGTGCCGGGAAAGCCCACGTTCCATAATAAGTCAGTGATTAAGTAGTACTCCAGCTAAGAATCATGCAAAATGTGATTCATGGGTAAAAAGCCTACATATTTTTATGTTTGATATTTTGTTTGAATAGCCATAGTAAACAGAAATTTACATTCAATTCTTCATATAACCCGTGTTCTTTGAAGATAAAAATTATATAGAATGCACTGTAGATTTCAAAATTAAGGGAGGTAACTCTGTAAATGACACTCAAATACAATAAAATCTAATGAAATTTCAATGTTGATTATCTTCTAAGAGCAGGCAGATTTGAATGAATAAGTTCATAGTATAAACCCATAAAACAACTTAATTACAAAAATAAAAATATGTAGCCCTTTTTGGGTGTATCACATTTTTTTCAGACTTTGCATGATTCTTACAAAGACTGTTACTTAACACCTTGCTGACTGGCGCTTGGATGAATGTCATAACTTAATTAATCCGATTGGCTGATATGCGTAAATATACAAATCTATCGGAATTTAGAATGATATAGAATCCTGACATATCTGCATTCTTTAAAAATGATTTCAAACATTTTTTGAAAAAAAAATAGCATATAACATCAAAGAAATAGATTATATATATCTTAATCTTTTGATAAAAACATAGCGTTTTTTTTTTCCATTTTTTTCTGTATAATTCAAACAGCAAATAACAAAATTATACTGTGAGGCTGGTAAAATCAGTAGAAACTTAGATATCTATGATGTCGGAAATATCACTGTCATATTGATATGTTCATCACTAATTTAACTCGGATGCTTCGTAAATTCGTTTGAAGTTTGAAGTGTGTCATATCAGAACGTTTTTACTGGATTTTAAGGATGCAATATATTGATACACTATCACAATCTATTCTGTCAGAAAAGGGATGGATGAGTGATGTTTTTACACCCAATGCCTGCTTTTTTACAGATAGGATAGCAATTCAAACCGTAATAACACTGAAAATTCTGTGGGGTGGGGTTGATATAGGCTAAAAACCACTAATTCCACTTCCCATAGGCTTCTATGCTAATTTCACAATATTCAATGGCTTCTCTGGACTTTACCTTAACTTTAACCTGCAGATGACTATATATCAGCATGATTCTACATATGTCAGCTCACAACCCTCAGAATGGCATGTGGGGTTAGCAGACTTGCAGTGCAGTACTGGTCACCGGAAGTGAAGGGTCTATAAATAGCATGGGAAATCCCAGTGTTTTCACAAGATAGGGGTATATTTAAAAATCATTATGGAGATTAGGCTTCACATCACAAGAAGCAAAATGCACCTATAAAATGTACAGAAATGTTTTTCCTTTCAGAAACTCTTTAAATTTTTAAAATAAGATGAGAACTTTTTTCACAGCACTATGAGGAACAGGGGTAATTTCTGCGTAGGACTATTTTTGCGTACGTTCCAAATGCTCATTGGTTGAATTGGTGGTCTGTAACCTATATACCCAGTATAAAGGCTTTCTCGTTTTGGGGTTTATAATCTTTCAGGATCAAAATACCTTATGTCACCGGTTCATGCCAGGAACTTCTCTACTGTTTCTGAACAATATACAGAGTACAATCCATATATAATTCGATTCATGCAGTTGTTGTCCCCGTCGACGCTTTGCGAGGAACATGGAAATGCTATCCGTCCGTCCGTCCGCGTTTTCTGCACTCTTTTTACGTTTTTACCCAATAAGTTTATTTTGGGTATGTGGCCTTACGAGGAGTTAAAGATGAATTCGACTTAGGTTACGGTTAAATGATTTTTACGGAAATTATGGCCCTTGGACTTAGAAAATTTCAGTGAATTTCCAGTCTTCCGCACTTTTTTGTAATGCTCTTACCAATTGATTTTATATTTTGTATGTAGTCATACTATGAGAGGTTACAGATAAAGCACGACTTTGGTTACGGTTGAATGATTTTTACGGAAGTTATGGCCCTTGGACTTAGAAAATTTCAGTGAATTTAAAGTTTTCCGCACTTTTTTTGCCGGGGACAATAGATCGCTGTTCCTTTATTCAGCTATATTATATCATTTCTACAAATGAAATTAAGATTTAGTCAAATCAAATGAAGATTTAAGGAGGTAGACCGAGAGTAAGGGATATAACTCTTGAAATCAGTGATATGTTTGTATCATATTCAATTTCACCAAAGCCAATCAAGCTTTCATTTGAAACAGACTGAAATCAGTACAATTTACTTTGATGCTTACAAACGTTCCATTGATCTGCAAGAGTTGTATCCCTGGCTCAGGGCCTACCTCCTTAAGGGACTTCTTTTTGGCCTTGAGAGATGTTTAGTAATAAATTTGATTTAAGAAGCTGTCTTTGTAAGGATCTTGCAAAATCTGAAAAAGGTGATGCACCCCCACAAAAGGATACATATTTTTATTTTTGTAATTAAGTTGTTTTGTGGGTCTATACTTTTAAATGTGCAATTATTCATTTATATCTGCCTGCTCTCAGGAGATAATCAACATCGAAAATCCAATACTCTATTGTATTTGAGTGCCATTTACAGAGTTATCTCCCTTAACTTTGAAATCTGCATTGCATTCTATATAATGTTTATCTTCTAAGAACATGGGACATATGAAAATCAGAATTTTAATTTCTGTTTCCTATGGCAATCTAAAAAAATATCAAAAAAGAAATATGATGGCTTTTTACCCATGAATCACATTTTGCAAAATTCTTAGCTGGAGTGGTACTTTAAAAGGAAATTAAGTTTTTGTAAAATGTGTCAAGAAGTCATTGAAGCTACATTGTATTTTCACAATCAATCAATCAATCAATCAATCAAAAACCTCCAGTTCTTACAATACTTTGATTATGTTTATCGTTGCTATAGAAACAACATGGGGGATACTTGTGAAAACTGAAATTCGATTACCCTGTTTATTCTGTCATAGTAAAATGTATTGTTATGCCAGTTATTTTAATATGCATTATATTTCAGTTTTATTTTAGTCCTATGAGGGAAGATCTCGTCGTAGTAAGGAAGCTAAGAAACGCTTACTACTATGACAAAATATTAACAGGCAAAATTCCATGAATAACACAAATTATTCAAAAACTGAGGGACAACTGCGAACCGCACTCAGTAAAGTGCTATGGTATATACCAGCGTCCGTCACACTTCGCACAATAACTAAAAAAATCTGCCATCTTTATTAGTGAAACTTGGGCAAATTCTTTCCTTCTGTTGATGAACTACCTTTCAATCATTATAATTTCATATTTCCGTTTTCGAGTTATGGGACTTAATTCGTACAAAAATATGGGATGATTTTATACTTTCGGATTAGAACTCAAGAACGCTTGCAGCAACGCCAATGACACTTTGGTGAATTGTTTATCATTATTATTTTTTTTTTTGTGTGTGTAAGGTCCCTTTCATTTTTCTTAATTTTCAGTTTGTACGATTTAGAGTTGTATGTGTTTTCGATCATAAAAAGGGGGAAATTCAGTTTTCGAACTACAACTCAGCAGTGGTTGCACTCATTTTTACGAAACTTCGGAAAATAGCTTATTGTGTAATTTCTGGTTTTCTGTTTTCAAATTTTTAATCGAAAAAAATGGGAATTTCTCATAATTGCACTTTCACGAAACCCTTTTGAATTATTTGCTTGCTTTGTTTTTTTTTTGTTTTTTTGTTTTGTTTTTTGTTTTTGTTTTTTGTGTTTGTTGTTATTATTAATGTTATTAATATTAGCTTTTCTTTTTAAATTGTGTAAATTTTTTGCCAAATATTTAATCACAATCAAATTCAACGCTTATGTGTCAATACTTATCCCAATGATTCAGGGTTGGGCATTTGCGGGCGCATCTAGCTGTGTTCTGCGATGCATTATTCTTCAGTTTTTAATTAATAATAATAATTATGTTTCTTATAGTGCTTTGTCTATTTTCTTTGTCTTGTTCTGTCCCAATGATTATGGTGAACCTCGGTCTTACCACAGTCTCTGCTCTTACGTTCATGAGTTTTGACTCGAACACTTGTATAGTATAGGGAGCCGATCTAATTTATAATTGTCATATTCACTGATTGGCATCTCATTACAAGTGTAAAATCGATTGGAAAACGAAAATAAAGAATTAAACAATATCAGGACAGTAATCCCAGTTTTCAAAACTATAATTTCGTAATTTTACATACAATTTTAACGTTTTATTTTATTTATTTGACGTCTTGGCCAAATATCAACCAACGTCTTTTTGACCTTCTTATGCATATACTGGGTTGGTTCGGTAAAATGTTCGTTTTAGTTAAAATAATCCTTTGTTGTTGAACACAGAAAGTTACACTGTCCATTATTTTTGTTCCATCGCGTTTCATGACTCATAAACACAAAATCTTGTTTGGATCTGATTTCTGTCACTCATTTGTAGAACAGACCCGGAACCGGTACGGATCACGACAGACATGCTCCAAAAGGACACCAGACATCACAATTGATGCGTTTAAAGAACACAAAAAAATGACCGATTCATGGCATGACTATCAGCTCATGTTTACGACTGTATGTTCATTGTTGTTATCCTCGGCTTTCCCCTTGTGCTCTATTTTTATCCCTTCCCATGATGTGCCATCTCCTTTCTGTTTGAAGAAAAGTGTTACAGGAAATATAAAGTTCATGAGCCAGTATTTACCGAATACACTTTCAAAGTTATCGTGGATCGTATTGTTGTTTTTAATTGGAACATCTGCAGAAACTTCGTGCGCAGTTTTTCCTAATATGCACATAGTCATCTGAGCGTTAACGACGATGAACCCAAATCCTCCATAAAATATTTGTGGATAAATTTGACCTATCAGCGCCATGACATGTGGTTCTATGTCCTCGTAGCCTAGTACAAATCGGAATAATCCTACTGGAAAAAATAAACTAGTCCATGAATATGCAGTTGGCCAATAAAAAGTGTATAAATACCATGCATTAAGCGCAGCAGCTAAAAGTCCGTCTATCACGGCATAAAAACCCAATACGAAGAAATATTTTTGGTTGTTGAAACCTATACAATTTCCTACCATGAAACAATGGTGGTCGCGCTTTAAGATGCACTTTTTACAAACTTTGCAGTGATGAGATCGAGGCGGAGTGTGCATATTGCACTTGTCACAATAGCGCCAAGGGAGTTCCCCGTCGTCACGTGGTACAGTAAGCCCATTTGATACATGTCCGTTAGCATAATCGTTCCCTGGTCGCATTTTTGCCGAATGTTCCGAAGTAACATGTGATGTTGTAAATAAGCATAATAAATAATTAGTTAGTCCCTCGAAACAACAAAAACATACAAAAAGTTGCAAACATAACTCGGTAGTCTGGGAATAGTCTTCACACAACCGAGGCACTATGTAAAATAAGAACAAATATAATTGAGTCGGGCACTGCACTGCCATCAAAATCTTTGGCATCATGTCTGCCTTTTTTCTGTGGCTTTCTTTTATTTCTCGATTCTTCCATTGTCTTTTGAGATTTTCTTTAAACGTTTCAAACGAGTATTCCTCTCTCACGACTTTTCTGTGTGCTATATTCAATCTTGTAGTTGCCATGGTTGTCCCGTTCTATTAAAAAAAAAGAACAATGAAATATGTAAAATTGACATGCAACTTCAGGACCAAACCAGATTACAAAAGATGGCTAACCGGGAGTTCCACCTTTTTCCTCATGATTCTTTATTGAACTGCATTGATTTCTGAATGTAAATTTCAATGTTTTAATGTGAAAAGATATAACTCCCAAAACTTTTCAATTCCACATGGGGGACCGTCCTAGCCCCTCCACCTTTCGGGATCCACCTGTGAATGAATATGACTGTACTAAGTTATTGCTATCATCTAATCGAAGCACATTTTAATTTACATGTAAGAATAATAAATAAGTGAACAATAGCCAAATTTAAAAGGTAAAAGGGAAGTAAATACGAATAAAACGCATAAAAATGAAGAAAAAAAGTATAGAAAGTGAAATTTTCATTCAGCGCCGTACAATTAGTAAATATTCCCGGCCGGTCATTAAGGCTAAAAACCACTAATTCCACTTTCCATAGGCTTCTATGCTAATTTCACAATATTCAATGGCTTCTCTGGACTTTACCTTAACTTTAACCTGCAGAGGACTATATATCAGCATGATTCTACATATGTCAGCTCACAATCCTCAGAATGGCATGTGGGGTTAGCAGACTTGCAGTGCAGTACTGGTCACCGGAAGTGAAGGGTCTATAAATAGCATGGGAAATCCCAGTGTTTTCACAAGATAGGGGTATATTTAAAAATCATTATGGAGATTAGGCTTCACATCACAAGAAGCAAAATGCACCTATAAAATGTACAGAAATGTTTTTCCTTTCAGAAACTGTTTAAATTTTTTAAATAAGATGAGAACTTTTTTCACAGCACTATGAGGAACAGGGGTAATTTCTGCGTAGGACTATTTTTGCGTACGTTCCAAATGCTCATTGGTTGAATTGGTGGTCTGTAACCTTAACGTCGAGAAAACTGCAGTCATGCATACTGTCAGTTGAATTTTGTTCCGTTGTTATTCTATTTAAAAAGGATGGTCATTAAAATATATATTTAAATGAGCTTCAATCAGATGCAACATAAACAAATGCAGTTGTTTTGATCAGATCTGATATGGGGAAAGATCGATCTAGAAATTAACGTTACAATTATATCTTGTGTCTATAACAGTATTATAATTTTCCAACAACCATGGATTTGAATTGTTTAAATTCTCCAAAGGAGGCTATTATGTTACGTTTCAGTATCCGTCCATAAAAAGTAACATATCTTGAAATTTTATTGAAACCTTCCCCAAACAATACTCAATACGGGACCATACAGTGAGAAAAAAAACTGAACGGATACAGTGAAACGCAACAAATCTTAAGTCCAAAAAAAGTAAATACTTTCAGAGATAACCCAAAGGGCTTCAATAAGTGTTAATAGGTACGGATCTAGAAATTTTAGAAAGGAGGGTTCCAAGCTAGTTTTTTCTCATTTTGCCCCAAATTCACATGGAATTAACTTTTTTCCACAAAAGGGAGGGGGTCTAACCCCATACCCCATAGATCCGCAACTGGTCTCAACACTTGTTTTTTTTTTTTATTCTCCATAATGATTTTTTTGTAGTGCTGCATTTGCCAAGTTCTTAAACAAGCTAGGAGAGGGTTCGAGATATCCTAATCCTATACGACGTATTTGGACACCAACTTAAGTTGGAAAACTTCCAAAATCTGGGTAAACATGGGCAAATAACAACCTGAAACTCAACTATCCAAACATTTCTAGTTCCATTACAGTTGATTCTTTGTCCCCCCCTTTTTTTATGAATATAATGAATGTATTGGAACATCTGTTAATTAGTCAACTAATAAATCTATGGTTTAAGGTCTTAATTTCTATATATATTTTGATTATAATGCTGATGATAAGAGACACATGTGTAGTGACAGTACAGCATATCCAAACAAGCAATTTATATACGACTGGTGTTTTGTATTCAAAACTCTATAAATAAATATGTTTATTTAAACCTGGATCAATGTTTTAATACTATATATGACCTTAACAGAACTTTAACAACAATGTTAACAAGACTTAATACTGAATCTCTTTTCTATTCAGGGGTTTAAATTACAGAACTGTACCTGTCACTTGGTTTTTGTATTAAAATTGTACAAATGCACCATAGGGAACGTTCTTTGCATTATATATTTCGATGTTTTTATCATAAGCATGAAGATAATAAAGTTAATTTAAAAACGTTATTTTCTTTTTATACATAAGTTCCATAAAGTAAAAAAACAGGAATAATTCTGAAATAATTCTATATCCACAACATCTATACCGGACAAATATACATAGTTTAGTAGGTATGACTTACATGTACCTTAGTCCTTACGGTTGGAGGATTCCGGTGGTTTTGAAACCTTTTTTTCTGTTGAAATTATGTTGCGCAAATTATGGTGAAAATAGCAAATGATAGTCTAATACCCTTTTTGGTAAACCCGTTAGGGAAATAATACACAGCGCAAGTCTACGTTTCGGCTCCGTGATTCAGTCCAAAGATGAAACTACATAAATTTTATACGAATGTTTGTTTACGATGAAAATAATCAATTTAACATGCATAACTTTTAATGCCAAATTCTTCTTATCTGCATTCATCACAAATTGGTTTGATGGATTAGTTTAAAAAAGTTGCGCTTACCGACTACCACATGTCCTTAAGATTAACCCTGAATCCGTGTTAATGAACTTCTCTCGTCTTTAAATTTAAACCACGAATGTTAAAACATTGAAGTGATTTACATTGGTTGTCATTGGAAACGTCATAAATATTTGAAGTACATTTAATGAAATTAAGCGTTGTGTTGAAACTTGATTGTGTCATATGGTTTAAATGGGAATAATGATTATTTTGTTCAAAGGTCATAATGCTATTATATAGGACCATTATTTTTTAGACATATTAATAAATAAGTAGTATAACGTTTTCACAGCATGTTACTTTAAATTAAAACCTTTAAGTAAAAAAAAAATCGCGTGTTAATGTAACAACAACAAAAATATTTTTCCTTGGATCTTGATCTACAAATGCAGTCTGTGTCTGGATATGACACCAAAGAAAACTAATGGGACTTATGTAAGTTATATACATGTATATTTGATAGTGGGAGCGAGCCCTTGTGATCTGGTCGACGGCAACTTAATCATTTTTTTAGGAAGACAAACCATTTGGTCACATTTCAAATGTATCCCGGTCGAGATTATATGCAATTGCCTTAAAATTAACTCACATGATGACATTTAGAAGAACTCATTTCTTAAGAACAATGGTTGCTATATTGTAATTAATTAGTCCGATTACTAATTCAAGACAAATCAATGGCTAAATAAATACAATGCAGTCAAATACACACCTTAGTCTATGTGACAAAAGACTTCATAAGCATTATCTAGTGTGACCAAATATAATATACAATCTGCAGTTTGTACTCCTCGATACTCAGTAAAAATCCCGACTCAAAAACATTATACATCGTTGTTACTCCAAAAAGACGGTACACCTAGATACATGTACAAATATGTATTTCTTAGTAGGGATTCCTCATACATAGTAAAAAACAATTCTAAGTCATCTTCCAAATATACGGAAGAGGATGTTTTCAAAATGCTGAAATTTTTAATCGACAGCATATTTGTCCAAAGTTTTTCAACAAATAGTCAGCATTCCAATGGGTAAAATGTGCTTCTCTACTTGCTGGCCTATTCCTTAATTCTTATGAAGCTGACTTTATATTTGATCTTATCCAAACGATAACATCGTTATAAGCTAGATCCTTTAATCTCAGTTTCCGCTTTATAGATACTTTTAACAAGTATCGTTGAACAATCCTAGTTTCGGGGATTTTATACACCACATCTAACCCAAAGAACTTGAGATAAAGGATACTACAGACACCGTGAAGTCAGTTTCATATCTTGATCTACACTTAGAGATCGATGGTAAAAGAAAACTATTGACCAAACTATATGACAAACGCGATTATTTTTCATTCCATATTGTAAACTTTCCTTTCATGCATCTGTGAAGACAACCCTTCAGCACCTGCGTATGGAGTTTTCATATGACAATTCATACGTTATACGAGAGCTTGTCGTAACTATGCAGACATTTTTTCGTATCGCGCTAGACTTTTACATTGTAGCTTCCGGAACAGGATTATGTTGCTACAAAATTGAAGTCGTCACTGCAGAAGTTTTTTGGTCATCATCATAAATTAGTGGATCGTTACGGTGTATCTATCTGCACCATAGAAACGGATTTGTTCAGCGTGTCATAGTTTTTCTTCCCGCTTCGTCTATCTTGGACTATACATTATTAGCAACTCAGCGGGTGTTTCTAGAAAAGCAGAGGATGCTTACCCTACCGATGCACCTGGTTCATGTTCCCAGTTTTTAATGGAGTCCGAGTTGCTCTTTTAATTTTGTTACGTTGTATGTATTATTTCGGTTATTTTATGTATGTTCTTTGTTGTGTGTGTCTGTTTTCCATGTCTGGACTTTGTCCCTGGATTGCATTCTTTTGATTTCCGCTAGAATCTTAGTTTCCTTGATTATTCTTTTGTTCCAAATATATGTCGGTAAAGGAAAAAAATAATACCAAAGTCTATGCAAATTATTTTTAAGAAAGGACCCATACAACTGCATATATATCTGATAGATTTCCTTGACGCATTTCCTCGATTCAGAATTTATAAAGACGTTCGTTTCTCATCTTTGCCTAGAAACTGTCCAACAAATCTGTCCAACGAAAGTGGGTCCCAACCATGCACCGGAACCATTTCCTTGGACCCACCACTAAAGAAAACTAGACCCGTCTGATTTTATACGGTTCTATCAGAACAATGAACCATGATTTGAAGGTAATCAAGAGAACATAGTCTAGATATAACAACCTTAAATTACACACGCACAGCTAAGAACTTGCAATAACAAAAGCAAAAAACAAAAACAAAAAAACAAGACAAAAACAAATAAAAAGAACCAAAAAAAAAAACAGACAAAAACAAAACAAAACAAATCAAAAACTCTCCCACACACACACAAAGAAAAATAGAAGCAATTCAGCAATTCGGATTTCACTAAGAACTTGGAGGATGAACCAGTGCATTACATTGGGATAGTGAGCCAAGAGAAAAAAGGTATTAAGGGATATATATTCCATTACATTTAAAGGGGCTATAAATAGACAGCACAAAGGCTATACATAGAAAACGCAAGGGCTATAAATAGTAAACTAAATGCCTGTATTATATGTCCCTTACTAAAATATTTTAAGGTTCCAAAGAATCGTTAACCGACTTTTTTTTGGTAACGGGAAACAGGACTCGGGAATATGCCATATGTAATTTATGCTTCTAGCTTTTCAGTCTGATACTTGTGTTGAGCAAACATTAATATATACAATTGTCTTAGACAAAACAGAGAACCGATCCCAGTTTATAATTTTCCTTATCAAACATTGTCTCAGACAAAACAGAGATAACATAATAGAGAAACTCGGTTAAGGAACATGGACAACAAATACCTTGTTGGATTATTCACTATTTTACTTTCTGGTAAGAAAATCGTGTGTATACATGTATATAATGGAAGTTGAAAATGTTAAGTCGGTGGCTTTTAGAATATGGCCATGTATATTGGTTCAGTACAAAAGGTTTGTTCAAGGCAATCGTAACAATTCGGCAGATTTCCTGATTCAGTTTCTCGCCATTCAAAAAAGATGGAGTGAAGTGGAAGTATCCGAGGTTAGCCAATTGTTTTTAAAGTTAAGTTTAGATAGTTTTATTTGGTTTAATGAGCATTACAAAGTAACATTTAGTTGCACCGTTTGGAACACAAAACTGACTTGGCTAAAACAATGATATAATTTAGTAGAGATTCAGGAACGCATTCAGAAAATGTTCAGAAGTTTTATAGAAAGGGAGCTTTTAGACTATTATTTGCTTATTTGCTTAACCAACAAAATTTGGAAAGGGGGAGGGGAGGTCCAACTCCGGACCACACTTTTGCATTCAGAGGAGGTTGATAGCAAGTCTGGGGCAAATCCAGAAATTCCAAAGAGGGGCACAATGATAGGCTAAGAAAGGGGTGGTCAAGTGATTTTCTGTTTTCTTTACATATTAACTGGAACTTTTCGAGTACAGGAAGAAAGCCTATGTATGTTACTTACAGTAATGGGTTAAACTATCTTGGTAGTTTCATTCCAAATCTATTTCAGAACAAGCTGAATGATTTCGACAATATGAAGAAAATTAGGAAATGTACTATTAAGTAATTTATGAGTCGAAACTTGAAATCCGTTGAAAAATGCCGAACTAACATTTGACCCCACGAAAGTAAAGGGCTATAAGAGATTTGTAATTCAATTCAGGGACAAATATTGGTTCGCTATCAAAGTTATTCTGCAAATTAAGGACCTTTTTCAGTGTCTTTTTTACTGTATCTTTAAGGGAACCGATTTTGGATATTAAATAAACTGTCGCGCTAAAAATAAAAGTTCCTTTACTTTGCAAAGAAAAACCTTAAAAATAAGCGAGTTTAAACTGCGGTTTATGGAGTTAAAGAGTCCACCATTAACCAATAAAATACGTAATTGCGTTTTCGAGTTACTCGTCCAAGGCGTAGACGGACCATATTGCGTCCGTCATAAATAAAAAGTAAATTGTTGACTTCAATGACCATCGTCAACGTACAGGACTTAAATCACCATTTCAGCATATGTAACTGATTTATATAAACTTTATTCTCTAAAACCAAATAGGTACAGAGAAACAAAAACAGTTAATATAATAATACAATATTACACGAATGCACTGAATTTGTCATATAAAGCAATGGTGTTCAAAAAACATATTATGATAATTATAACAATATCAGGTTACCCTGGAGATTCTATCTTACTGTTAATCTCTCGTATAAATTTGCAAAGATTATTAAGATCTGATAAATTTCTGCTGTTCATTAACTCATTAAATTTCAAAATGTTCGGGCTAAAATAAAAATTTGATTTCAAATAAAGTTATCTCTCCTCATTAAGAGATGTACATGTAAAAATATAGTGATATTCATCACCAATTTCTTGAGAGTTGCATATATTGCAAATTCTGTTTTCTCTAGAAATGTGGCACCATCTGCCAGATTCTATAAGCAGCTTAATATGGTTTATAGTTCGGAATCTAAAGGGAGTGATACAATTTCTGTCACTTAAAATCTTTAAATAATTCTCAAACTCAAAACTATAAAGTCTATGATTTAGAGCTCTCGGCGACTCTTGAATGTCAGAGTGCCAATTTTGTTTAAATTGATCTATAAGTGTGAGTTTCAATGAGTTAGCTAACCAGGATATACTAGCAAATATTGGTTATTCCATACATTTGATTTACCACAATTATCTACGATTTCAAATAATTAAGCCACATATAATTATTATTGAAATTCGTATGACAAAGTCTATATAAAATGAATGGTAGTTTATGATTCTTCCCTGTAATAAGTTGTTTTGCGCAATATTTGACAACTCTTAGTTTAATGCAAATATCAAGCGGGTATCTCCCTAGCTCCCCATAAATCATGAAATCTGGCGTAGATTTCTTTGCATTTAGCAGACGTTTACAAAATTTAAGGTGAACACTCTCTATCACGGCATTATTCCCTGCCCCCACACCTCACACCCATAGAGTATTATGGGTTTAATAACTTTATCGAACATATCTAGCTGACATTCAATAGATATGTTATGTAATCTCCCTTTACAAACATTGCACCGGTGGCCTTTTCTGCATTACATTTTTTTTTGCTTTGAAAAAGCTACCAGATTTAGAGAGAAAAAAAACGCCTAAGTATGTGAAGTCCTTAACTATTTCTATTTCTTGATCTTCATAATAAAATTTCATATCGTTACGCCACCTGCCCTTTGAAAATAAAATAATTTTGCTTTTGTCTACATTAACTTTCAGTTTCCAAATATTACAATATTCATGTAATACATTAAGTTGATTTAAGTCTTTTTTTCCGATTCCGACAAAATAGCAGTGTCATCTGCATACAAGAAAAGTTTCACATAATTGACAAGTTCTCTTTCTATTTCATCTGATATACATTTCAGACCAATAATAATTTTACTATACATAAAATCTTCCAAGTCATTTACATATAATAAAAATAGTGCAGGGGACAAGTTTTCTCCTTGTCTAACACCTATATTACAGGGGAAATAATGTAAATGTTCTCTACCATTAAAAATACGAGATTGTTCATTTCTATACATATTAACAATAATATCAAACATCTTTCCATTAATTGATGACTTTAGCAGTTTTGTCCATGAAGGTAGACCGAGACCAATTATAGCTCGAATCCTATGTATGAATGATCTAGAAACTGTCTTGTCAAATGCATATAGACTGAAAGGTACTCCCTTTGGTATTAACCGCCAATTTCCGGAAGAAGTCTATACCCGATACTTAAAGAGAAGCGAAATCAAGGATGCCGAGTAAAACTTGTGCGTGACGTGTTATACGTAGATGGAGTAGTGTATGAGGATCAACCATCGGATGACTCAGTGTATTCTATACCAAAAACATACCGGAATGGGACAATATCTACGCCAGATACCCGCAACTCTAAGCGCCGACGCATATCATCAACGCCAAATCGGTATTAGGACACCCGAGGAGATTCAAATAATAACTGTGGAACCTCTTTGACTGATAAACATGCAAATATTAATAAAAATATGAACTATAAATTCTGGAGGTGTATTGAAAAAAGCTAATTATCCCGAATTTATAGATTTAGTAAACTGTTATGATTTTATCAGCATTTTGGAATCTAAGACTGGTGATTTAGATAATATAAACATACCAGGGTATAATTTTGTTCTTAAAAACAGAAAACCGTTTAATAGAGTTATATCCGGAGGTATTACCTTTGGATATAAAACTGAATATGATAATTTTATTCAAGCTTTAGAATCTAAAAGTAAGCTTGTCTCATGGTTTAAAGTTTCAAAAGCTTTGTTTAATATAAACGATTATGTTATTATCGGAAATATTTATATACCTCCTGAAAATTCTTTGTACAGGGCAGAAAATCTCTTTAATGAATTACAAGAAGAAGTTTTGAAATTTTCTCAGTTTCAGCTATGTTCTCCTAAATGGATATTTCAATGGCAGAAATGGTACAGATCGTGATTTTATGGAAATTGTGAATGATAACCATAGTCCTTTTTATAATGTATTAAACTATGCTAACATGTTACCTCAGTGTGATATGTTGTACAATATCACACGAAATAATATGGACTCTGTAAAAACAAATTATGGATATCAATTGTTGGAGTTTTGCAAAAATAATAACTTATTTATTCTAAATGGTAGAGTTAATGGTGACAAAAAAGGAAGTTTTACTTGTAGACAATCAAGTGTTGTAAATTATTGTATTTGTTCTGTTGATTTTCTACCTAATGTTGATACTTTACATGTACCAGATTTCTCATCATTGTACTCTGATGTCCATTGTCCCATTTCTTTATCTGTAAATTTTATACCTGTTTATACACTTAACAAAGAGGGTACTATAAGTGTAAATTTTGTTTTTGTCTACATTATCTTTCAGTTTCCATATATTACAATTTTCATGTAATACATTAGGTTGATTTTGTAAGTCTTTTTTCTGATTCCGACAAAATATTAGTGTCATCTGCATACAATATCAAGAAAAAGTTTTACATAATTGACAAGTTCTCTTTCTATTTCATCTGATATACTTTTCAGACCAATAATGTTTTTACTATACATAAAATCTTCCAAGTCATTTACATATAATGAAAATAGTGCCGGGGACAAGTTTTCTCCTTGTCTAAAAAAAAATAAATAAAATGGTGTTTTATTTTCGAAACCTTTTGTAGTAATAAAGACATATCATGTTTTTAATTGGTCTTAAGGTACTTATGTGAATGCTGGCTGTCCATACACATTCAAGGAACATGATGGATTTTGCTACAGAATTTTTAGTAAAGTGAAGGCGTCTTGGTTTGAGGCAAAGGTATGTATTGAATACCAGTGCCCGGTTTCATAAACAAGTCTCAGGTTGAAAATTTCCTGTGTTTTTCTCAAATCTTCAACTGTAAGTGATCTGATTGGTCGAAATTTGAGTTGAAGAAGTATTTGAGGAAAATCTCAATGTAAAATGTTTTATGAAACCGGACCCAGATTCAATCAACTGCGCAGAGGATACATTTAATATTTCAAAGCTTACATTTGGTGTTAATTCCCACCCCTTTATGTAATTAGTACAGTATACCAATAACACCTCCGTGGATTTATGAGTAAGTGTTCATGCCCTGTGATTTTTTTTTCACATCCTGCATGGCAGAGCTTATAAGCTAGCGGAGTGATACGTAGTAAATCAGGAAGTGGTTATTATGCCGAGGAGAATGTGTCAGAGTGCATTTAAGTACCAGTCCATATAAAACTCAGACACTACCTTTGGTAAGGTGATTCATGGTATAGAAAAACCCAACGAACAAACGATGCTGTTTTGGTCTACATATGCTATATTTTAAATGACAACAGTCTTTTTTGTGTTTAGGTCTGTAATTTGAAGAAAACTACACTTTAACCTCACACTAAAATCAAATCAAATCAAGAACGATAATTCTTGCAAAGTGCTAATTTAATGTACAATATATATACATTTTATCTCAAAAGCGCAACACCCAAATGAAAAAATAAGACTATTTATGTGGTCTACAGCTGTTTCTGAAAAAGAAAAAAAAATGGTGGGTTTTTGACATGCATGACTCACCTCTTACTGATTGTTATAACGACTGCTACTTAAATTGACTATATCTAATTCACCCTGAAAATAAGGCCGTGAATAGTGTAAGACTCTACCGTTTGCTCTATTCAAAGATCATTCTCCTCGTTCCAAGATAATCATAATCACCCGTTTCTTTCCTTTTGCCTGTAATATGTACTCAAAACTGTAAGAATTTTTACAAAGATTTATGGCACCTATTTACTCTATCAAATGTATTCACTACTACCGTACAAGATACATGTATGATTTTATGACAGAACAATTTACCTCTTATATAGGACTCTTGACTTCATTTGTATATCGAGTTATCGACCCTCCGTTCGAGGACATGACTTCTTTAATGTTCAAAAATATTTTACACGTTTTTTCTCAATCTCTTTTCAATGATTTATCATTATGAACTATACATTTTTTTCTATCATGGATTGCTCAAAGTGCACTTTCTCTTAACTCATTTCAATCAGATCTGTACCGCCTTGCAGTATGTCTAATCTTAAATAGCATGATTATAGATGAGTATAGTTAGACACAGGGACATAACTCTTGCAAATCACTGGAACGTTTGTATTCAACATTTTACATCAATCTCATGTAAACATCAAAGCAACTTGGACTGATTTCATTCTGTTTCAAATGAAAGCTTGGGAGGCTTTGGTGAAATTGAATACGAAACAAACATTTCACTGATTTCAAGAGATATTTCCCTTACCCTAGGTCTATCTCCTTAAAACATTATAATTTTAAAATCTATACATTGTAAAATAACGTAATGGGGGTATTGAATCATTATTTCTTCCCCTCTCCGTGGCAAAGTAAGATTTTTGGGGCTAAAGTTGGGAATAGTGAAAAAATAATTATGATAATAAAATAAATCCCAACCCTATTCTAGCTAATAAAATGGCAGGTGCCTCAGTTGCTGATATTTGTTTTTTTTTTTTCGGAACGAAAAGCTTGCGATTTGATGCCAACAATTTTTATTTTATTTTTGCCGAATCAAATTTTTTGCAAAATTCCCAAGTATCAAAATAATATTTTAATACAAATTTAGCGATTCTCTTAATAGCCTTGAAACAGTGCAAAGATAGAATGCCGGAAAAATTCCGATTAGATTAAGTTAGTTTTAATTGCTTTCATATGATTTAGACGTACTGTAGTGTTGTTGGCGCTGATTTGGCTACCATTGAAAGCAAGGCAGAGGAGATATACATTGAATCAGAATTACGAGAAGTTCACGGAAATGGTAAATTCTATAGTTACAATTTTAACTATGGTAGAGCACGAAAAAGTTCAAGAATATGGTTAGGTCTAATCACGGTAACAGTAAATTCTTAATTTATAATTCTTATAATGGTTACACACGACGGTTGTCTTGATTATGCAGTTCGCGTACATTTGTAACACATTGGTTCTGGTAATTTTGAATCAAACCGGAAATAAGAACAATTCAATCGAATGATCTTTTTAGATTATTGAACAAAGGATATTTCACAGAAACCTTTGATTTTATACTAGTTCAGGATAACAGTGGCATGTACATATGTATATGTATGTATGGTCGATAATTAAAAAATAAAGCAATTTCAATTCAATGGAGAGGTAAACTAAAGTTCACGGCAACAATAAGACCTATAGGTTAAAACTGCAAGAAAAGAAGATTGTTCATTAAAGTTTAATTCTTTATTTTTTTTTAACTCGGAATAATTTCGTGTTATCGGAGGGATAGTCAATACACTTCAGCGAGATAAATGCTTTTGTTCTAACCAAGCGTGACCTGGAGGAACTAAACGTCATGCATGTTCACAACCGGAACGAACTCCTCAGTCGTTCTCGTTACACAGAAGAAAAGCGTTCCTTATTTTTTCAGTGTGACGTAAATGACAGTAGTTCTGATTGGCACGCTCTTCGACTTGACACGAAAAAAAATTGATCATTGGTAGGCCTTACTGTCTAGCAATGAGAAAGTAACGTCCAATTTTACGACGCCAATGATACCAGGTCATAATAAACTCTCGCTCCTTAACATTCATTTCTACTGGTCCTTGCATTAACAACGGTATGAAATTAACCAAGGAACGAATCTAAATAAAAAGACTGGGTTTTTGAAACTGCAATATGATCACTGAGAGACTAGATAGACTTAAAAATGCCAGGTCAAACATTTAAAATCTTCATAACATCTCTGAAACGTTTAAACGTTTTTGTTACCTTTTGATATTATTTTTCCTTCTAACGAACTTGCCTTTTCATGAAATTAAAACGATGTTTTTTTTTTTGTGTATTACTAGTATCTGCTGGTGCCCCAGAAAACTATTGGTTAGACGGTTCTGATATATTGGCTGAAGGCGAATTTCGATGGATGGGCGAGGAGGGCACGAGTAGGCCAATTACTGGGTTCACGTAAGCAAACTGTAAAAATGTGCACTACGCAAAATAAATAAATAAATTTATAAAATAAATTAATAAATAAATAAAAATAAAAAAAAAGTAATGATTAAAACTTCTTTTAATGTTTTAATGTTGTGCCACCAAAATATCCTTAACGTAAGTATTGTTTACTTACAAATTATCCTTTAAATTATGTTAAGTAAGGGTAAAAACAAAATTACCGAACACTAATCCGATTCATAATCAAGTCCAGTCCACAATAAATTTGGCAAAATAGATATTACACCACTGAAGCAGCTGGTACCGCAATGGTCTTAACTTGGTACAGGCACTTCAAGCGAAATGGTCGGTTAAATCTAGGTTTTACAGCGCGCTAAATCCTCCCTCTTCCATTGCGGTGTGACTGTACCAGTGGTGTACAGTTTTTTTGGATGTGTTTTCAACAGAAGGTCGGCATTCCAATGGGAACGAATTATGCTCCGCTAATCGCTGACTTGTCTTCACTCCAACGAGCTTAATTTATAGCTGATCTTATTAAATAACAATGTCTATCTTCTAGCCTGATCCTTTGATATCAGTTTCCTCATTATACTTTTTTAGTAGATGAGGTGTTGCCTTTAAACAATCGTAGTTTTGGAGATTTTATGCATCAAATCTACCCCAAAAAACTCGAGATAAAGGACATTGCATACACTCTTAAGTCAGCCTCTTATCTTTACTCACCCAATCAGTGTGATATGGAATGGAAAAAACACATACCAAACTATTCGACAAACGCAAGGATTTCCCATTCCGTGTTTCAAAATTTCCTTTAGTCTGTGACAGCATACATTGTCCGAGAGCCTGCCTAAACTACGCAGCTTTTTTGTACTTTGCTAGACTACTTATAAGTAATCTTCTGGAACGTAATTGTGTTGCTTCAAGATTGAAGTTATCACATCAAAAGTTTTATGGTCGTTATTATGAACTCGTGTTTCGTTATGGTGTATCCATCTGCATCATGAGAATCGATTTGTTAACCCCGCATAGTTTTTTTGTCCCTTTTCGTCACTTTTGGACGTGACATTTTATGAGCAACTCAGCGGGTGTTTCTAGAAAAAGCCAAGGACGATCCCATACAATAAAAATGTGAAGTTTAGGAGAAAGATCAAACTCAGGGCAACCGTTTGTTTTTAAGGGCGTGATTAATCAAAAGTCCGAACGGAAATTCAGATGAGCTAATATTTCTACTACTGAAATTTAAAAGTGGTAAATAAAGTGTCAGGACAGATATTATCTGCATATATAAGACAAAAACCTAGTAAAATTGTCCGAGGCCCAGATAATTATAAAGTGTCAATTGCCTTACACCTCCCTCTTGTCTTCTGTTACCAGGTCTTGGGCACCAGGACAGCCTGACAATAATGGCGCACATGAGCACTGTCTAGAAATAAGGTTTACCTTCAATGTGCAGTGGAATGACTACCAGTGTGAAGTTCAACAGAACTTCATCTGCAAATCTACGTAAGTGGAGTTATCACCCCTTATATATGGCTTGAAAAATAAGTAAATAAAAAAAAGATTCACACGGTAGTGTCATCTTTAAAGACATTTTGGACAAGAAAACCGATTTTCCGATTTTTCTACTGTATTTCGATACCGTCACTATCATATCTTTTCTTCATTACACTTCTTAAATCATCTTTTTTTCAGGAATGATTTCGATATTGGAAATAAAATTATTGGATAAGAAGTTTCAAAATACAGAAGATGTTTGGGTTTTTGTGACTTGATTTATCTAGGTGTTGTATTAAATATGTACTGATGTTTTAATTTATTGAAAGAAAGTTTATTTCGTTTTCTTGTTTAGTGTAAGGTCAAAATTGAACTGAAACAAGAAACGAACACACCATTCATTCTGTTAAACGCTCAATTATCTTAATACCTCAACATATAGACAAAATGATATATCCAATATAAGAAACCCACAGATCCTGAAAGCTTAAATAATTTACAATACCATCAAAATTTCCAGCATTAGAAATAATAAGTCGCTGAAATTCCAGAGGGCTGGATTTGGAGTAGTAATGTCAAGTATTGAATATGTAAGATTTGATGTAATGTACTCTTAAGGTCATTGCAGAATTTGATTATTTATAATTGTAATATTACTTAAAAGGACATAATTGACAAAAAGTTTAATAGTATATTAACTTCAGTATTATATTGATAAACACTAAGTAAAAAATAGGAATATAAATAACTAAACAGGAATGAATCCCGGGAAACCAAACCATAATTCGAAATAATAATAATTAAAAAAAAAAAAAAAAAAACAAATCTAGAAAAAAAAAAAAAAAGACTAGACAAAGAACTCGCAAGAAAAACATGAAATAACAAAAATAACATGCACAGTAGAAACAATTTAATGAAAAGGAGCAATCCGTATTTATTCAACGGGTCATAATTTTTCTTTCCTCGTTTGTCTACCCCGGACACGACTTTTTATGAGCAACTCGACTGGTGTTTCTAGAAAAGCAGAGGACACTTACCATACCGGTGCACCTGGTCTATGCTCCTATTTTATAGTGGAGTTCATTTGCTTTTGTTGCTTTGTATGTATTATTTTAGTTACTTTATGTTCTTTGTTGTGTATGTCTGTTTTCCATGTCTGGTCTTCGTCCCTGGATTACATTCGTTTGATTACCGCTGGAACCTTGGTTCCCTTGATTACTCTTTATATATCATTTTACTTCGCTTATCCCATTGGATTATCGGCTTTACACTTAAGAGGAAGTAATACACCTTCCAGTCTTTATAAACGCATATGTTATACTTGTATACTTATCATAATATTCTTAAGACAGAATTGCATAACAGTTATATAATACATTTATTATGTAAAGTACACTCCTTGAGACATTTAGCTTTCCCGCATGCACGATACCTAAACGAACGCTAAACGCTCACCAAACGCCCGATAAACAAACGCTTCTATCGTGCGTTGAAACGCACGATAGACGAACGATGAAAAAAAAAATAATAGTAATAAATATTGACGAAAGAAAAAGTAGCAAAAGAAATTAATGTGAAATATGAAAAAAATAAAATAGCAAAAAATATAAAAATGAAAATTAAATCAAGGAAATAATCAAGGTACAAAACTAAACGAACGCTTCTATCGTGTGTTTATCGTGCGTTTACACGAACGATAGACGATGCACGCGAACGCTAAAATGGGAAACGTGAACGTCTCAAGGAGTGTAACCAAATAAATTAAAGCCTGGATACAAATTTTACACTCCTCACCACTTTATAATTGAACTAAAAAAAAAAAAAAAAAAAAAAAAAAAAGAAACAAAAACAAAAAACAAAAACAAAAACATAACAAAACAAAAAACAAACCAGAAAACAAAACAAAACAAAACAAGACAAAACAAACAAACAAACAAACAAATAAAAACAAACAAACATCTGACAGCTATCGGTTACCACTTTTACACTTAGAACAGGAACATAGACTTTTAATTTTATAATTAAATAATTTGATTTAAATAATATCACAGGTGCATGACAGAATCTAAAAAAAATATGCATGTAAACAATGATAATTTTTGAACGATGAGTGACTGGACGGTGATCGACCAAAATTGGAACATGAACAACGATCGAGTGATTGTGGGATGATAATCACGACGAACTCTCTCTATATATCATTGGAAATTCAATGTAAATTTTGAAATCAAGGTTTTTTTCCTAATCGGAATAGCTAGTTTACATTAGTCACACAGTTTCATTTATTAATTGCGGACTTCATGTTCTAAATTACGTCACACAGAATAGAAAGATTTAGTGTCAGGAACTGTCAGGGAACAGGGCAAAAAGTGTCCTGACCCAAGACAGCTTTTGCCAGCCCTGTTAGGATTTTTGTTCTATCTGCTGTCGTAGAACAGAAATCTTGACAGATTCGGACAGAATGTAAGAGAGATTAGAAGTGATAGTATCTGTATCTTTAGAAAGAAACACATCAATTTTGACGTCGCAGAGAAGCATGAAATGTCAGAGAGCACCTGTAGTAAACAAATATGACGTCATGTTTGTATTTACCGAGACATTACACGGCAAATTTTGAAGTCATACATGTTACCAGCAAAACAATTCTCCAAGTTTGGGTAAGTTGTGTCTTAAATTCTCTTTATTTGGGTATGAGACAGTTGAAACTGTGTGCGGGGCCGGTTAGAACGGGGTTCATTCACCACTGACCTATTAACATACATTGAGCAGCTGTCATCAGATTTTCAAAAATCGTCATCTGCCGAAATGTGTATTGAAATGATAAATATGTAACAACCCGATCGCAAGTTTGGAAATTGATACTAGTAAATGTCTGTTTGTATAATCTTCTTTTAATAGTTTTGATCAAACTGTAAAGTACTTCTGTTAAACAAACACTATCTAACCAGGGATGCAAGTATTGTTTTCCTTTGAATAATATTCAATGACATGTCAAATTGTTGTAATGTGCGCAATTGATTAACTAATTGATTTCAACCCGTACAGTTCCTGGTGTTAAAAGAATAGGCCTGCAGCAGCACTAAACTTGTCGTAAAAGGCGACTAAATAGTGCTCAGAACCCTAGCCGGGGCTAGGGCGCTCTGCCCACAGAGCAACTGGGATGTGTGTCCCAGGTGGTGGAATGGGGCACCCCTGGCGTGTTACATGCTGGGGTTGTCAGGCTATGATCCAAAAAACCTGATCGCAAACCATAGTGGTGCACCGTGTTGGGAAAGATGCCACGTTCCTCGCACGTTAAAGAACCCTACTGTGGTATTCTCCCCGGAGTAGGAACCATAGGGCTCCGCCACAGGAGGCTAAATTGCCCGACCCTACCCACCTCGTCCTATTTCCAGTGGCAATCAAAATTTGTCGACCCCCCTTGTCCTTGTGTCCCATCCCTTTTTCATTTCATGTTCATTTTGTCATCGGTTTCATGTTCATCGTCTGAATATAGCTGAAATATTGCTGCTCGGATGTTAAACCCCAACAAACAAACTAACAAACACTTTCAAGTGATGCGTGCACCAAGTGCACCGGTAGGACGAGTGCCTTCTGAGAATAGAATATCAACAGCTGTCTCCAGAGCAGTTTTCCTTATTTCCATAAATGTTACATGATACGTGTATTCTGATAATTAGATTTGTTATACAGATCATTTTAGTAAGCTAATCACATTGGATTATCGGCTTTAAACGTGACGCTTCTTGAGAGTAATACACATTTTAGCTATTTATAATAGTCATGCCCTTCATTAAGCGCACTAATTTTATTGATAATTGCTTAGTGCATACTTTTCAATATAAATATATCTAAAATAAAATATAAGTGAAATAAGAGAAACGTATAAAATGTATTAAAAATAATTGAATGTTTTCCATTTAAATTCATCGTTCATGGTCACCAATTTATAGAAAATTTGTAGAGCTGACCTAAATCATGTACTATTAGCCAGGAATTCCTTTCCATTGAGATATAAAGGCATTTAATATACTTACCATAATAACCTTAAGGCAGAATTTTAATAACAGTTGCATAATGCACATTTGTAATGTAAAGTAGGCAAAGAAGTTAAAGCCTTAAAACAGACTGGGGTTGTCTAATTTTTCCTGCATTCAATAAAATATAACAAGTGGTATTTATTTTCTCGTCGTACTTTTGTTAGATATAGTAATTTACCGATGCATTACGTTTCATGATTTCAGGAAAATATCTTGAAGAATGATTTGAAGATTACGTTGTCTTCGTGCATAAATAATGGAAATCAAGAGACGGAACTAAAACACATACACATACACACATGACATCAAACGTTGGTTTACATTCAGTTGACTCGGGAAAGTTACAGGCTTCATGCAAGACAACAGACCGCTCATTGAAGGTTGTGACCAGTAAAAAGAAGAAATTCAACGAAAACCATGAGATAAATATGAACACCATGATCTCTTTTTGATCTAAAATAAAATGAAATGTAGTAATAATAAATATATACCTCTAAAACTGCATGTTCATCATATTTATTTACATACTTATTCTTTGTAATTGCTCATTAATATGCCATTTTCTCAACATGATGCCCTACTTTGCAATGGAGCCATTTCCCGGCAAAGTGGGAACTTTCTTCAATATTTTAAAATATCGCAGCACTTGTAGTATGCATGTATCTAATGCAGTAATGAATAAACTGTTTTTAAAGAAGCCTTAAATTTTTGTTAATCGTTGTTATGATTTTGATAAAATCTTGTTGAAGATCATTAGAAGAACAAATGTCAAATAAAATTAAACAACTTTCATGCTAAAATCAATATTTCCTGGGTTGCTATTTTTTTTTCAACTTGATATATATCCAATGTAAACAAAGTTCACTGCAAATATATTGTGTTCTGAAACCAATAAGCCTTTTGAGACCGTTCAATATGTATCGAAGTACTGAGCCGGTGCAATGTTTCTTTCCTCCTCATAATATCTATTTATCTAGCAGAACAATTAGCAATAAAATCATGCAACAACACAAAACAACCAAACAAACGAAAAAGAAATCGGTATATTGAAAATTCGGTCAAAAATGGTTTGTCCATAAACCATAAATGGCAGTGGGAAAAAGTAACTTGTGAACACGTGTTATACATAATATAACACTAATCACAATTGCATGATCATTTATCAAATTTGAACAAATATATATATAACGTAATAACAATCAGGAAGATTTGCATTAATTTACATGACTGATTAGCATTATAAGTATTATTGAACTCTTTATTGAGTTTCGACTGCGACGATATTTCAATTGTTTTTTCTTTGTTCCACTTTTGTGTTTTTACCCGAGTCATAACTGAGTGTTTTACTTCTATTTTTCAAATTGCAAGAGTGCATCTTCCATTTTTTTAAATCGAGAAGCATTGGAAGGTGCAGAATTTTACAGACGGATTAATTTTCTTATTTGACGGAGAAGTCTGCATGTTTATTTTTTAAATATTTGACACGTTTAAAAGATCTTAGTAACACACATGTATAATAGACACTGCAGATGAGTTACAAAGTTAGTTATTGTTTACATGAAATTGTTTTTGTAAAATATTTTACATTTATTGCCAAAATAAATGTTTTTATTTTCATTTGTAAATTTACATGCAACATCGAAATAGATTACAAATCTTTAGGGTCTTACGAGAACATTAAATCCACACGCATCATTACAACATAAATGCTGATTAACCTGCAAATTATAACGTAAAAATGTTGTTACGACTTGGAAAATAAATCACCCTGCTTTTTTACCAAGAAACATTCTAAGAGAAGAACACGTCTATTGTCTATATTTTTTTTAATAACAAATAGAGTAATTTCGAGCGGAAATCCAAATGAATAAAATCCAAGGATACAGACTAGACGTCGAAAATAGACACACACAACAAAGAAAATGAAGTAACCAAATAACAGTAACAGATAAACTAAAGTGAGTTAACAACTGGACATAATATTTTCAATGCAAATATGTCCGAAACAAAAAAAAAAAAAAAAAAAAAAAAAAAAAAAAAAAAAAAAAAAAATAGAATTTTCTGCAGTTTTTTAAATGACGTATAATTGTAACTTTATTACAAAGAACATTTACTTTCCTATATTTATGTATTTTACTATATATAGAGCATTTGTCATGATTATACAATTAGTTTATATTGGGCTATATTCTTGGCTTAATGCCGCTACATCTTTACAATATTAAAGATCCATTCTGTGGAATAATTATGCAATGTGTAGCACATTATTTTCCTTCATTTAGATTCTTTTGCCTCTAATATATTTAATACATACAGAAAACAACCGAAAAGCTATTTAAATCAATCCTGACATAGATATGTGTTTACCGGTTATATAGGGGAAAAGTGCAGGAAAATTTTCCCGTCATATTTTTATAGTGCATTTCAACTTAATTTGACCTATCAATATCTTAATAATGCAACGTTATGAACAATTTAATGGTTATTTCTGGAGGTTATGAGGTATATATATTTGAACAAAGCAATACATTCCCTGCGTTCTTTTCTTCATTTTCCACATCTTATGAACATTTTGCCTGATTCATAGACAGAGCGGTATTTAAATGATATTATAAAAATATATAAAAGTATTTTGTATTACTAACTACAGATACAACCTTGCATTCAACGTCTGCAGAATTTCCATTAAGTACTAACTACATAAAATACAAATATTGTAATAAATGACGTAATACGATCATTTTTGTTAAACATTTTTATGGTGTTACTTAAGTCTCATTTTCTGTAAGAATCAGGCAGTGGGTGAAACATTATCAGAAAAAAAAACACCATTTTGAAAGTTATATTTGACTTTTTGCACCATAAGAATCAGGATTTTCAATGCCACTTTGGCAAACTGATTTATAATATCATTGAATTGCACTGAAAATGAACAATTCAAGGGAAATCATATCTGTCAAAAACCTATTTGTTTCTAACATTGATAAAGAGAGAAAGCATCCTTTGTGAATTTATATTATCATATCTGTGGGTTTTTGAAATGTTTCTGGTTTTTCCCGTTTTGCATGATTCTAATAAAAACTGACACTTAATACGAGTAACATCCAGATTGTAGGTTTTCTGTGCAGTAATCAATTAGATTAAGTTTAAGAAGGTATAAAGCTTTCGACAGTCCTTACATGCCTTACTTGTCAAATTGAATGTCAGAATAATCATGTTCGGAATAAAGTCCCTACTTGTGATGATTGGGTTTATCGCGCTGTTGAAATGGAACTGGTTAGATGCTTGCAGGTGTCCAGACCCAGCCAAAAGCAAAATACACATGCAAAATATTTTCTGTACAACGGAATATAGTAAGTTATTTTTTTTAACAATTTCATTCAATTATGATTTTACATAATTCTAAATTGTTATAGATGGTTCCCTTCCATTTCAGCAAAACTAATGAATCATGCCGAAGAAAAACAGTTACAAGTTTGACAATAAGAACACATTGATTATGGGCTATTGATTACAAATTAGCATTTTTTTTTGTCTTAGAAGTTTCAGAGGATGAAGAAATGATATAGGAAAAGAGCGTTATTTCCCTTTGATGATGAAATTGCAATTTCAGATATTTTTTATAGGATTTCATGGAAAGACTCGTGTGTTTTTTCCACTATAACTCATGCACTTTCCAATCCGTACAAATGACAGCATTTAACATCAGCGACGGTGAAAGCACATTGCATCTCAACAATATTTAACAAAAAAATATTTATTATATTCCAGAAAATATAAATATGTAACATACAAAATAAAGTTAATAAAGAAAATGTCGATACTTCTCAGTCTACATCGAGAAGGGCATAAATAGTTAATAAACTGGTGAAATCAAGGATAGAACTGAAACGAATTAAATAAGCCACTCCGTTCCTGATGTGGTTCATTTGGAATTACAGAGCATTTACTGATTATTTACATGATTGTTTTACTGATTATACTTCTGTGAATACATATCGCTAATCAAGACAAAAGCATTTAATAGTTTGCTGAACTTCTATTGGTAAATTGTTATTTTACTAAATTAAGAACAATGTCTTGTTTCCTAGTATTAGTCGGAAAGGTATTAAACCGAACACAGGTGTCAAGAGACGAAAAGGATCCTCAGGCTAAATACTTCGTTAAGATTTTGAACTCAATAAGGGTAAGCATATACATAATATATCATAACACATTTTGCAGTTTTATTTCGAATTACAGTACAGTCAAAGTATTATATTCTTCAAAACCAGCCCTCGCAAACCAAGTAGTCGTTCCCGAAGACGCTAACAAATTTTTTAACATTTACGTATATATTAGGGTCACCATACAACCAATACTACAGCCGCAACATTGTTGAAACAGCTTTGTTTTTCCACTATGACGACATGATAATTGTGTTCGTCAGATTGGATTACTTCTTCCAAATCAATCTAAATATGATAGAGGCAAATTTGAATATAAAAGAGAAGAAAACAATGACTCGACCCTCGTATATGTAGTTGCAATGTTTATTGAATATCTCAGCGATTTATCTTTTTTTTTGTATAATGTAATTTGTTGGTATGAAAGCGTTTTTATGCGTTTTGAATTTGGAAATGTGAAACTACCGCGATCATGTACTGTAAAATCTGACCCCTGAAAAATTTGTTAATACCAGACACTTTAAGAATCATATTTATATAAAATCGTATATTCAATTTTGATTAACCAAACACCTATCTTAAAATAATAAATTTTAAAAGTAAAAGCGTTTGGAGAGGGGTCACTGTACAGTAATTTATTTATTTGTTGAACGATATGTAGTTTGAAGATACGTATAATGTTGATTTTGTTTTGAAAGGGTAAATTAAGAGTTGGCTCAGTATTCGACTTTTTGGACCCTTACAATGGTACATCATGTGAACGAAACTACTCAGTAGGAGCAGTCCACTTTTTGATGCTAGGTATGTCTATTTATATACATATATATTTATATTAATATCGCGAGGTAAAATTTAAAATATTTTCACAAAATGGCAGAAAACTCGAGTGGTAAATGTATTGGTATCTGCTAGCAAAATAAGAAAAAAAACAATCTTCAATGGAAACAGTGGAGGTATGCAATGATCATGATGTACGTCCGCCTGTTCGTATGCCTTTAGTTAAAATATGCAACACCTCTGAAACCGCTATAGAACTTGATTAAACTTTCCTACATTTTTTATCACATGATACTATTATTTACCTTTGGTTTATCTATTTTGATCTGAATTACTGTTCTGAGGTACCCTTTTGCAAAACGTGGACTTTATCATTAGTGGATGAAAGGAGATCATATTCCAATGCACAAATCATATCCACATTTAAATCTTTCACACATACTTTATAATTTAATGTCATTGCGCGATGTTTCAAATTTTCCCAACCGAATGACTTTTGGGGGTTTTATCAAGGACGGAGAAGAATATCTCAAAGTGAGCTTTGCTCACAGATTTTCTAGTTTATCATTATAGACAAAAAGAAGATCGTTGATCCTTGTGGACCCAGAAAACCAACATCTGCGGCACAATTGATGTACTTTTATTCAAATAATGAAAATTCATATCGACGAAATTGCAAATGCAAGGTAAGTTTTAGAAAGAAGAGTAAAGTGTAATGTCGAGAGACACCAACAAAATAAAAATCAATAAATAGTAGGTAAATATGTAATACTTAAAAAAAACTTCGTGTCATTATGGATGCAAGTATAATTCATTAAACCAAGACCGGATTCCAAATTGGTGAGACACGTAAACACCGTTGAGAAAACATATAAGTATAAATGCTATTACATTTTCGAATACACAATTTCTACGAAATCACAAAATGAGTGTCGGTCATTATTTTACAAAACTTGCGTAGCAAATAAATAAATAAATAAATAAAAATGAAAATAATAAAGAAACAATATCTAGCAAGAGAATGCAGTATTACTACAATTGTTTATGTTTGTTTTTGTTTTTCATTCTATGAATGTAAGGTTTACCATAAGATTTCCATTTCTTGTGTCTTTTTTTCCAGTTGAATCATTCTGTATTGTAGGTGAAGGATGATATGTTCCCCTCCCCAAATTTTAACAGGTCATGCAGATGCCCCCTGGGTACCACCCACATATGCTTCGACAAACACGCATTGTGTGTAAGGAAAAAAGGAAGATGTGAGTGGAAAAATCATGAACTTTGTAAACTGACATGGTCCAAATAATTGAATGTGTGTTGACCTCTGATACAGAGTGACTATATTTTAAAGAGATTCTATTAAGATTTGTCTTTGTCTCCTTAATTTGAATATAGTAAAGACCTAGAATCAAACAAGGTAATTCGAAGGTATTTAAAGTTTAAGAGCATTGGGAAGACCTAGATAAACCAAAGTAAACTACAATATCACCGACATTTATATCTGTCCTTGTTTTACTAAAGACTGACAAAAGGTACATAAAGACAACATTCGGCTAAAAAAAGGAAAATAAAAATGGCATTTATTTTGAGTCAAACATAACAGACTTTTTGCAATACAATCAAGACTGGTTAGCTCAAAGGATTCTGCAATATTAAAAGTGTGTGTAGCACGCTATAAAGATTGCGTATTTTATGATATCGCACAATAATATATATTTTATCTAGACAGTAGCCGGCTCGGCGTAAATCTGATGTAAATTTAAAATATTTTGCCACATATAAAATGTCAATTCGTATATAAGCATTGAATATAAAGGTTATATCTTTCAATTATGTTTACGCGACAGGAATCAATGGTAAACATTGAAATGAGCATTATAGTCACGTGGCATATTACAGAAGTTTTATGGTCGTCATCATGAATTCGTGGATCGTTATGATGTATCCATCTGCACCATGAAAACTGATTTATTAAACGGGCCATAGTTTTCCTTTCCTCGTTTGCCTACCCCTGACTTGGTCATTTGTTTTCGCGTGGCTATAAATCAACAGATATAGATCGGGGATTTTAACGTGCCAACAAAACAGCCGTAAATATCTCCTCCAGTACAAACCTAAGAAAAAGAACAAAAGGGTCCCTTTTGTGCTTACATACCATCCAGTCTTTGGGAAACTCTCGCAGTTACTTCATTCAAATTGGAAAGACATTCAAAAACATCCCAAGCTCTCCAAGCTCTTTCCTGGGCTACGGTCCTGGCATTCCGTAGACCTAGGAGCCTAAGAGATGCCCTAGTAAGAGCAGCGATTTCATGTCAGCCCAAACAAAATACAAGGGCCAGTGTCGACCATGTGGAGATAAGAGATGTAAGACCTGTACCCAGATGCTGCACACCAAAATGTTTAAAGGCTACTGCACTGGAAAGGAATTTGCCATTTTTTGCGACGTGACTTGCAAAACCGAAAATACCATATACTTTCCCCAGTGCCGTTGTGGTATGCAGTACGTTGGCGAAACAGAGCAACCTTTCAACAGGCGTATGAATGGTCATCGCAGTGACTACAAATGCAAACCAGACCTTTAAGTCGCCATCTTAGATCTGCCGGACACACCCAGGAGGATCTCCACAACATTGTTGTTACGATCATAGAACATGATAAAAACTGTTCAAAATGTAAAAGAGTATCTCGGGAAAGCTTTTGGATGAAGAAATTACAAACAACTTCTCCAGATGGAATTAACGAGAAAAAATAATTCATTTTTTAGGTCTTGGTCTAAGACTAGTACAGCACTACTTGCTATACATCAATACGCCGTACTACTATATTTGGACTTTTTATTTTTTTAAATTGTTTTCCACAGTTAATTGTAACTTTGATAAAAAGACCCTCTTTGTTATTTTCATTCAGGCTCCTTATCAGTTGCTTATGTGAGCCTTTGCTAAAGGTACAATCACCCACAGCGTACGCGATTCTGCTTCTGAATCTGTTTTGATCTTGAACTTTGTGAGTTTTATGCTCATATAGTTTTATTAGTTTTATGCTGAGGAAGGATATCAGTTATCCGAAATATTCAATTTAAATTTTACCATCTTCTGGTGATGTTAAACATGTTTAGATGTTTATATATATACATCTTTAGGGACCACAATTATTTTGCGTACAGACGCATAATGAATACAAACAGAAAATAAATAGTAATAGTAGTATAGTTATATCATATAATTGTTTTAATTTGTTGAATCATATTGAATTGAGGAATAAATCACTTGACCATACAAAAGTTTTATTTGGTGTTGTGAAGTGTTTAAACTCTACATACACGTCGACATATGCCTGCTCGAAAACATGCACTATTTCAACTTCCATATTCCGTGACAACAAAGTAGATTCATAATCCAATCATTCTAGTCAAGAAAGGATAAAACCTGAAGGTAACAGAATATTTTCAGCCACCGTTTAATGAAGAATATTATGCTAAATAAATAGTAAAATTCGAAAGCAGTCTAATAGAGAAAATGCCTTTTTGGGGTAAACTCTGCTTTTTAAACATAAAAATGGATAAAAACTGGAAAACAATGTTTAAGTTATTTACATAGTGGATACAGAGTAAAATTTACTTATATAAGCTCAAATGCAGTAACGGCAAACATCTTTAGTGATTGAGACCCCAAAAAAATATCAAAATCAATATTTAATGCAAATATTTTGTGAAAATATCATATTTTTTTAAAGAACAGAAAATTGGAATTTTCTTAAAAAGAAAAAAAAACAAAATTAATTATTGTGCAATTAAAAGCATTAAGTTTTACATAAAGATACCGTTCTGAACAAAAATATAAAGATTTCATAACAAGACGCCGTTCTGAAGTTTTTACATTGTACAAGATACCGTTCTGAATAGAAATAAAGTATTAACATCAAGATTCCTTTCTGAATTAATATAAAAGTTTTACAACAAGATACCGTTCTTAATAAAAATAAAGTGTTAACATCAAAATCCCGTTCTGAATTAATGTAAACGTTTTACAACAAGATACCGTTCTAAATAAATATAAATTTCTTACATAAAGATACGTTTCTGAATAAGTATTGTTTGGTATAAGTGATATATATATATATAAGTATCATTCATCAATATCAATGTTGTAGTTAGAACAACTGTTTCCTTTACATTCCCCACAAGCAAACAGACAATCCACTCCATTCTTTCGACAGGTACACATTTTCGTATCACAATTAATTTTAAAGTTACATCTTATGATGTTCAGCATATATGACTCCTGGACTCTTGAAACTCATTTAAAGCAAGAGAAACTATTCCCCTAAACGTAACGATATTTGTCTTTCCGGTTCCTTCACTGATAGCTAAGTCTGCTCAAAAGTGAGTTTTTAGTTTGGTTTGTTCTTCAAATGTACAACACTGGAAACCTTTTCACCACATTTCTCCTCCATCATTTTTACAAGATCTGAAATCGAAATATGTTCATTTTGTCTGCTTTCTAAAAAAAAGAAACTCATTAAATGATTGATTGATTGTTGGGGTTTAACGCCCGAGCAGCAATATTTCAGCTATATTCAGGCGATAAACATAAAAAGGATGATAAAATGAACATGAATTATGATGAAATGAAACAAGGGATGGGACACAAGGACAATAGAGTCGACAAATTTTGGTTGCCACTAGAAAAAGGGGGTGGGGGTGGGTAGGGTCGGGCAATTTAGCCTCCTGTGGCTGATCGCAAAGGTTCCTTCTCCTATCGAATACCGCAACAGGGTTCTTTAACGTGCGAGGAACGTGGCATCTTTCCCAACACGGTGCACCACTATGGTTTGCGGTCAGGTTTTCCGTATTATAGCCTGACAATCCCAGCGTGTGACACACCAGGGGTACCCCATTCCACCACCTGGGGCACACATCCCAGTTGCTCTGTGGGCAGAGCGCCTAGCCCCGGGCTAGGTTTCTGAGCACTATTTAGTCGCCTTTTACGACAACTCATTAAATGCCTCCTCTGACTTGTCTTCCTTTTTGGTCTTACTGGAGTTCTTCTACTTTCCTTGTTTCCCTGTTTTGACACTGGCACTTGCTTACCGGTAGGAAAATTAACACTGTTGGTTTAATGATAAATTGTGTCGGGAGCATGTAAATCCATAAGAGCAATGTTGATTCTTCTTTGAACAGTATCTGCCCATTCATCATTTCTATTACAACAAATATACCTGAGAATCTAAGAAAAAATAATTGTTCTTATTGGAAACACACCAATCCGTTTCCTGTCAGAAAATCTCACTTTTTTACCACAAAATAAACACGACCTATTTAATTGAAAGGTTTTCTGATGATGACCGAGGATGGCATGTTTCAGGGTAACGCTACATAGATCAGTTTGTAGGTCGTTTTTAATTGTATTTTCATTTGTGTAGTCACGGCCACAATTCTGATGCACATATTTTCCTGGCCTTGTGACCATAAAGTCATTTCTAATTGTACAGGTCTTGTTGATACTAGTGCTTCCCTTCTCTCTCAACTTCATCTGTTTTTCTTCCATCGTACAGAGATTTTCTACAAAAAAAAAACAAAAAACAAACAAACAAACAAACAAAAAAAAAAAAAAAACAGATCTATCACCACCTACAAATACAACAGATATAGCTCATGAGCATAGTTAACGAACTCATTTTTATGCATTTTCAAAGATAAAAACAAATGAATCATCGTTTAACAATTATTCATATAGATGAAAGACTACATTTTACCTCAGATTTTGTTAATACATTTTTCATCATATTTTAATTAGATTTACACGTTTAAACTTTCCACGTTTTTTATACATAAAAATGTCAACTTTGATATATTTTTGTAACATTTACCTTTTTACATATTTTATGTAAACTAAGAGTTGATTTTAGCGTATATGTTTTCTATAAAGGAAAATGAAATAAAAAAAATCTTTCCTTCACATCTTGAATTTTTGAAATCCACAAAAGTTTTCCAGAAGTGACTAAAATCTTTGAAAATGATGCATAAGAATATTTTTAGTATTAAATGAAATCCTTGGTTCATTTAATTTGTAAAATTAATAATTAGATTAACCGTTATCTTTATGAAGAAACACAACATAACAAAACTGACAGCATTTTTTGTATCAATTTTGACGTCACAGAGATGCTTGAAACGTCAGAGCACCTGTAGTAAACAAATAAGACGTCATGTCTGTATTTATCGAGACATTACACTTCAATTATAGACGAGTTTTGAAGTCATATATGTTACCAGTAAAACAATTCACGTTTGGGTAAGTTGTGTCTTAAATTCTCTTAATGTCGGTATAAGACGTTTGGCCGGGGTTCATTCATCACTGACCTACTAACTTACAAAGAGCAACTGTTATCAGATTTTCAAAAATCTTCATCTGCCCAAATGTGTATTGGAATGATAAATAAATAACAACCCAAATCGAACTGTAAAGTACTTCTTTTAAACAAACACTATCTAACCAGGGATGCAAGTATTGTTTTCCTTTCAATAATATTCAACGACATGTTAAATTGTAATGTGCGTAATTGATTATTGAATTCATTTCAACCCATGAGGCTGTACACGTGGACATTTAAATGAATGACCAATAATTTTAAAAGTATATGCTTATTTGAATTTCACTTTCTTTACAGAGATATTTCCCAACTTCAATATATTACAACAATGCTTTAGTAGTTTGACATTGAATTTGCATCTAAATTACACATAATTGCTATCACATAAATAAACATTTATTTGTGTATAAATGTTTACATATATGCTATAATGCTATAACCGTGGTTCCCGTGATTACTCTTTCACCAACAATTTCAATCACATTCGAATTTAATTTGTTTTAGAAGACAAGACTGGGTCAGTAATTCCTCTCTTTCATACAGTAAATAGAAAAAGGAACATATATGGTAAAATACAACAAATGCACCATCGCCAAAAGGTCTTTATAAATGTAAACACACCTTTAAGTAATCTCTGACTACACAAGCAATAAAACCCAAGGTAACTAAACAATAACGCCTCCTCAAAACTAATTAGAACGTCAAATGGCGATACGAAGACACATTAAAGGCCAACATCACCTGACTGCAGTCAGGCGCATGTCCTCATTGAAGTTAAATTAGGTTTAAAAGACCTGAACCATCCTTGTTTAGTGTAAGGTCAATATTACACTGAAACAAGAAACGAACACACCATTCATTCAATTAAACGCTCATTTCTCTGAATGGAATACCTCAACATATAGACAAAATGATACATCCAATATAAGAACACCCACAGATCCTGAAAACTTAAATAATTTACAATACCATCAAAATTTCCAGCATTAGAAATAATCAGTCACTAAAATTCCAGAGGGCTGGATTTGGAGTAGTAATGTCAAGTATTGAATATGTAAGATTTGATGTAATGTACTCTTAAGCTCATTGCAGAATTTGATTATTTATAATTTATAATTGACAAAAAGTTCAGTATCATCTTGATAAACACTAAGTAAAAAATAAGAATGTAAATAACTAAACAGGAATGAATCCCAGGAAACCAAACCAAAATTCGAAAGGTAATATTAATAATTAAAAAAAATATAAAACCTGTATTCACCCCTGGAATAGAGTATTATTTGGTTTGAATTGATAAGATAAGATTTCAATTAAAAGCACTTGATGTCTAACCTCTTACCAGTACCAGTTGTTCATTTCTATCTACATGTATTTACATGACTACACCAGTCGTTTACTTTCGATATTCAAGTTGTCTACAAATGTTGGACGATTACAAAGCCGGTTGACGTTTGGCTAGGCAAAGAATCCCTATTAGATTGCACAATTTCACTAGTCCTAAAGGGGGAAATGGTGACAAAAGAGTAATACTGTACAACAATCGAATGAGCTTTCTTCACAGTTCATGCAGAAGTTTATCCAAAAGTTGACAAAAAGATGGTTCTGATCCGACAAAGAAAGGGGTTTCATTTGCTCTTTTTGACAAACTTCTACACAAGCGTATAAATAGTAATAGGGTGATCCAACACCCGAAGCCATCACCGTTTCTTAAATTTTTAGCATTGATAACAATTCGGAGAATTTCTTTGTGTTGAACCGTTATGATAAAATGGTTTGTTCCCTATTATTTAGCCACATGAGCCACAGAAAACATTCTTATATCATACAGGATCGAGTCCTGACACTTTGCAAAGGGGGGGGGTGCCAGCCAGGGTTCCTCAGAAAAGGGAGTGCTAAGACAGTACTTACCATGTTTTCTCAATTTTATACATATCCCTATATCCCTCGGAACGAAAACAAAATAAAAAAAAACTAAAAAAAAAAAAAAACGAAAAAGCAACAACAAAAAAACACGCCAGTTTAAACAAACTAAAAGCTGACACTTAGGTTGAAATGAATCACAATTTTAGCCAATTTTGAGGACAGTTATCGATCCATGACATCAGGAGCCGGGAGACAAATAACAATAAAACGAGTGGCTTGGTTATTTTAATAATGCAATTTTCCCACGAATTGTGTAAGTCTGCGGTCTTGTGTTATTGTAATCAGTAACTATTATTCTATTTTGTTATTTGGCCACATTTTAAGAAACGTTATGTTATATCAAAACTAGATGTAACTTGAATTATATGTGGTATAGAGTATGCGATAATAGAGCTGTACACGAGTGTAAAGGGACTTAAAATGCATAACTTGTGTTTCCTTCATCTGACACTGTTGTTGAAATCATATTCTAAGTCTTCGAGATTGTTGCGCCAATTTGAAGCATTTGAGTTCTGTATATATGTATTATCAACTGAGAGATGACAGGTAAATATTATGTGGTAAATGCATCTAAGGCTAGGGTTGATTTAAAACAATGCTGCTCAAGTTTGATTGCATTGACAGAAAATACAGACCAGAACACAGGATTTTTTCTAAGGAGGACAAGCCTAATTCGCTGGAGGTTTGGGGGAGTTTTCTGTTTATTGATTTTAAGTGTACCATGTAAACACTCTCTTGATTCCGGTTCCCTATGTATTTCTTATCCCAATTTTATTCTAAAGTAAATTTTCAAACAAGCGACATAAATTGAGTCAGTACATGAGTAACTTGAGTTCAGTAAGAATTTAATAATTACCTATTTCCGCCTTCGTGTTTTAATGAATTTGTATTAAAAAATAGGTATTTAAAAAAGTGAACATTTATTTCAAAATATTGAAGAAATATGCTACTATGTCATATATCGTTGTTATTCCATAACGACATCCGATATTAGAAATTGATCACCTGTGCGCTTGGCAAAATATGGAATGACGAATTTTTGCCACTTTGATGCATCATGCTTCAATAATCTTCGATAATATGGCAATTAAAAACCTGCTACGCCTACAGATATTAACCAAGTATAAAGTTTGCAGAGCGAATTGAACAGGGGAAAGTCAAAATTTTCGATTTTTCAATGAATGTTATCAAAAATAAAATATTAAAATTTGTTAATAATCGTAGGCATAGCCCTTTTCTAAAACTACTTTTAAAGCCGCATTTTTTAAGGTATTGGTTATATGGATCTGTTGGGATTATCACGCAGGACTTTTCGGTTTTATGTGACGCTCGTCCATATGTCTTTAAGTGTCATTTTACATGCTAACTTTCGATTCTAAATATAGAAACAATAAATAAATTATTTTTATTGCTGGTTTTTCTATATCATAACTTTTACTGAAACATATTTATCATGTGAAAGAAATAAGAGAGGTATAGAGTGATCCGTAAATTCCATGATACTTTTTCCGGAATTTTCTCAAAAGTACCTTGACTACCCTGCGTAATCGGTCACTACAGAGAAAATAGTAGTATTTATTTCCCTGCATTAGGTTGACCAATCATGTATCCTATTCAGATGAAAGGACGTAGAACTTTGGAAGAACAGATTGGTGTACTGACAAATTTTTAATGATGATTTTTCTCTTTCAAAGGATTAAAATTTTTAAAAAATCTGCTTATTTTTTTATCCTTCAAAATGCATAATTTATGAAATTTAAAAAAGACATATTACAAATGAGTGCGGAACCAAACAAAAAATGCAAAACTTCCAGTACCTTCTAACCTTTGATTGTGGTTGAAAAAACGGATGGTCAACCTCTATTCCCATGGTGACTTTTAAATCTCTAGATGAAAGTATTACAACAAAAAATGGTTTTTGAGTAATAGTTTTAATTCGAAATTACTGAAAAAACTTGAAAAGGTTAGTATTGTCGGCTATAGGAAAATAAATACTAACGTTTTCCCTAAAATTCCAGTGAGCTGGATTTGGAGTAATATTGTTTTTGTACTAAATAGGTAAGATTTGGTGTAGTGCAATTCTAAAAAAAGACACTTTTACCTCAAACAGAATTTTATGTTTTTACTTTAAAAAGGACATTATTGTTTGGAAGTTGAATAGTATGTCCACTATAATATCGTATTGATTTCTATAATTTATTCTTATAGTTATCTTAAAAATTATCATCTGACTTGGAACGTCAGTAAATTGATAAACACTAAGTAAAAAACATAAGAACAGACATAATTAAACAGAAATGAACCCAGGAACAAAAAGACAAAAACCAAAAAAAAAAAAAACAAAAAACAAAAAACAAAGAAAAAAAAATAAAACACAATAAAACAAAAAGCAAAAAACAAACAAAACCAAACAAACAAACCAAAAAACAAAAAGACTACAGAAGAAAAATAGACATTTACAACAGAGTAGCAGGGAATAATCGAAATAACAATCACGTAAAAATACAATTTAAATAAATTGTCAACTCGGATCCCACATTAAACTGAAACATACACCAAATGCACCGGTAGGACAAGTGCTTTCTGAGAATAGATTATTAACACCTATCTCAAGAGTAGTTTTCCTTATTCCCATACATGTTACATGAAACGTGTATTCAGATAATTATATTTGGTATACAGATCATTTAATTAAGCTTATATTGGATTATCGGCTTTAAACGTGACACCTCTTGAAGATAATACATCTTTAAGCCATTTATTTATACCAAGCCCTTCATTCAGCGCACTACTTTTATTGATAATTGCTTTGTGCATACTTTTCAAAATATATGTCTAAAATAAACTATAAATGAAATATAAGAAACATATAAAATGTATTAAAATAATTGAATGTTCCCTTAAAAGTTCATCGTTGATGGTCACCGATTCATGGAAAATATGTGGATCTGGCCTAAATAATGTACTATTACCCAGGAATTCCTTTCCCTTGACATATAAATGCATTAAATATACTTATCATAATAGCCTTAAGACAGAATAGTATAACAGTTGCATAATACATTTGTAAAGTAAAATAGGCAAAGAAGTTAAAGCCTTAACACAGACTGGGGTTATCTAATTTTTCCTGCATTCAATAAAATATGACAAGTGGTATTTCTTGTCTTGGCGTACTTCTGTTAGATATGGTAATTTAACGATGCATTACGTTTCATGATTTCAGCAAAATATTTTGAAATGATTTAAAGATTACATTGTCTTCGTGCACAAATAACGGAATTCAAGAGACAGAACTAAAACACACACACGACATAAAATGTTGGTTTACACTGATTTGACTCGGAAAGTTACAGACTTCATGCAAGACAACAGACCGCTCATTGAAGGTTGTGACAAGTAAAAAGGAGAAATTCAACAAAAACCATTAAATAAATATGAACGCTATGATTTCTTTTTGATTTAAAATAAAATAACGAGAAGTAATAAAAATATACCTCTAAAACTGCATGTTCTTGATATTTATTTACGTATTTATTCAACGCTCATTAATGTGCCATTTTCTGAACGTGATGCCTTACTCCATAATGGAGCAATTTCCTTGCAAAGTGTGAACTTTCTTTAATATTTCAAAATTTCACAGGACTTGCAGTATACCTGTATCAAATCGCAGAATATACTGTTTTCAAAGAAGCCTTAACTTTTTGTTGATCTTTGTAATAATTTTGATAAAATCTTGTTAACAAGAAGATTTTTGAAGATCACTAGAAGAAGAAATGTCAAATAAAAATTTAACAACTTTCATGCAAATATCAATATTACCTGGGTTAATTTTTTTTCAACTTCATATATAGCCAATGTGAACAAAGTTTATTGCAATTATGTTGTGTTTTGAAACCAATAATCCTTTTGACCGTTAAATATGTATCGAAGTACTGAGCCGGTGCAATGTTTCTTTCCTCCTCATAATATCTATTTACCCAGCAGAACAATTAGCAAAAAAAGCATGCAAGTGAAATAAGATTCCATTCAAACTTTTATGTAAATAAAGTTCCTGTCCACCTTGCAAGAAGATTTATTAAAAAAATTATGTCCCAAAAAGAAAATCTTTACATGCCGGAAAGCAACTTGTTTAATATCCATCACAACTAAATAATTTAAAATATCTGATCATTAAATTTATCAATTTTGCAGTTATAGAAAACTGACTGAATAAACTAATCACAGAGTAGCAATAAGATAAACTAAATGAAAGTTGCCCTTTGTTTCATTTCATTTCAAGTAGTCATTGCAACCCCCCCTCCCCCCCCCGCCCCAACCGACCACAGTATTATTCTACTTAAAAAAGGAAATAAATAGACAATTATAATAAAAAAAGACATACAGAAAATTAAAAATTCGGTCAAAAAAAAAAAGGTTTGTCCTTAAACCAAAGATGGCAGTGAAAAAAATCATTTATGAGTACGTGCATGATCATTTATCAAATTTGAAAAAAATATATATATATATATAGCGTAATAAAAATCAGGTAGATTTGCATTTATTTACATAGCTAAGTAGCATTATTAGTGTTATTGAACTATTTATTGAGTCTAGACTGGGACGTTATTTCAATTTGTTTTTTGTTCTACTTTTGTGTTTCTACCTGAATCATAACTGACTGTTTGACTTCTATTTTTCAATTTGCAAGAGGGCAACTTCCAATTTTTTAATCGAGAAGCTTTGGAAGGTGAAGAATTTTACAGACGGATTAATTTTCTTATTTTGCGGAGATGTCTGCATGTCTTTTTTTTTCAGCAGGAACTATTGAAGAAAAATATAAGAAATTTAAGTATCTGCTTATTAACAAAAAATATAAACAATTTTTTGACATGTTTAAAAGATCTTATTGACATACATGTATAATAGACACTGCAGAGTTACAAAGTTAGTTATTGTTTACATGAAGTTGTTTTTGTAAAATACTTCACATTTATTGCCAAATTCAATGTTTTTTTATATTCATTTTTAAATTTACATGGAACATTGAAATAGATTACAGGGTCTTAGGAGAGCATTAAATCCACACGCACTATTACAACATTAATGCTGATTAACCTGTAAATTATATGGTATAACTGTTGTTTACGACTTGGCAAATAAATCGCTCTACTTTTTTACCAAGAAATTATCTAAGAGAAGTACACTGTCTATTTTGTATATTTTTAATAAAAAAAGAGCAAAATGAATAAAATCCAAGGATACAGACGTCGAAAATAAACACACACAACAATGAAAATGAAGTAACCAAATAACAGAGAAACTAAAATGAATAAGCAACTAGACATAATATTATAAATGTAAATATATCCGAAAAAAAATACAATTTTCTGCAGTTTGTTTTAAATGACGTATAATCGTAACGTCATTACAAAGAACATTTACTTTCCTTTATTTATGTATTTTACAATATAGAGGGCAATTTTTTTATGATATTACAATTAATTTGTATTGGGCTATATTCATGGCTTAATGGCCCTATATCTTTACAATATTAAAGAACCATTCTGTGAAAGAATCAGGCAAAATGTAGCACATCATTTTCCTTCATTTAGATTCTTTTCCCTCTAATATATTTTGTATATACAGAAAACAACCGAAAAACTTTTTAGATTAATCCTGACGTATATATGTTTTTACTGCATATATAGGGTAAATGTACAGGAACATTTTCCCGCCATATTTCTATAGTGCATTTTAACTTAATTTTACCTATCAATATCTTCAGAATGCAACGTTATAAACACTTTGATGGTTATTTCTGGAGGTTATGAGGTATATATACTTGGACAAAGCAATACATTATCTGCGTTCTTTTCTTCATTTTCTGCACGTTTTGCTTGATTCAGAGACAGAGCAGTATTTAAATAATAAGTATTTTGTATTATTAACTACAGATAAAACCTTGCATTCAACGGCTGCAGAAATTCCATTAAGTACTAACTATACAAAATACAAATATTAATATAAATGACGTAATACGATCATTTTTTAAAACATTTTTATAGTGTTACTTAAGTCTCATTTTCTGTAAGAATCAGGCAGTAGATGAAACATTTAAAAAAAATTTGAAAGTTAATGTTGACTTTTTGCACCATAAGAATCAGGATTTTCAATTCCACTTTGGCAAACTGATTTATAATATCATTGAATTGCACTGAAAATGAACATTTCAAGGGAAATCATATCTGTCAAAAACCGATTTGTTTCTAACATTGATAAAATAGTGGTTTTTTGAAAGAGAGAAAGCATCCTTTGTGAATTTATATTATCAGATCTATGGGTTTTTGAAATATTTCTGGTTTTTCCCGTTTTGCATGATTCTAATAAAATCTTACACTTAATACGAGTAACATCCAGATTACAGGTTTTCTGTGCAGTAATCAATTAGATTGAGTTTAAGAAGGTATAAAGCTTTCGACAGTCCTTACATGCCTTACTTGTTAAATTGAATGTCAGAATAATCATGTTCAGACTAAAGTCCCTACTTGTGATGATTGGGTTTATCGCGCTGTTGAAATGGAACTGGTTAGATGCTTGCAAGTGTCCAGACCCAGCCAAAAGCAAAATACACATGCAAAATATTTTCTGTACAACGGAATATAGTAAGTGAATTTTTATTTAACAGTGTCATTCAATTATGATTTTACATAATTCTAAATTGTCATAGATGGTTTCCTTCCATTTCAGCAAAACTAATGAATCATGCCGACGAAAAACAGTTACGAGTTTGACAATAAGAGCACATTGATTATGGGCTATTGAAACCGAATTAGCATTTTTTCGTCTTAGAAGTTTCAGAGGATGAAGAAAAGTCAGTTTAAAATTACAATTGAATGACGGAGGAAAAGAGCGTTATTTCCCTGTGATGATGAAAATGCAATTTCAGATCTTTTTTATAGGATTTCACGGAAAGACTTGTGTGTTTTTTCCAATTCGTACAAATGATAGCACTTAACATCAACCACGGTGAAAGCACATTGTATCTCAACAATGTTTAAACAAAAATATTTTATCATATTCCAGAAAATTTAAATATGTAACATACAAAATAAAGTTAATAAAGAAAATCTCGATACTTCTCAGTCTACATCCAGAAGGGCATAAATAGTTAATAAACTGGTGAAATCAAGGATAGAACTGAAACGAATTCAAAAAGCCACTCCGTTCCTGATTTGGTACATTTGGTATTGCAGAGCATTTATTTACATAATTGTTCTACTGATTATACTTCTGTGTATATATATTGCTAATCATGACAAAATCATTTAATAGTTTGCTTAACTTCTAATGGTAAATTTTACTAAGTAAAGAACAATGTTTTGTTTTCATAGTATTAGTCGGAAAAATATTAAACCGAACACAAGTGTCAAGAGACGAAAAGGATCCTCAGGCTAAATATTCCGTTAAGGTTTTGAACTCAATAAGGGTAAGCATGTAAATAATATATGATAACACATTTTGCAGTTCTATTTCGAATGACAGTACAGTCAAAGCATTATATTCTTCCAAGCCAGCCCTCTCAAATCAAGTAGTCGATCACAAATACGCTAGTAAATTTTTAACATTTACGTTCATATTAGGGTCATCATAGAACCATACCACAGCCGCAATATTGTTGAAACTGGTTTGCTCTCTCTAGTATGACGACATGATATTTATATTTGTCGAATCGGATTACTTCTTCCATATCAATTTTAAAATGATAGAGGCAAATTAAATGGAAAAAAGAAGAAAACAATGACTCGACCCTTGTACATGTAGTCGTAATGTTCATTAAATATCTCAATTATTTTATTTAATCTATTTTTGTATTATGTAATTTGTTGGTATGCAAACGTTTTTTATGCGTTGTAAATGTAAAAATGTGAAACAATCGCGATCATGAACCGTGAAATCTGAACTCTGAATAATCTGAAAAAAAAAATGTTTGAACCTGACGCTTTTAGAGTCCTATTTATGTAAAATTGTATATTTAATTTTGATTAACCAAACACCTGTCTAAAAATTTGAAATTTAAAACGATTTAGACAGGGTTCACTGTACAGTAAGTTATGTTATATTTTGAACGACAAATAGTTTGAAGATAAGTATAATGTCAATTTTTTTTGAAAGGGTAAATTAAGAGTTGGCTCGGTATTCGATTTTTTGGACCCTTACAATGGTACACCATGTGAACGAAACTACTCAGTAGGAGCAGTCCACTTTTTAATGCTAGGTATGTCTATTTATATACAGTATATTGATATCGTGTAAGATTTCATGAGGTAAGATTTAAAATAGTTTCACAAAATAACAGAAAACAACACTCAATGGAAACACTGGAGGTATGCAGTGATCATGATGTACGCCCGTCTGTTCGTCCACCCTTAGTTGAAATATTGAAATATGCAACTCCTCTGAAACCGCTATAGAAGTTGATTAAACTTTCCCACATTCTTTATCCTCTCCTTTCGTTTTTTTTTCATCTGAATGACTGTTCTGAGGTACCCTTTTCAAAATATGGACTTTATCATTTGTGGATGATCATATTTTAATGCACAAAACCTATCCACAGATAAATGGAATTTGACAAATATTTCACACATACCTTACGACATGATGCCATTGGGCTAGGCTTCACATTTTCCCAACCGAATGATTTTTAGGGTATCTATCCAGGACAGAAAGGAATATCTTCAAGTGAGTTTTATGCTACAGTTTTTCTAGTTTATCATTATAGACAAAGGAAAGATCGTTGATCCTTGTGGACCCAGAAGACCAACATCCGCAGCACAATTGATGTACTTTTATTCAAACAACGATGGCTCATATCGACGAAATTGCAAATGTAAGGTAAGATTCAGAATGAAGAGGAAAGTGTAATGTCGAGAGAAATCAACAAATAAAAATAAATAAATAAAATGAAAATATATAACACTTAAAAAAAACCTAGTGTCATTTTGGATGCAAATATAATTCATAAAACCAAGACCAGATTCCAAATTCATGGTAGACGGAAACACCTTTGCGAAAAAATATAAGTGTAAGTGCCATTACATTTTCGCATGTACAATGTCTACGAAATCATAAAATGAGTGTCGGTCATTATTTTACAAAACTTGCATAGCACATAAATAAATATATAAATGGAAAAATGAAAAATAAAAATAATAAAGAAACAATGTCTAGCAAGAGAATGCAGTATTACTACAGGTGTTTATTTTTGTTTTTGTTTTTCATTCTTGTGTCTTTTTTCAGTTGAATCATTCTGTATTGTAGGTGAAGGATGATATGTTCCCCTTCCCGAACTTTAAATGGTCATGCAGATGTCCAAAGGGTACTACTCACATATGCTTCGACAAACACGCATTGTGTGTAAGGAGGAAAGGAAGATGTGAGTGGAAAAATCATGAAATTTGTAAACTGACATGGTCAAAATAATTAAAATATGTTAAACTGTGATTCTGAGAGACTGTATTTTCAAAGTGATTTTATTAAGATTTGTCTTTCTCTCCTTACTTTAGATATAGCAAAGACCTAGAAACAAACAAGGTTAGTCGAATGGTCAAACGAAAGAATTGGAAGATGTGTAAAGTTTAATAACATTGGAAAATCATAGAAAAACCACAGTATGACTAATATATACAGAAAGTTTTAAAAAGTACAATAAGTCAACATTCTACTAAAACAAAAATAAACTTGACATTTTGTGAATATTTTGAGTCAATCGTAACAGACTTTCGCCGAAACAATCAAGACTGGTTAGCCCAAAGGATTTTGCAATATTAGAATTGTGTGTAGCACGCTGTAAAGTTTGCGTATTTTATGATATCCCGCAATAATATATTTCTTATCTAGATAGCAGATTTAGAACATTTTAGCCATCTACAAAAATATCAGTTCCTAGATAAGTAATGGCTATAAAGGTTATATCTTTAAATTATGTTTCCGCAAAAAAATTATATGTCAAACATTGAAATAAACATTATAATCACGTGATATATTTTTGAATTTCATGACAGTTGGTTGAAACAGACAAGAGACTTTTTTGCGTTAGCAACTTATGATATTTTAATATCCGAGAATATATGAAATACTTAGAATTGTGTGTTGTCTGGATTTAATGAAGTTAAATGTTGGAAAATAATAAGAATAAGTAAACAGTAGATCACCAAGTTGATCAATAAAATAGGTAATGTTTCACACTCCTTACTTTATGAATAATGAATACTTGAACAATAGCCACGTTTATTAGGTAAAAAAAACGACCTACATGCCAATAAGATATAAATAAAACGTAAAAAATAAAGAATATGAGCACAAATGTCGGCCTTACAGTCTTCGTCAGGGGCAAAAAGTATTAAGGAGAAAACTACTAACTACCGATCCCTACCACAGAGACAAGGAGCTCCTAAAATACATCTTGATCATTGCGAAATATGCGCCAAGTTCAAGATGAAAAATAATAAAATTTAAGAGTGCTGACGCAAAGTAACTGAAAACCGTGTTATAGTGACTAAATAATTATAAAAATAAACATTCATTCCAAAGGGATGGGCAGTCCAATGTAATTTTCGCTGGAACATGTTTCGAAAAAGACTGCTTACTTTACTTGCTTAAGGAATCATTTCCAATAGACCTTGTTGTGCTGCTCAGGTTGTACTTCCACGAGTGAAATGATACACTGTTTCAATTACCTTGCCGAAATACTAATAAGGCATGCTGAAAAAAAATAATATAAAATAACATAAAAGGGTCTATCTATCACAATTGAAGCGGTATGATTGTTTTCATACAACGCCATGTGTAAAACTATTTCTATGAAATCACAGTAAATATACTTACTTCAAACTGATATCATTTTGACAAATGCCTAGTTTGTGTGGAGTGGAGGTCAATTTTGCTGAAATTGTTGTAAAAGTAACAAAAATGATATACAGATCCCTAACATTTCCTCCACGATGAGGATATAATACAGCTATTATTGATCTGTTAACGATCATTTTCCTCGATACATGTTTGACAGGATTATCTGCGGGTATTTGTAACTTTGAAAGCTAAGGATTTTTATCAGTAATAAATTTGACCAAATTTTATTACTTATGATTATCCTTTTTTAAAACACACTTAATGAAAACAGACAACAAATAAATACTTATAGTATGATTATATAATATAGTAGTTTCAGAATTTGAATACTATTGGAGATATAAAATCACAAAACAATAAAGGGAAAACTTGTTAAATTGTAAATCCTCCAAGGCATACACAATTTGACAGTATGCTTTTGGTTAAACTTCATCTTCCGCTGACATGTCAGAATTAACCACTGATAGAAAAAAATTCCAGGGACTATATCTTTTATGTTTGCGCCAAGTAATTGCTTTTTTGAGAAGAGCAGAATAAAGTGGGAAAAGAAATTCAAACGTTAAGGTGTAATTTGAGACAACCCAGGTTATATAATCCTGAGATTTTACATTGCCTTCCTTGTGGTGAGATATACTGTTCGTAATGAATCGGATGCTTTCTGAAAAATCTGTTGACAGTGATATTTCATGTTTTGTGTCCATAGTGACAAGTAAGTCAATACAGAACAGTAAGCTCAAGGAAATTATATCTTTTTTTATTACTAAATGTGATTTTAACATGTACCTGCTACTTCTCGTAGGTATTAAAAAAAATTGCGTACATCTGCGACCCTCTCTTTCTTCTGTTTGACCTTCTAGGACTGAAACTTGGTTTCAGCAGATTTATCAGCATCTTCATATTGAGTTTGTGTCCATTCCCGGCGGTGAAAAAATGCACCAATGAAGGCAACTTGGAAATAATCTGCAGTATATTCATAAAGAGAGACAACATTACTTAATAATTATTATATAGCATTTATGGTCTATGGCATGTCCTCTGAAAATATTATTTGCAAACTTTTCTGTTTAGCAGGATCCAGACGCTGTCTAGAAAAGTTTTAAGTACGACAGGGTACGGAAACGACAAGGACAACATGCATTTATTATGCGCCAAGAAATGAAAACAAAACGCAATTTAGACATTACTGGAGACACAATACACTCCTTGAGAGTTAAGGTTTCCCGCACGCAGGATACATAAACGCAAGCTAAACGCTAACCAAACCAACAATGAAAAATAATAATATTAACAAATAATGACGAAATAAAATAAAATATTATTTAGAAATAATGCAAATATACAAATTAATAATATCAACAAAAAATAATAACAGTTCATTCAAGGAAATAATCAAAGTACACAAAAAAACAAAAAACAAAAAAAATATATATGTATTTATTCAACGCATGTATATACCTGAAACAATCCAAGAACATCCAAACCTTTTCTAAAGTCCTGAACGAACTTTCTTGGGCGATCTGAATTGAAAACTTCTCCAACAAGTTCTGGATTAAATAGTCGTGGAAGTTTCCCATTTTGAAGAAGGCTCAATGCTGTAACAAAACAAAACGCATTTTTCTTGACATTGAGAATTAGCAACTGAAAATCTTTTTTTCTCGTGTGACATTATTATTCTTATATGTACAAAGTAAATAAGCAGCTAGATCTACTACTATACTGTGTACTTACATCAACAGACATTTTTTTTCTGTCACATTTTCTGATATCAAGACATCCCTCATTCCAAAACATGAATTATGAACCATAAATTATAGTTGGTTGGCTAAGTGGGGTATGTTTTGCTTGTGTCATTTTTGAGACTAGTTTTTGTAGTATTTATCAGGTATAACATGGTGCCTGTTTCGCTGAACTGAACTGGAGCACCTATCAATTCAGGAGACAGTTGAAGGCAGATTCCTAGTATTGGAATTCCCTTATCGTTCATCGAAGGCGCGTAGTCTACCTTCGACTGTTTTTTTTCACTTTTTGGTAGGGTTATTGTCTCTTATACATATTTCCCGTTTCCACTTTCTTCCCCGGTAGTACTTATTTAAGAGCTTTGAAGCACATCATTGTAACCAACTGTCAGTTGGGAGTGATATTGCCTTTAAAAATTGACAATGCCATCGCCTTTGACTCAATCAGTATTTCAGGCAGTGTCACTGTCCCTTGGGCAGTCAATTTTTATGATAATGCCTTCAACAACTATCATATTTGTAAATTATTATATTTTAATCAACTGATACCAATCACATTTTTCTCGTTTAAACAAACAAACAAACTTCAGAGAACATTATATTTCGCTAAGTAAAACCATTATTAGGAATATAATCAAGGAGTGGTTTGAGAAGAAAAAAAAATAAAGTCTTAACAATCTGGTCATTTAAAAACGCCATTGCGTACTTCAACTACTTGACATGAAAATGCATACCCATTATTGTACAAACATTTTTGTGATCTGGTGAAAATTCTCGGACTGGGTCGAAATATCTATCATCAATGTCGTGGAGAACCAGCACGAAAAACTCTTTTTTTGGCCACCAAGGTCTACTGCTGACTGAAAAGAATATAGAACTACATCAAACAAGCTCATATATTTAAAACGTTTCCTTATACACATTCCCATCCTTTAAGTAATAAAATACACACACGCTACGCCCTACCTTACGTTGCCAAAAATCTATTATCAATGTTAAAAAGGAAAGAGGGTGGCAAAGGTTAAAAACAGCATTACTTGAAAGTGACGAATGGAATTATGCTTTAAATACATATTTATCTGCATGACACAATTGTGGAGAAAAAAATATATGAAGGGCTCTCATGATTTTTTTTAAACCACTAAATGGGGGACAAATGTTCAAAACGGCATTTATAAATCAAAACCTACAAACTGGATTTAGCTATTAAATTAATCGAATTGATCCGTAGTTTATAATACTAAACAAAGAGTTATTCGAAAAATCCGTACATCAGTTCCCAAATTATCACCTGGAAACAAAGTCGATTGCAAGAGTATCCATGCATGTTTAACAATTAGATAAAAATAAAGTTGACGAATAGATCAACTGCCGGGAACCGGGATAAATTGATAAAAATTACCTATTCATAAAACGGAACCTCTAGTGTTTTTTCTGTAGTCATCAGTAGCGGCAATTTCTTCAAATGCTGCGGAAAGAAGGTTCGCCCTATCTATACAAATGAAGTTGGTTTCCCCTTCTTCATTTCTAGATAAACATTCGATGTCGAGGTTTCTTCCAGTCACTATCTGTGATTGAATATACCTCAGTGTTTCTGTTGGATCTGTTACACTGTTACTTATACAAAACTCTATACAGTTTTTAGTAATTTGTATAATATCTTCTACTTCAATTTCATCTATAGTTTGTGGTACTTCAATTTCTCTCTGTTCATTCGTTGACTGTGGTGCAATACCTACGTCTATTATATGCACAGTTTCATTTTCATCAGATTTCTGTAGATCAATCAGAGGCACTTGATATTCAGCAATGATTTGGTTGTCATTTGTTTGTCTTCTGTCCGGAGCATGTATGACTGGTAGTGCGGGATCTGGTAGATCTCTATCATTTTCACTGTTTCGTTGCTGTCGTTTCTGTCTGGCTTTGGTGGATCTCTCTCATTATTTCCCGACTTACAGTTTTGATGGCGAAGTTCAGTACATCGTGTACTAAGTTACAGCCCTAGATTAATCCTACGAGGAGGAATGACCCGGCCAGCGAAAGCTATATTTTTATATAGCCTAGCTGGTCGAGTGGTCTAGGGCGCTGGACTTTGTGGAGGCGGTGTTGCCATAGATGTCACAGCGGTACGAGTTCGAGTCCCGCGGAGGGAACGACCAAAAATTTGCATCCAAATTTGACAGTTCTAGCATCGTTGGGAATTTTTCAGACCTTTCTATACGTTTACATATCTTCCCTGTATCAATTTGATCCGATGGAGCAGTGTAGCGAATAGAGTCGTCATATTATGAGACATTGTATATATATATATATAAACGTCTCAGAATTTGCTACACTGAGCAGTGTAGCGAATAGAGTCGTCATATTCTGAGACGTTGTATATATATATAAACGTCTCAGAATTTGCTACCCTGCTCCATCGGATCAAGTTGATAGGGGCAGGTAAGATAACGTAAACTTATAGAAGGGTCTGAAAAATTCCCAACGATATTAGAACTGTCAAATTTGCGATGCAATTTTTTGTCGCTCCCTCCGCGGGACTCGAACTGGTACCGCTGTGACATCTATGGAAACATCGCCTGCACAAAGTCCAGCGCCCTAGACCACTCGGCCAACTAAGCTATATGAAAATATAGCTTTTGCTGGCCGGGTCATTCTTCCTCGCAGGACTAATCTAGGGCTGTACACGATGTTTGGTAGTACGGGACTGTTCATCTAGGTGTTATTATGTAGGATAGAGGATCCAATTAATGATGCATATCTCATACTGAAAAAAATATTACTGAGTTTTTGTAAAAATCAGGGGTGCCTTTCCAAAACTAACAGACACATACTATGTTTTATAAAATACCAGGCACTTATACATTACCACAGGATGAAAGCATGCATGCATGGAGTAGGTGGAGAAAGGGTAAACATAATAAGACCCTTTTCGATTCATTCTCTCACAATTTGCGTTCCAAAAGTTCGTGTGAAATAATTTATTAGATTAAAAAAGGTTCTGACAAGAACTTATGTTGATTCCAAAACATAAACTAAAAATATCATATATTACTACATCCATGTCAAAAATCTTACTTTATATAAGTGGGAGTAGGTATAGAAAAAATGCTTGTGAGGCTTAGACAAATGAAATAAAACAACTGATTGCATTATAGAAAATCTCAAAAATAATTTGCGACTCATATTATGACTTTGATTTAATATGTTAACTTTCAAGAAGTCGGTATAGGTAGAACGGTATTGTTTCTCATTACTTTAGGTTGACCTTTAGTGTACCCTACTTAAGTAAATACTTCCGGACACTGATTGGACAAATCGTGCTGATACCCAAAATGTTTTATTAATTCTAGGCTCTAGCATTATTATACTTTTAAACAGTGCCTTATATTTTTTTAAATTTTTTTTATTTAAATATTATGAGTTTTTTAAATTTATGTGCCATTTGCAGAAAAAGGGGGAACTTTCACCCCAAACATCATCTGCTTAAATACCAAAGAATAGAGACGGTTTTGCTATGATCGCAATTTTAGCTAGGAAATTACTGGAAGTCAGGCTATAGATCGTCATTGTTTTAAATGAGTGAATTTTTCGAAAGTTTCACTTTGGTCGCCTATGGAAAATAAATAGTTAACGTTCTACCTAGAAAATCAGCCATCTGATGCTGAGGAGAGAACCTAATACGGCAGGGGACTGAAACTCTCCGGATACCGTTCTTCAATTAAATTACACCTGTTTACCATATATTACATCTGTCTATGTAAAAATACTTATCTACATTGACTATATTTGACGGGGGTAACATGGTGTGTGAAACATAGCGCCTTAATGAAACTGTACAGTACACCCTATGGGTACTAGTATCGCATTGCATATCCCTGAGCGGGTGTACGTCAAAACAAAGCGGCTATAAAAATACAGTGCATTTTCTTTTTGCCTCTCTACAAACTAATGTTTTGTCAAAATATATGAACAATGACTTATTAAGTAGAGCAAACATCATATTATATTATAATATATTATATGATTATATGTTTTTTATAGAACATCTAACAGAATAACATAAAAATGTTCCACTAAAAGGGTTGGTTTGATGAATGCAAAACGAATGTGAAAGTACAGAAAGTGGCTTTTTATGGTTCAAGACTATTTTTTTGACCGATCTTCGTGGACTCACCCTACTTTCTTTGCGGAAAATTTTCACATGTCCTTAGAAATGCTACATAAGTGAAAGTTTTATTGAATCAATTTACATATTGTTTTTAAAAATCCTAAAAATATGCACTTCACTATAGAAGTCTATGGGAAAATTAATACGACATTGAGGCCTATGGCAAGCCCCAAAAGGCTGGGCAATCATAGTGGAATGCACAGACCAACTCGTCAGACGGTTTCTATAGGCTGAAACAATCCATTTGATGGACGAAAATGTTTCATGCAAAATTTAGGCAGAAATGAACAAATAACCTGGAACCCCCTTGTGTGAACCCCCTTTTCAACATCTCTTGATCCACCCCAGGGTCCCTTTGGCCCGATACAGGTTCAATGGCAAGGGTTCTTGAAATGATAGAAAGGGCCGACTTTGAAATAAGGGTCAATCAGGAATGATTAAACTTACTTGTGTTAACTTACTCTGACTGCGACTTGCAGCATCCCTAACACGGACCCGATCGCCTATTGTGACCAGACCTAACCGCTCTAACTGCTTGTCATCGAGTATTAGACATGTCTCCAGGGAGTCTATTTTCTGTTCAATAAAGTTATTTGATAGAATTCCCAAATTTATTGCGTCCAGCACTTTTTTATTCGGTGTTGTGACGTCCATTTTACGGTCTGATTTGAAGTATACACGATTGAAAAATTCCGGGTTGACATGCCATTAAGATATTTTTGTCCACATCAGGTAAAGAAGAAATCACTGCACGTAAAGAAACGAAAGCTGCACATAAAGTAATAAGAGATCGACATAAAATAAAGACGAAACGACCTCACGTAATAAAAAAAATCACTGCACGTAGAGATAAATCCACATAACGTAAATACATGATGACATAACGTAATCATAAAACGACAGAACGTAAAGACAAAATGACAGAACGCAAAGACGAAATGACAGGACGTAAAGACCAAATGGCAGAACGTAAAGACAAAACGACTTAATATAAAGATGTACCTACATAACGTAAATGCAAAATGACCACTTGTAATTATAAACCCACAGCAAGTAATGTAAAATTGACAACACGTAAACTAATGTGTATCTCATCAGACAGTTTAGGCGTTCCAAACAAATATGTATAAATATATATATATATATAAATCAATGTAACAAAGATGCTAGACATTTTTTAAAGCGTTGTTGGTTGATGAATAGGAAGTAAAATGTTCATGTTTTGATAATAGAACTAAGTATGAGAAGCTTAAAGAGGCAATGTTAAAGAAGACACTTGCACTTGTTTATAGACAACAACACATTTATGTCTAATTCACTGCATGTACTTACAAAAAAAAAAAAAAAAAAAAAAAAAAAAAAAAAAGAATGTGTGTATTAAAAAAAAAAAAAAAAAAAAAAAAAAACAGAATGTATGTCTTACAATATAACAAAAGAAAGATTTACTGGAGGTCAAAAAGTACAGGAAAGATTTTCAGAATTAATATCTTTATTGCATACTCATTTATCATAAACATATTCATACATTTTAGTGCTAGCTTTAAAAATTAAGTACTTAACTTTGCACTTGTGCAAAAAAACTGTAGTTCTTTATTATAGTACTTTGTAGTTCTTGAATAAGTTCAGATGTATATGTATAATTTCTTTATATACATGTATAACTAAGCTGTTATGATAAACTAATTTATTTTAATTTTCTATGTATGACCTTTTTTTATTTGTATACTCATTGAATCACTATTACCACTACAAATTAATAAATCAGTTCTCACCAAAAGTTGCATAGTTTGCTCGCCATATAATTGCCAAATGCTCACGGAAGGCATGTAATGCTCACTGGTTGATTCAATAGTTACATACATGTATGTAAATGTAAAAGGGAACAGTAGTTACAGTAACTGTACAAACTATACATGTCACTAGTTTAGCATGCTATCAGTGCTATGCAAAAATGGAATATACAAGTCCATAATACTACATGAATGTTTCTAATTAACTGGTTCATACAGACACTGAGGAAATAAAACTTAATCTTGTTCTTCTTTTGTAATTTCATGTTCCCGTGTTTTCTGTTGACTTTTTCGGCCAGCTATCAAAACCCTTTTTATTGGGACTTCAGTGTGAGTCATGTTCTATGTTGATGACTATATAGTGTTCCATTGTTTCAATATAATTTCATGTACATCTTAGATTAAAAAAAAAGTTTGTTCTACATGTATGTGTTGCATGAGCATGTACTAGCAAACTCGTTTGCTGTTTGCAGTATATGATCATGTACAGTATACATGTAACATTTAATAGAAATATTTTGAACATATATGTACATGTAAATGTGAATAAATGTAATTTTCGTAGATTAAAATTCAACTTTTTAGAAAAACATCCAACTTGGCGTTACTTGTTTTTTTTATGAATTCATGTAGTAGTGAGTAGCTGTCAGATCTAGTAACCAACCCTTATCTTAATGTTGGATTATAAAAAAAATATGTCGTTTTACTACAAAGCTCATCTATAACCATACAGACTGTCTTCAGTTTTTTTAGAGAGAAAAAAATCATCAATACACCAGCTCAATGATTATCATTTGTTCACAATTAGATTTTCCTACATGTGTCATGTAATTCGAGGCATGTTTAGGTGACACAGCCCTATCATTTTATCAATTTAGATTGAAAATCAGAATTGATAAAGCAGTCGCCAGAACCTGAAGATATGTAAGCATTTTAGCACATGAAATTATCTATTACACCGCTGCAAGAAAATAGATCCATATATTTAAAAAAATATCAAATTAGTATCCTCATTTTTTGCCCAATTGAGCAAAAAAAAAAAAAAAAAAATACTGTTAATCTGAATATCACAGGGGCGGATTCAGGCGGGGGCGTGGCTGGCCTGCCCCCCCCCTAAAATTTGCAAATCATGGTTTGTCCAGGATAGATTTAGGTGGTTTTAGGTTGAAACTTTAATTTCTCGCTAATTTTACCAAAAAAGATATATATATATTGGACCCACTCTAAAAGAATATTTCAGAAATTTTAACTGTGTGCGCCCCCCTCTAATATAAAAACCTGGATCCACCCCTGGAATAGCATATTATTTGGTTTGAATCGATAAGATTTCAGTTAAAAGCACTTGATGTCTACCCTCTTATCAGTACCAGTCGTTCATTTCTATCTACATGTATTTACATGACTACACCAGTGGTTTACTTTCGTTATTCAAGTTGTCTACAAATGTTGGACGAATACAAAGCCATTCGATGTTTGGCTTGGCATAAAATCTCTATTAGATTGCACAATATCACTAGTCATGAAAGGGGAAATGGTGAAGAAAGAGCGATACTGTACAACAATCGAATGAGCTTTCTTCATATTTCATGCGGAAGTTTATCAAAATGTTGACAAAAAGAAGCTATGATCCGACAAAGAAAGGGTTTCTTCTGCTCTTTTTGACAAAATTTACACAAGCGTATGAATAGTAAAAGGATGACCCAAAACCCGAAGCCATCCCAGTTTCTTAAATTTTAGAGCAGAGCTCAGCATTGATAAAAATTCGGAGAATTTCTTTGTGTTAGACCGTTATGATGAAATGGTTTGTTCCCTTATATTTACCCACATAAGCGACAGAAAACATTTTTGTATCATACCGGGTCGGGTTCTGACACTTTGAAAAGGAGGGGTGCCAGCCGGGGATCCTCAGGAAAGGGGGTCCTGAGACAGTACTTAACATTTTTCCTCAATTTCATATATTGAAATGACAAAAAAAAAAACCAACTAAAATTCGAATTGCAAAAAAAAAAAATTAAATAAAAAAAAAAAATTAAAAAATAAAAAACGACGAGTTTTCTGTTCATTGATTTTAAGTGTACTATGTAAACACTCTCGAAATTGAATAAAACACAAACTTGTGCACTGCTCCGACGCCACGTGAACTTTTGCGTACTATTTTAAAAACTGAATTAGTGTCATTTCTGCTGAGCATCATGGTGAAATTGATATAGTGGGTTTAATGTTAATAAATTAATAAAACAAATTTGTGTTTGATGCGTTGATCCCGGTTTCTTATGTATGTCTTATCCCTTTTTTATTCTAAAGTAAATTTTCAATCAAGCGACATAAATTGATTCAGTACATGAATACTTTGATTTCAGTAAGAACTTAATTATTACCCATTTCCGCCTTCGTGTTTTAATGAGTTTGTATAAAAAAAAGGTATTTAAAAAAGTGAACATTTATTTCAACATATTGAAAAAATACGCCGGATATTCTACTATGTCATATATCGTAGTTATTCCATAACGAGATCCGATATTAGAAACTGATCACCTGTGCGCTAGTCAAAATATGGAAGTACGAATTTTTGCCACCTTGATGCATAAAAGAAAAAAGTCCTGGGTAATAAGCCCTACCGATTAACTCCTTCCTCATGTTTCAATAATCCTCAATAATATGGCAATTAAAAACCTGCTATGCCTTCGGATATTAACCAAGTATAAAGTTTGCAGAGCGAATTGAACAGCGGGAAAGTCAAAATTTTCGAGAACTTTAACAAATAGGCTTCTGGAACAGGGTTATGTTGCAAGAAGATTTAAATCATCAATCACTACAGGAGTTTTATGGTCGTCATCATGAACTCGTGGATCGTTATGGTGTATCCATCTGCACCATGAAACCTGATTTATTCAACGGGTCATAGTTTTCCTTTCCTCGTTTGTATACCCCGGACTTGACTTTTTATGAGCAACTCGGCGGGTGTTTCTAGACAAGCAGAGGACGCTTACCCTACTGGTGCACCTGGTCCATGCTCCCAGTTTTTAGTGGATATCGAGTTGCTTATTTGCTTTTGTTACTTTGTATGTATGATTTTAGTTACCTTATGTTCTTTGTTGTGTATGTCTGTTTTCCATGTCTGCTCTTTGTCCCTGGATTACATTCTTTTGATTACCGCTATAACTTTGGTTCCCTTAAATACTCTTTTAATGAATTTTATCAAAAATAAAATATTAAAATTTGTTAATAATCGTAGGCATAGCACTTTTTTAAATTCCTTTTAAACCGCATTTTTTAAGGTATTAGTTATATGGATTTTTGGGTTTATCACGCAGGACTTTGCAGTTTTATGTGAAGTTCGTCCATATGTCTTTAAGTGCTTTTTTTGCATGCTTACTTTCGATTCTAAATATAGAAACAATAAATAAAGTAATTTTTATCGCTTGTTTTCTGATATCATAACTAATCATGAAACATATTTATCATGTGGAAGAAATAAGAGAGGTTTAAAGTGATCCGTAAATTCCATGATATTTTTTTCCGGAATTTTCCCCAAACTACCTTAACTACCCTGCATAATCGGTCACTACAATTCCAGTGAGCTGAATTTGGAGTAATATTATCATGTACTAAATAGGTAAAATTTGGTATAATGCAATTCTAAAAAGGACAATTTCGCTTCAAACAGAATTTTATGTTTTTACTTTAAAAAGGACATTATTATGTAGAAGTTGAATAGTATGTCCACTTTAAAATCGTATTGATATCTATAATTTATTCTTATAGTTATTTTAAAAATTATAATCTGACTTGGAACGTCAGTAAATTAATAAACTCTAATTAAAAAAAATAAGAAGATACATTATTAAACAGAAATGAACCCCAGGAACTAAGAAACCAAGGTAACAATGATTAATACAACCTAAAAAAAAAAGAACAAAAAACAAAAAAAACAAAAACAAAAACAAAAAACAGAAAAACCAAAAAAGCAGAAAAAAAACCCAAAAAGCCAAAAAAAAAAAACAACAAACAAACAAACAAACTAAACAAAACAAACAAAACAAAAACAAAACAAAAGAAAACGACTACAGATGTAAAAGGGAATAACCAAAATAACAATCACTAAAAACACAATTTAAAGTCAATTGGAAACTCGGATCCCACTTTAAACTGACACACGCACCAAGTGCACCGGTAGGAAAAGTGCCTTCTGAGAATAGATTATTAAAACCTATCTCAAGAGTAGTTTTCCTTATTTCCAAACATTTTACTTGATACGTGTATTCAGATAATTAGATTTGCTATTCAGATCATTTAATTAAGCTTATATTGGATTATCGGCTTTAAACGTGACGCCTCTTGAGAGTAATACATCTTTAATCCATTTATATATACCATACCCCTTATGTTCTAGTTCACCTGGCTCAAACGAACATAAATTATTTACACAATTAAAACTAGACACTTATAGAAATGAGCTCTCCTAACCAGAGTACCACACTTTCGATGAGACAAAGTAAGACAGTTCAAATGCCTATGTTCTGAGTAACTGAAAGTTTTTCACCAAGATTTTCATGTACATATCCACCTTTAGCTGATGCGAACGCCCACCTACCGTGTTTGTTAAACAGTCTGTCAGTAATTCTAGCCGTGGCTGCTGCTGACGCACCCCCTGCTCGAAATGAATGAAAACAAAATCTAGACTTATCCAGCCCTAAGGACTGTAATGCATTTAACAACAGTTCTCTTGCTCTAGTGTATGATAATAGTAAATTTCCTCTTAAACTATACGATTGAGAACTTTTACGGAAGGTTAAAGATCTAAAAATAAATTCGTCTGCCATACTTATGTTAGCTTTACATAGATACCTTTCCAACAGTTTTACCGGACAAGTGATAGTATTTGTTCTAGATAAAAATACATATGAACCTTCTCGTTTTTGATCAGTCTTACTTTTTTCAATAGATAACGAAGCATAAGTAGGATGGAACTGGATATCTGATTTTCTTATATCGACTAGTTCTGAGGAACGTAGAAAACCTGCATAACAAACAAGGCACATACACGCTAACCTTAGATCGCTTAAGTTACTAAAATCATGAGCATATCTCAAATAATTTTTTTTTGTAATATATCAGGAGTTATTGGTTCTTTTTTTTATGTATTTTACTATGATCTATAATTCTGCTTGATCCGTCTTTTACAGAATTGCATAATAATGAATCACATGGATTTTTATGATTTGATATTTTGTGCATCCAGCTTATGGAATAAAAGGCTTCTTCTACTTTGGACGTAGAAGTAAAATGTTTGCTCAAATAAATAAGATACAAAGCTACATTAAGCTGGGTAGCAGGTAATGGGTTTAATCCATTTGAACTAAACCATTTACAAAAACTTTCAAATGCGTACCTATATTTCTGTCTAGTGTTGTAAGCCCTTGACTTCATACAAAATTCTGGAATATCTTCTGCCAAAAGTCTCAGGTTAGAATTCAAAACATCACTACCCCCAATCCATCGTGTGTTGTTGAAGATGTCTGAAAATCGTTAAAATATAATATAAATTTTTATTATTAATAATGCAATTTTGAAAAAAAAATAATGTAAATATCAAATTTTGACCATGCATTTTTTTCAATGCCTCGTCATAATCACACCACAAAACAGACAGTGGAAAACAGTTATCCACTTCTTTTTCAGGCTTTCAACATTATAGCCAATACCTTATTTCTGTCCTGACTATGACGTTTTTATTGTTTCCTTGAACTTAATGATGAAATAGGCCAATTCGGTACATTTAATGTTCCCGATGCTTTACTTGTGATTGTTTTAGGATAAGGTGTACAGGGGGCACTAACCAGTTATTATCTCTACTCCAATCTCGAGTAAAAGCATCTATTGCTTCAGTATCAGGATTCCAAACTTTAGAATTAAATCTCTGTGTTTTAGTATTCATGAAATTTGCGAATCTATCTATGGAGTAAGGGCCCCTACATTTGATTCATAAATAAGTAAAACTCCCAGGATGTTTGCCAATCATCGATATCAATCAAATTTGAAATACAATCTGCTTTGCATTTTTTTTATCTGGGGGCCCAAACAGGAATCTCTTCTGTAGAGCAAACTTTAAAAATATCCATTGCATAGTGTTGTAAAAACACTTTTGTGAAATCTTTGTTTATAATTTTCACACAACTTTGATTATCTGTATTCCTTTTCACACATTTGTTTCTTGACTCTTTCTTAAACGAATGCAACCCCATTTGGATGGCCCTGAGTTCTCGCCAGGTGGAACTCGTTTCTTTCTCGTTTTCATCCCATATATGATGAAAAACTTTGTAATTCACTTCGTAAGTGTAAGCAGCCGCTGCAACATCACTAGCATCTGACAATATTTCTACAGTTTTCTTCATAGTTTCATTCATAAAAACCTTTTTATTCAGTATAGACAAATTTTTTAACAAAAATATTAGCTCAGAATATACATTTTCTATGAAATCAAACATTAACTTTGAATCCTAAAATGTTCTCTTCTCTATAGATAGATATAGAAATTTTGTCATTAAGGCTGATATATTGCCTAATACTGGTGACATAGAAATAATTCTCCCTCTACATTTAGCTAATTCTCGGGCCGTTACCAGTGGGAAGATTTTTAAAATGAACTGTATTTACAATTCTACTGTTGGTAATTGATAAACAGAATGCTTTAGAATTCCAAACCAAGCAAAGCCATTCCATACTTTGAACAGGTTCAAAAATACATTTTTTTCTTTTTATATGAGAAAACCAGCTTGTTCTAAGGATAATTTAACAAATCTGGACATACTTTCACACTCATTTAGACTGTTGGACACACCTAAACCGTCATCTATGTAGAGAACAATATTGACCCCATTGAGTTGCCAATACCTATCTAGCGGTCTCAAACATTTCTTGAAAAAAGAGGCTGACAATAGGCCAAAAGCTAGGACGCTATAGCAATAAAACTTATCGTTCCATGAAAAACCCAAATACGTCTGTTGTTGTTTACAAATATCAATATGAAAATATCCAGATTTTAATTCAAATTTAAACATAAAACATTCTTTCGAAAAGTATTGTAAAGCTACTCTCCAATCTTCAAATTTTACTTTAGATTTTTTAACATAAAAGTTCAATTCACTTAAATCTAGAATGAGAGGATTCACCACAAAAGGCTGAAATGGAACTTAATTAATACAACCATCATCTAATAGTTCGGAAATTGTCTCAGTTGCAAAATCGCAATTTTGTAAGGCTGATCTGTTATTTTTAAAACACATAGGTGGAGGTATATCACAAAAAGGTATTAAATAGCCATATTGTAAAATATCTAGAAGAAATTTGCTTGCACCTATATACTTCCAAAAATCAATATTTCTAGAAAGTCTATAGTTAACTCCTTTAAGATTAGAGTACATATCAATTTTATCAAAATATTTAACATGTTCAAAAAGAACACCCATATCGAAAAGGTCAGAATTCAAGTCAGAATACTTATCTTTTATATCAATTTTGTGGGTTTGCTGCTGGCTTGTTCTTGGAGCAGTTGATTTTCCAATGCCCGTAGTTTCGGCAGTTAAAACACTGGTCATAGGGGGTCGCCTGTCGGCGACGGTTCCTCGGAAAGGGCTGTTGATTACAGTTGTACTGAGGAATGTCATCAGTAGTCATCAGTAGGAGGCCTGGAAACGGTAGCTGTAGGTCTGTTATACGGTTTAGAACGGTTCTTCTTGTCCTTGATTGAACGCGTAGCCCTGTTTTCAGCTTGTCGCAAACGTTTAATATCCTTTGAGTTTGATGCTAAGTCGTCGCTTTCGTATTCTCTTACTGTTTTTCGCGGGTGAATTATCAGCTATGCGAATCAGTTCATTTCTCTTAATAACTTTCAGAATTAATCCGGAAATGATATTTGAATCAGCAAAATTTCCCGGCTGAATCTGCTTTAACAGTTCCTGTAATTCGTCGAGTTTATCCGAGTTAAAGTTGAACTGGATTTGATTTCCCTCTCCCTTGAATCTTACAGAAACTTCTTTCCTTAACTTTGACACCAACGAGTCGTTGCCCAATAATAGATCGTTCCTAAGAACTGAAATATTACTGTCAAATTAGGAAGTCAGCGACTGAAACGATTCATCATTCTGTGAGATAACAGCTTGTTGTACCGGTGCAGAGTGAGTTGGATTGTGTTGTGCGATATCAGCTGGGTTTTTTAGTAGTAAGCTATCTTCGTCTTCTATGTGCTCGCGACGTTCAGACATAGTGTAACCGGTGTGCTACTAGGCAAAGCTTCGAATGACGAACATCCTTCAAATATCCTTATTTATATCCTTGTACTAGAAGATCATGCTTTGCATGAACCCGACAACAGGGGTGACAGTCTTTAAACAAGTATTCATAAATAAAACATATACCCGTTTTACAGGTATACATATTAGTACGTCACACTTAATTATAGTCGTGCCGGTAAACATGTTTATGATTTGTAAACATTAACACGTGTTCACCTGTGTGTGTTAACCGTAACATTTATAAATATAGTTATTCAGCGCACTACTTTTATTGATAATTGTTTAGTGCATACTTTTCAATATATATATATATATCTAAAATAAAATATAAATGTAATGAGAGAAACATATAAAATGTATCAGAAATAATTGAATGTTCCCTTAAAATTTCATCGTTCATTGTCATCGATTTATGGAAAATTTGTGGAGCTGACCTAAACCATGTACTATTAGCCAGGAATTCTTTTCCCTTGACATATAAACGAATTTAATATACTTATCATAATAACCTTAATACAGAATTGTACAACAGTTGCATAATACATTTGTAATGTAAAGTAGGCAAAGAAGTTAAAGCCTTAACACAGACTGGGGTGATCTAATTTTTCCTGCATTCTATAAAATATAACAAGTGGTATTACTTGTCTTGGCGTACTTTTGTTAGATATAGTACTTTAACGATGCATTACGTTTCATGGTTTCAACAAAATATTCTGAAGGATGATTTAAAGATTACTTTGTCTTCGTGCACATAATCAAGAGACGGAACTAAAACACACACACACACACACACACACACACACACACACACACACACACACATATGACTTTGAATGTTGGTTTACACTCAGTTGACCCGGAAAGTTACAGGCTTCATGGAAGACAACAGACCGCTTCATTGAACACCATGAGATAAATATGAACACCATGATTTCCTTTTGATCTAAAATAAAATAAAAAGAAGTAATAATAAGAATATACCTCTAAAACTGCATGTTCATTATATTTATTTACATATTCATTTAACGTGTAATTGCTCATTAATATGTCATTTTCTCAACGTGATGCCTTACTTCACAATGTGAACTTTCTTCAATATTTAAAAAAATTACAGGACTTTCAGTATACCTGTATCAAATCCCAGTAATGAATACACTGTTTTCAAAGAAGCCTTAACATTTTTTGTGGATCGTTGTAATAATTTGATAAAATCTTGTTAACAAGAAGATTTTTGAAGATCACTAGGAGAACAAATGTCAAATAAAATTTAACAACTTTCATGCAAAAATCAATATTGCCTGGGTTGTTAATTTTTTTTCAACTGATTATATCCAAAATGTCAACAAAGTTTATTGCCATTATATTGTGTTTTGAAACCAATAATCCGTTTGACCGTTCAATATGTGTCGAAGTACTGAGCCGCTGCAATGTTTCCACCTCATAATATATATTTACCCAGCAAAACAATTAGCAAAAAAAAACAACAAAAAACATGCGAGATGTTGTGTCGCAGCCACATATTACATATACCAAAAGCATTAGGACACATATTTCTGGGCCAAGCATGGCTTTGGTTTTCAAAATCTCCTCTGACATCAGTTTCGGTATGTTTCACTTCTATATTGAAATCTATAAGTTTGTCCCCTAAAAGTTCAATAAATACCTGTTTGTTCTCTCTGTTTACCAAACATATCTCCTACTTGGATTTAAACGTGAGTACCGTAACTGTCAAGAAATACCCTCGTACTACACTTACAATTGCCTTTCCACTAAGCATATGGAACACAATATTTTGCATCTACACTACAAGTAATTAAGATAGTCCAGATCAATCCATCAAATGGCCCATGCAGCCTACAAAGCTAAATTCGAAATGAAAAACTCCTATTCTCAATATTATAGATTTCAATAGGCTGTTACTTGGTTCAATTTCGGTAATCTGCATCGCCTTCCAATATAAAGGTTGATGAAAGGTCAGTATTTGTTTAAAGTTGTGTGCTTTTGCTTCTCTGCTGACATAGTGGAGTGTTAAATTTATACATGTTAGATCATTTAGATTTATATCAATCATAGACAGAAATATAATCGTTGATTTCCCAAGATAGTCATCGCCCATATCACTAAGTTAATGACATAATGACAGCAGACAATATAGGTCTCTTGCAAGTTGTAGGCCAACAAATCATAGATACTTCCTAAGTTTGATAAATCATATGTGTTTTGTACTCTAATCTTCCCAAGTTTGATCAATCATATGTGTTTTGTATTCTAATCTTTCAAATTCAAACTGAAGTGATTGATTCGTTTGCCTAATGTAATATTCCATGTTGAGTTTGACTATTGTGGTACACTAGTATTTGGTCTTAGGTCTTAAACGGCCATTTTGGTCTAAACACAATCTGAAATCAACTTAGAATGTACTGAAATGTCTGAAAAAAAACCCGTTAAGACTGTGTCAGATAATCAGATCAATTTCAGTCTAAACGTTAAGACCGAGTCAGACTGTAATTAAGGTGGTTTTCAGTTCATCACATATAAGACTTGTTCAATCTTGTCCAACTGAATAAGATCGGCCATTATATATTTTGTTCAGATCAGTTAAGACTTGTATGACAATGTTGTTATAAGATGATGTGAGATATCATCCAGTCTTGTTAAGACAAAAAAACATCTCCCGTCTATTATAGGTATTATTTAAGTTAATGTTGAATTTAACATTCCTAAAAAAATATTTTCTTTATGGCATTTGTTCTACTATGAAGAAGATGATGATGATGATGATTCAAGCCATTAGTATGCAAAATAAAATATCATTCTCTGTATTATGCGGCGTCAAACAGGCCTAAGTATTTTTAACTATTTCTACTGAAGAACAACTTTAACCGACAGATTTCCGGTATTTTACATAATGCATGCATTGAGGTTTATGAATTCAGCATGGTACAGTTAATACATATAACAAGCCATTATCTCTGATCCTTGGTTGTATATAGCTTAATCATACAGCGTTAAATGCTGAATCCCCGGGGCGAAACTGTGCGTACCGTGTGTATATTATGCTTTGGTGTGTTTCATTCCCGAATTCTCATTGGACATTAAACAATTACATAGCATCAGGTGACCTTTTTGTTTCCAATCACAAATACAAAACATAAACTTTTGTAATGTTGTAACATTAGATTAGCAGATACGTATAAGTTAATTTTAGGAAAACATTTGCATTTATTTTACAATATTGTCAATATTAGATAGAGCACCCACCTGTCTCAATAACCTTATACACCCTGACGTTCAAAGTTTAACTTCGTAACCCTTTCGAAAAGGCAAGGTTTTAATACAGCCATTCTGTAGACTGTCGTTAACATCAGAATCTTTCAATCCTTCTATTATTGAAGCATGGAGCAAACGCAACCCATCCGTTAAAGATCTAGGCTCTCTTTCAAAATTCAAGGCTGCACTAAAAGATATATCCTAAAAAAAAGAATAATATGAAGGTGTAGTTCTTTTTGATTGATTATTGATCTTATCCCATAGTTGAGCAAATAAAATTGTTATACACTAAAATGAAAACATAGGTTTCAAAATTTAAAGATATAGTTATTATAAACAGAACCGAAAATCTGTTGGTATCATATGGATCAACAATGTACATGCAATGTATTAATGGTGAAATAAGTTAGTCGAGGGACCCCTGAGGACCTCGTTGCCTAAAAAAATGTCCTCTGTGTATGAAATCTGTAAAATCTCTCTCCTTTATTTATCTTAAAACTATACTTATGATGCATATGACACACCAGATTATAAGTCAAGTTCAACTTTAACAGGAATGTTTCATATTTAGACATTTGGTTCTTGTATAGTAGATAAGTAATACATGTACTTCTAATGGATCCCGGATTGTACTAAGTGCTGGTTCATATGATTTCTGTCAAATATTTCATCCTTATATTTTGTGTCCCACTTTTATGTTTAATCAGTTTATACGTGCAACGATTTAATGTTGTGGTGGATCCATAAGAAGGTGCAGGGGATTGTTGACCCTTACGTATGGGAAAATTTGTTATTTTCATTTGTAAAATTGACAAAAACTGGCAAATAATGTCGTTACTCCATTTAAATAAAAATAAAAGTCGCGTCATGCATTAAGCAAATTTTGTCTGACTTAAAAGTACTTTTCTCAAAAAAAAAAAAAAAAAAAAAAAAAGGCACTTAACTGTTAGCTGTAGACCAAGCTACGAACAGATGGAAAAACCACTATTCTTAAACATCGCTCTTAGTTGTGTTATTTCTGTATTTTGTAAATCTTTACCATAGAATTAAGGGCAGATAATATATACAGACAGAAAGTTACAGGACAAAAACAAAACATCACAATTTTAGTGAAGTAATATCTTTTTGAATCCCCATAGTAAACTTTCGGACCGTTACCTTTCTCCCTTTCGGTCCCTTTCTCCTTTTATGAAGTTTGAATTCCTTGTTATTGAAATGATAAAAGACGAGGTCCACGCCGATACGGTTGCAAAATATGTTGTAATCAAATAGTTACAGATATAAACATTAAAGAGGCGTGATCACGGCTTAGCTGTTACTCGCGTGAACTTCGGAACGTGCTGGGGATACTAAGTATATAACGGATAAATGATAATAATTTAATGATTTTAAACGCCCATCCCAAATGGCATTTTTTATTGAGAGAAAAACTAATATTACTGCACTAAGACCAGTCATTGCGATGTTAAGATCGACCGCTCCATGTTCTGTAGTAGGCTGAACTTAACAGCTGTTAAAGCGGTGCTATTATACAACACCGCTCATACATATACTTGTATTACGTATTTTTATCAACCATATGTGTATACAATATGTATACATCTATTCAATACTAATCGAAAAAGTACCAATACAATCAATTAAACAAGTACGAAGGAACAGACACAGTACAGACAAAAAGGGCCAACCATAAAGGGTCAACCTAAAGAAGGTAAAACTGCGTCAATAAGAGCAAGGTTAATACGGATTTAGCTTAAGTTTCAAGTGACGTTTGTTCAAAAACAAAACCTCACTGGCAGTTTTGATTTATCGCTAAGTTTTAGTTATGCAATTCTAAGACAAATAAGGTTTTAAGTCTGCACTGTATGTATTAGAGAGGAAGGTTCATTTTGTGAAATAAGAAGAAGGCATACGTAAAGATTCAGGAAAAATCCGAACGAGAAAAAAAATCCAGTATTAATCCTTCTCGTCCCATATGTACCTTAATATGTCAGATACAACGCCAGTCACTGCAAATAAATGTATTCATTACAAAGTAGTACATGTCTCGCCGTCCCATTTTTAAACATTTCTTCTTACTGCCTCAGATTTATTTTCCGGCAGAAAAGATTTTCTCTCATTCGGGTAAATTTATAAATTATAATTTGCATTTTTTATGTACTTTATGTACAGATAATCACTGACTGAGTGAACCTAAGAGTCTTTTAATGCTAACACTTTGCTTCATATTGTCCCACAAACATTGTAGAGCTTACAAATATAGAATCCAGGCACGGGTTAATTTTGCCCCCTCCCCTTTCCGATCCATAGATATATCCAATAATACATAAAAATACTGCAAAACATCTTCCAACAACTGCATATTGAGTATATGTAATGCCAAGGCTTGCCGTAACTACGCAGACATTTTGTTCCGCTTACAAATAGGCATCTGGAACAGCGTTATGTTGCTACAAGGTAGAAGTCATCACTACAAAAGTTATATGGTCGTCATCATGAAACCAGACATTTTATTAAATCGATACTCGGACTGAATAATACTTGGCATTTTCACGGATAAAAATTCATATTTCAAGATGGAATTACAATGAGGCACTCATTCTTGATATCCTCAGCATTTTGTGGTATTTGTTGCCGTTTTTTTTTGATAACTTACCAGTAATATATAGACGATAAGTTTACATGAAATATGCGTCGTCTGTATTTCTTCATTGCGATTTATCTCCCTTATCAGCTATTCCATGTCTACGTAAACCACGTTGTAACAAAACATATCATAATATATTGACAATATGTATTGCCTTCATGATATCTTTGCCTCTTTTTCGATTTTTTTAATTTTCAAACAGGTATTTATAAACATGCATAATACATATCGTGCAAAATTGTTTTAGGTCAGACAGTAGAATGGCAGGACTAGCAGCCAAGTTTTTAACAGTTCACTGTTATGATTAAATGCAAAAAGCAAATTTTGCATTTAGTGTTTTATTCATAATAACATGTTTATTCCATGTTGTTCCATTATATCATACATTTAGATTAAACTATCACTTTTTTGTATATGTATTATATGTCTTGCTTCAACTCTATATTGTCAACCCTATATCACACCTCTAGACCTAAATTGCATACACTATATCGCACTCCTTCACATAACATATCAACCCTCGACCTATATTACCCTGCGCGCCGTTGGCTCTTTTGGTGATATAGGAGACTCGGGTTGATACAGCATGTGATACAGATTTTGACGTGTTATATTCAGTATATATTAAATAAAGGCCGTCATCTGGTAAGTCAATTGTTATTTTGTGTATAATCACTTTCGACTTTATGGGATACTGTCAGGTTTTTTTCGCATGTAGACTAAAAAGTCGGAGTGAGAGATGAAACGAATATTTTTGTTGTCCTAGGTAAGTATTAGCTATCCGAGTTTCCTCAAATAATGACACGGGACCCATTAAGGAATAACATCTCCTGACTGCAGATAGATGGACGTCTTCGGAGGGATTAAAATAGTTTTAAAAGACCTTTCTTGTTTAATGTAAGATCTTAATTAAACTGAATCAACAAAGACATCATATAATTAGTTCAGTAATACATCCATTCTGTCCATGGAAAACCTTAACATATAGATAAAATATTAACCCAATCAAAAAACCCCAACAGTAACTGAAAGCTAAATCAGAACATAAATTAAGAATTGACAATACCATCAAAATTACCAGCATTAAAAAATAATCGGTCACTACAATTCCATGAACCAAGTGCACCGGAAGTACAAGTGCCTTCTGAGATTTAATCTACTTCCAGGATAGTTTTTGTAATTTCTATTCATATTAAATTATGCATGTACTTCATTAAATACGTTAATCTCGTTGGATTATCGGCTTTAAACGTGACACTTTTTGTGTGGAGGTAATACATCTTTGAACATTTATATATGCCATGCCCTTTATTAAACTATAACTTATATTTACTACATATTTGTCAAAACATATATCACAATATAAAATATATTTGTTTGTTTGTTTGTTTGTTTGTTAGGGTTTAACGTCCGAGCAGCAATATTTCAGCTATATTCAGACGATGAACATGAAATTGATGACAAAATGAACATGAAACGATGATGAAATGAAAAAGGGATGGGGCACAAGGACAATGTGGTCGACAAATTTTGATTGCCACTGAAAATAGGGAGAGGTGGGTGGGATCGGGCAATTTTGCCTCCTGTGGCGGAGCCCTATGGTTCCTACTCCGGGAGAATACCACAGTAGGGTTCTTTAACGTGCGAGGAACGTGGCATCTTTCCCAACACGGTGCACCACTATGATTTGCGATCAGGGTTTCCGTATTATAGCCTGACAACCCCAGCATGCAACACGCCAGGGGTACCCCATTCCACCACCTGGGGCACACATCCCAGATGCTCTGTGGGCAAAGCGCCATAGCCCCCGACTAGGGTTCTGAGCAATATAAAATATAAATGAAATAAGAAAAACATATCAAATGTAATTAAAATAATTGAAGGTTTTCTTGTAAAATTCATCGTTTTTTGTTACCACACATGCTTACCGATTTATAGAAAATTTGTGGAGCTGTTACACATGTACTATTGGCCAGGACTTCTTTTTCCTAGATAAATAAATGAATTTAATATCTTACCACAATAACCTTAGGGCATACTTGCATAATATTTACATAATATATCTGTAATGTAAACATGGTAAAGTAGCCAAGGAAATTAAAACCCTAATAAATACTGGGGTTATATATTATTCTTTTGAAATTAATGAACTATAACAAGTAAGATTTCTTGTGTTGGTGAACTTTACTTTCCCGTCTTTTTCTAAAACAACTTTTTTATACATTATGGAAGTGATATCAGTAAGTTTTCTTTTTTTTTTCCAAATCTGCTATCAGGACGAGTCTCTTCCTTACAGTCTTTAAATTCGTTTTCTGAACACGCATGTATCTTTTTCTTACTTGGTTAATTCGGGTTTTGTTCACAACACACTGAGAAAGGGGATTTTGCGTCTGCAAAGCCTTAGAAATATTTGATTCCATTTCTATCCCGGATCTCTTGTAAGTTTCTATGGCGTTACTTCTGGGTCTGCTTCTGCTTGAAACCTTGTCAAAACCTTGGTTGTACGATAAGCAACATTCATTTATTGTAAGGACCATGTTTTTTCTTGGATAAAAGTTCCTAACGCTCTTACCAAAGGAACAATCAGATCAATTTTTATTACAGTGACTTTCCTACAACCATGACAATGTTTTGTTATCAATCTACTGAACAATACAAAAGATTGACAGAGCTATTGGGACATTTAAACTGACCATTTGCTATTGTAAGACTTGATGAACAGGTAGCCGCTCACCCATAAAAATTAACCGGGTCATGGTTAAGGCAGCCAATACTTGCTATGTTTCACATCACATGGAATTTACTTAGCTTGTGAATACTACTGACAATGTGTTTTGAGGGAATTTAGTGTGTTTTTTTACATAATTGGTAATATTTTGTTGTTTTGTTATTGCATTTAGCAATCGATAGAGACATATTCAATGTATTTTTTTGTATTGCTAACACAGGAAAAGTACTAATGTGGAAAACTATTGGTTGTGAATATTGTTTATATTTTTCTAAGAAAAATAAGCTTTAAACCCACAGGTCCCCTAGTGGATTGCAAATATGAAATGGCAAATTAAACACTTTCATGGAATGAACAATAACTTGAAAGTTACAAAGTAATGCTACTATTTATTTGAATTTTCCTATCTTAAAGGTGAATCTATTCAATACTGGTTTTTAAATATATGCATTTATATATACTCTTTCAAAGTATGTACTTTAACAACAGTTTGGATTCTTATAATTTTTTTTGCACATTTTGTTCATATTGTTTAAGATAAACATGTACAAAATGTACATATAGTTCTTATGAAATTTAATGCACTTCAGCCATAAGTATAATTCCAATAAAATCATTTTTTTCACATGAAACACTTAAATCAGAGCTGTAAGTCATAGCACTTTATCCAGAACAATAATTACAATGAAAATAAAACTACGGAATATTCTTCATATAATTCCATTTATATGTATATCAGTGCACATAATCCCAAGTTGTACTTCCAATGAAAAAAACAATTAATACAAATCTTTAATTAAAAAAAAAACATTGCACTAGATCCCAAACTACATTTTATGGTAATGAAATTCATTACTCTTTAATAATCCACAAAAGGTTTCAAGAAATAAACCCAAATCTATAAATTCAATGAACTGTACTTAATACGAAGAAGTTTCAATGTAAATAACATTTATTCCAAATCTTAAATTACATTGAAAATCATTGCACTTGTAATCCCAAATTATAATTTCAATCAAATTAAACGCACTAAATCCCAAACTATAACACAAATGAAACTTATTATTAACATGATACTTAATCACAAAATATGACAAAAACAGTGCAGTTAATCCGAAACATTATAATTCCAATGAAAATCCTTCACAATTAACAAAGCACTTAATTCACTTTTAGGCTTACTCGTTCTCAAAATTGAATAAAATAAACTCATAGCACTATTTCAAAAATTGTAATTCATGTGAACCTCAAACTTTTTGCAATTGTTATAACACTTGTTCCTTAAATATAGTATGAATCACATACTTTCCATAAAAAATACACCTTGGTAGGCCTATTCCAGTTTTAGGAAGGAGGGGACATTTTTATAATAATATATATATAATTAGACTTCTGTGCAATGTAGTTAAGATAAAATAAAATATTTTATTATACTATTATTCTAAATCATGGTTTGCAACGTTGTCAACAAAATACAAGATAATTTATTAAATTTGAACTCCCCTCACCAATGAAAAATAGCCCAGGTAGCTGCTTCAGATTTAAATAACTAGGAGCTAGCAATGAGAAGATTCATAGGTGAGTATACATCAACTCTTTCAATAGCAACGGGTCAGTTTAAATGTCCCAAATAGCTTTGTCAATCATTTGTAGTGTTCAGCAGATTGGTAACAAAAGAGTGTCATGGTTGTATCTACCCCGGACTTGACTTTTATGTGCAACTCGGCGGGTGTTTCTAGAAAAGCAAAGGACGCTTACCCTACCGATACACCTGGTCCATGCTCCGAGGTTTTAGTGTTGTCCGAGTTGCTCATTTGCTTTTGTTACTTTGCATGTATGATTTTAGTTACTTTATGTTCTCTGTTGTGAATGTCTGTTTTTCATGTCTGGTGTTTGTCCTTAGATTGCATTCTTTTGATTACAGCTATAACCTTGGTTCCCTTGATTACTCTTTAAAACAGACGGTACGTGCGTTGTTCGTAAGCGTAACAGAACGCCAGGATTATTAGCAAAAATAGAAGTGCGACAATGCTATAAGCCTCAGTAAAATAACTCATATTTCAAAACATTACGTAAGGGTAATTTTGCTGAATAATATCACTTATTCTATTTCCAACGCAGTCGGTATTGAGTTTACTTTAACATCACGTGAAACTGATGATGCTTAACTATGGCAACTTAACCTGTCCTGAATGTTTTCAGTCAATAACAGTTTTTGACTTTCAAAGTTTGGATATACTTGTTGAACCAATAAAATAATTAATGGAAATACGAAATAATGCACAGTGATTACAATGTTCACCAAATAAAATCCAAATCGGATTTAGTATTTTAATTATACCTACTGACAATGCAAGTAAAAAGCTTCTGCTATCTTTTATCTTTTTAACTCCCCTGACCGAAAGGCCATGTGAGCTATTGTCATCACTACGTATCCGTTGTCCGTCGTCGTCGTCCGTTGTCGTCGTCCGTAAACTTTTTCAAACTTCTTTTCCTCTGAAACTACTCAATAGATTGAAACCAAACTTTCCATGAATGTTCCGTAGGATACTTTTAACAGTCCGTGTGTGGGAATTTTTTATCTGGCAAAAACATGGCTGCCGTTACTAAAAATAGACCATAGGGGTCGAATCGTAGAATTATGGGTTCTGATATGGATTTCTTTTATAAATCTCCTCTTAGACAACTTGAAGAATGGATCGTAACCAAACATTGCATGAATGTTTGTTAGGATAGCCTTAACAATTTTATTTGTCGAAAAAAGCTGGTTACCACTAATAAGAAATGATGACTTGTTGAAACAACTTGAAAACCAAATGATTTAGTCTCATTAATGATAAGCATGGTGAGACTGACCTATGCTGAAATTTTCATAAAGATATGTTGCTCAATGTTGGAGTTATTGCCCTTGAAGAAAACAAAATGACAATTGGACATTTTTTTTTGTAATATGAAAACCGGATGGATAACTAAGATGCTCTGTATTGATTAAATAGTTCTTGTGACAATAGTACGGTAAGGTCAAGAGTCCAGTTTTATATAGCTATAAAGACTATTTTTGACCAGGTGAGCGATTCAGTTTAAACACTCTTGTTTTAAAAAAAATATTTGTTTTATAATAGCATTGTACATTAAATGTTTGTTTCACGCAACTGTATTTTAGTGAAAACCCCATTGATACTAAATGAAAAAAAAGTCATTTATATTGAAAATTTATTCAACCCAGACGATCATCGAACACATATCACATGTGAAGTTTCGGACATATTTTAAACCAAATCCTAGTTTAATTTTTATAATGTGGTGCTGAACAGGGCCTGTCGTCAAAAATGGTTTATGTGGGTTGAAAGTACATTTATATAGGTACCTTGAAGTTTCCCTTCCATTTTCCCGTTGAAAGTGCAAGTCTTGGGTTGGAATGCCATACAACGAAAATTTGTCTAATTCAACTCTATCTGGTTCGAGCAAGGGAATGTTTCCGAAACTTATGTTGTCTGTCATCTTTCATATCACTGATATTTGTTTTTTTTCTTTTCTTGGTGTCATATATTGTTGATGAGTTGCGATTTATATGAATACCAATTATAGGGCTTGTCCTAAGTTTTTTTTTTCAACTTTTAGTTAACATATTTCAGGACGAAAATTATTGTGAAAACTCTCATTATTGCAATTGTTCCCCGAGTTCTAATTGTTCCTCAAAAGGTCTAATGATGTATATATTTCGAATTATTGACGATGATTGAACATAATCAACTATAGTATAACCTATGCAAGTATTGGACCGGTGCAAGTTTTTTTTCTCTTCATATAACTATTTACCAAGCAAAAACATCAGACAAAACGTCTGCGAGTAGAATAAGGCTTCATTACTACTTTAATTAAAAAACAAGTTCCTGCCCAACTGTTGCAAAATTCTCAAAAAAATATTTCTACCCAACGGTAAGATTTTTAAAAGAAAAAAACCATGTCCCAAAAAACACATTTACAGTGCTGAATGAGCCCTTTAGAAAAAGATCATTTTAAATATATGAACCTCATATTTAGGTTTATTCAGCTTCATTTATTAAAAAAGAACTGAAAATACGTTATCTTAAGTGACTCCCAGAGCAACCAGTGTAACAATAAGAAAAAGTAAATCAAGGCTTTACGTTTTTTTTTTTTTTTTTGGTTTTTTTTTCGGATGGAATAGAGAACTTTTCTGCATGTGTCTGTATCCGAGTAACTTTTATGTTACAATTATCATTCTATATCGTTAAATTGAACTCACAATTATAGATATTACCCGTGATACTTGCTTGTTCCATAACTTTCATTTCCAAAAGCCAAAGTATTATTTATTAAAAGAAATATAAAAAAAAATAATACTGATAAAATAACCGACAAATTGAAACTCAGAAATGGCCTCGGCACAATGTCATTTATAAAAAATGTGTTTTACGCAATAGTACACTTATCCCCATTGCACGAGCGTTTATCATGTTTAAAAAAATGAAATAATGTGATAAAAATCAGGTAGATTTGCATTGATTTACATAATAGAATAGCATTATTAATATCATTGAATGAACTCTTTATTGACTGTGACATAATTTCAATTGGTTGTTTATTCCCATTTCGTGTTTCTACATTGTACCAAAATTATTAATAAGTGTTTGACTTCAAAATTAAAAGGGTGTATTTTCTAAGTTTTACTCGAGAAGCATTGAAAAGTGAACAATTCAACAAACAGGATTAATTTGCTAATTTGCCGAAGATGTTTGAATATTTTTATATAGGAACTCTAGAAGAAAGATAAATTTAAACAATAATTGGTTTTACACTTTTAAGAGGTCTTTGAATGTTTTGTTTAATAGGAGCTACCGAAGAAAGATAAAACAAATTTAAGTATTTGCTAATTAAAATCATAATCTTAACAATTTTTGACACGTTTAAAAGATCTTACTAACATACACGTATAATAGACACTGCAAATGAGTTACAAACACAATTATTGTTCACATGAAATTATTGTCGCAAATTATTTCACATTTGTTGCAAATTTTTTAAATTTTTTTTTAAAATAGCAATGTCCATGGAGCATTGAAATAGGTTGCAATTCTTTCAGGTTTTAGAAGGGCATGAAATCCACACGCACCATCATAACATGAACTCTGAAGAAAAAAGAAAAAAAAAGCAAAAAATGGGATTTTCGATTTTCCCGTAAAAATCACATAAAAATCCACTATGAAAATAGAATCATATTTGTGTTAGTGAATGTGTGTGTCGAAAGTGGGTTCGCACGGGGTTATCTGCGGTCACGTACTGAATACCATGATCAAGAAACAAAGGTATATGAGAAACCTCCACATAGGCGTCTATTTCTGTGCATTATTAGAGTACCATTCTATTGAGGAATCAGACAATGAGTGGCACATCGTTTTCTCCGTTTTGGACTCTTTTGTCTCAAATATATTCAATAGAAAGCAACCGAAAAGCTATTTAAATTAGTGACGTAAATATCATTAACTGCTGATACAGGTAAAAAGTACAATGCAATTCTAGCGCCATTTATCAATAGTACATTTCAATTAAATTTGACTTATTGATATATTAAAAACTCTACTGCGTTTTTCTTCTTTATGTCACACCTTATACACATTTCGCCTGATTCGCAGAGAGAGGGTATTTAAATGATAAGTATTTTGTATTATTAATTACAGATAAAACCATGCATTCAAGGTCTGTAGATTTTCCTTCATGCCAATAACTATTAACATACAGATATTTTAATAACTGACACACTACGTCAATCATTTACAGTTTTACATTTTGTGACTTAAGTGTCATTCCCTGTAAGAATCAGGCAGTGGGTAAAAATTTGTATTAGTTTGAAAGTTTGATTTTGTGCACCATTAGAATTTTTCCGTATCACTTGGTTAAATTGAGTTATAACTTCATTGAAATGCACTGAAAATGAACAATTCAAGGACAGTTAAATCTGTCAAAAACGTAATTTATCTAACATTGTATTGAAAACATTCTGAGAAAATTCAGTAATGCAAAGATCAAATAGTGGTCTTTTTAAATAGACAAAGCATCTTTAAGTAAAATTATCTTGTCCGATCAGTGGGTTTTTGAAATGTTTCTGGTTTTTCCCACAAAAACTGACACTTAATACGAGTAACATCCAGATTACAGGTTTTCTGTGCAGTGATCAATAAGATTAAGTTTAAGAAGGTAAAAAGCTTTCGGGAGTCCTCACATGTCTTATTTGTTAAATGGAATGTCAGAGTAATCATGTTCAGACTAATATCCAAACTCGTGATGATTGTGTTTATCGCGCTGTTAAAATGGAACTGTTCAGATCCTTGTAAATGTCCAGATCCAGCCAAAAGTAAAATACACATGCAAAATATTTTCTGTACAACGAAAAATAGTGAGTAAATTTTAAGTTAACAATTTCGTTCAATTACGATTTTACATAATTCTTAGTAGTTATAGAATAGATTCTAAACCAGATATAAGGGCATAAAAATGACGATGCCTACAATTATTCGGTTTCATTAGAATAAGTTCCGACTTCGTTAATTTGCATGTCCTCTCTAATTATATTATATTATTGCGTATTAAGAATTTTTAAGTATTGGAAGAGTAATCAAGGGAACCAAGGTTATAGCGGTAATCAAAAGAATGTAATCAAGGGACAAAGACCAGACATGGAAAACAGACATACACAAAAAGATCATAAAGTAACTAAACTCATACATACAAAGTAACAAAAGTAAATAAGCAACTCGGATTCCACTAAAAACTTGGAGCATGGACCAGGTGTACCGGTAGGGTAAGCGTCCTAAAACAATTTAGCAAAAGAAAAATCACAAAGAAAATATTTCTTAAACATTTCATTTTTTGTATCGTTCGTCTGTATTCTAAAACAAATAGCCTTCGACTATTTGTTTTTGTTTTACGGAAATTTAATTGTTTGAATTTTTAAATCGGAATCGGTAAGAAAAATGAAAATTGAAAACTAATGAATCATGCCCAGAGAAAGCACAATAAAAGCACATGGTTTATTGGCTTTTGAAAACGAATTAACAGTTCGTTCATCTTTGTAGTGTCAGATGATGCAGAGAAGTTATTTCAAAATTACAAAAGAATGATGGAGGAAAAGAGGGTGATCTCCCTTTGATGATGACATAACAACACAAATTTATATAATCTTAAACTAGGGTTACTGACATTCAAAAAAGATAACTGCAGTTTCGGCATTTCAGATATCTTTAATACAGTTTGATGGAAAGACTAAAGACTAATGTCACTTAACATAAGTGAAAGTATTTACTGCTTTAATTCATATTTGCTTAACAATTGTTCTTCAGTTCACGACAAAACCACTTTGTAGTTTATTTAACTTCTGTTGAAAAATTATTATTTTACTAAGTTACGAAACAATGTCATGTTTTCCTAGTATTAGTCGGAAAGGTATTAAACCAAACACTGGTGACAAGAGAAGAAAAGGATCATCAGGCTAAATATTTCGTCAATTAGGGTAAGCAAGTAAATAATATATTTTAACACACTTTGCAATTTTATTTCGAATTACTCAAACAAAATATTTATACATGTTATCATAAACCATTTACTTGATATAAAACAGTATTGTATTGTCGTCGGTTCAAGATATTTATGCAAACCATATTAACGGTTTAAATATGTATTTTTCAAATACATCCTTTCCACTTATTTACTTTGGAAATCTGTAAACGTTTTATTTTTCGCGGATTCTGTCAAGTGAATATATTCGCGTGTTTCAATTTACGCTGTTTCAAAAATGCTTGGCGTTATTAAGTGTTCAAAATCGTCTTCTGTCCTCCACAAAAAACGACGCAAGAAAGAACATGGAAAAAATTAGGACGTTCACATTACAGTAAAGGCATAATATACTTCAAAGCTACCCCATTAAATTCAGATAGTTGTCCCAAACACACCAGTAAATGTTCAAGCATTTACGTAAAGATTAGTGTAATCATACAAACAGCACTACAGCCGCCATAATTTTGTAACAACGTTGTTTTTTCTGACAATGACGACATGATAATTATTTTCGTTGTATTATAGAACACCCGCATTCTGACATTTATCGACGTTTCGGGACGTGAGATAATGGGACCGGTTCTTATACCATAATAATATGACCAAATAGTTGTTTGGAAAATTGAATTAAATGACTTATGCAGTAACTTTATTTCTTCAATTGTTTGACTTTACTAACACTATAAATCTTCTCTCACAAAACAGTTTAATGTGCAAAATTTGGTCGCTTTCTCAAAAGGTCGGATTACGTTTCAATACGTTCTCGTAGGTGCTTGCAAACAGTTACCAGGTTTATTGTTTTTGATTGAATGACTGTATGTGTATTCCTTTGTATTTAATGATAATATTTGCTGAGCAAATCAGTAAAATATGAAGTAGAATTTGAGTAAAGGTTATGCACGCTAAAATAATTATTTGTCTTATATTTGCACCAAATCATCCTTTTGTAAACTCTGTAAAAGTCACCTTTTTAAATTTTATATAATATATGGTTTTTCAAATGTATTATTGTCCAGAGGTTTCAACGGTGAATATATTTGACACTGATGATGTAGTGTCTAAAATAAGACTAATTTATTATGTTCGTGTACTTAGATCCCAACGATATCAAATTGAATTCACTTTTGTTCAAATTTTTCAAGTACGACTCGAACTGGATTGATTAAAAATTGTATTACCCGAACCAACGTTTTCCCGATACTCAAATAATACGTTCACATATTCTTCGTATTATTTGAAAGAAAAATTAACCCATATATTTTGTTTCCATCGTTTGTCCATTTGGTGGTATTTTAATGGCATTTGTGGCGGGTTACCATCTAAAAATGGCAATAATGGCAAAATTTCAAAACGTTTGATTGATTACATTACATGCAAGTATAACATACTGTTCAAAAGGCTGTATAAAATGCGTCAGGCATGATTTAAATTATCAAAAAATGCTTGGTCGATGTTTAACGTTTTTTATCAGTTTTCTTTGGGTTTTTGGCAAAGAAAAACACAATTAAAAAACGGAAAATCAGTCTACGTATCACAGTATTTAACTTTCAATAACGAAAAAACAGCATACACTTCAATACTAACTGTTACATGTAGACAAATAGAAGAAAAAGTAACGGTCCAGCTAAGAAATGTGCAAAGGGCGACGCTACATGTGTTTTATCTTTGCAATCTGTTCAATTTGGTCTAAAAACAAATCGTACATTATATAGGGGCACCTTTGTCGGGAAAATTTTCACATACTTTTTCCTTTATAACCAGGTAAATTATATTTCTCATAACCGGAGTCAATTGAATACAGGCCTACAGCGGCTGTACTAGTCGCTCGTTTCTTCACTTAATAACCGCTGCAGACAGGCCTTTCGAAATACCCAAGAATTACTCTAACAATACGTCGTTTGAAAATCGGATAACGTTGCGTAAAATCATTCATTTTTTTCCCGACTTTGCATTTTCCGAAGGCAGGCCGCAGCGTCTGGAGTGAGTTTTGAACGTCAGACGCTGTATCAGAGCTTGGGACAATTGAAGCTTGTATCACTGTAGGATATGATTAAGAATCTAAATCAACAAGTTAGGAAGAAAGACACCATTGTACCCTTTTTATGCACGAATTACTTATTTTGCATCATTCTTGCATGGGCTAATACCTAACTACATAAAAATATCTTTGTTAAAAAGATTAACAAAAGGGGACGTGGAATATTAAATAAAAAGCGCGTGCACTTCTCCTATTCTAATTTGTCATTAAATTACAATACTATTATATGAATTTATCTCCAATCAAAATCACGAGCATTTTTTTTCTTTCAAAAATTCGTTTGAAAGATGTGCATTTTTATGATAAAGTATTTTGAAGTAACAACAGCACGATAATATATTTGAAAACAATATTTCAGTGTAGAAGTATAGTTGTGAGAATTTCTTTCAGTGCAAGCTAACTAATTATGATTGCGCACAACAAGCGATCCGTTTGCGTCATGCTTGAATGCGTTATATGGAGATAGGTAGTCATACGTAGATATGTAGAGATTCGTAGAGACAAAATACGGTTGTTCTTTATTCGTCCTTCCATATCCATTAAAAAATGAAATTTATCGTGAAAAGAAAAAAAAATCAATTATTTGACCGTTGTTCATGTAGACACAATGTTTATTAACTATTTATTCTATTGATCATTTATTTATTTATATATTTATTTTTTTAATTTTTTTATATTGTAATTTGATGACATAACAACGTTATGAGTTTTCAATTTTGAAATGTGTTTTCTCTGTGTCCATGTTGCTTTTACAGTCGTGCGATAGAACCTGTCTAAACCGAACCCTGAATAATCTTAAAGACTGTTTAAACCAGGCACTCTTATAAGTTTTTTTATTTACATAAAATCGTATTATTAATCTTGGAAAACCAAACACCTGGTCTAAAATAAAACGAATTTTAATTATTAAAGGGTTCGGTTTAAAAAGGTTTTGCTGTACCATAACTTTATTTCATATTTTGAACGATATGTAGTTTGATTATAAGTAAAATGTCGATTTTTTAAGGGTAAATTAACAGTTGGCACAATATTCGATTTATTTGACCCTTACGATGGAACATCATGTGAACGAAACTATTCAGTAGGAGGAGTCCACTTTTTGATGCTAAGTAAGTCTATTTATATACAGTACATTACTGTACTATTTTTTGCGGTTGTTATTTTTTTGCAGGTTTTGTCATGATAACATATTCGCGGAAATCTTTTTTTCTTTTTTTTTTGTGGTTAAAGGAAAAAAATAATTGGCGTTCTAAAGTGTTAAAATATTTATATGGATGCTATTTTCCGCACTTATTTCTCCATGGCAAAAATCGGAAAATAATTACATCGGGGAAATCAACACATTTACAGTTTCTAGAGAATATCATATCGTGAAAGATTTTATGAAGTACGATTTAAAATATTTCGGCGAGATAGAGGAAAACTTGAGTGCTGAAGCTTGGATTTGCTCAAATCACAGAGAAAAAAAATGTATTGTTATCTACTCCCAAAACTCATCAATGAGAAAAGTGAAAGTATGTAGTGATTATTATGTATGTACGTCCGTTCGTTTACCATTAGTTGAAATATGCAACTCCTCTTAACCAATATAGAATTTCATTAAACCCTACCACATTCTTTATCACATGATGCCATTATGCACCATTTATCTGTTTGTTCATCTCAATGACTTTTAGACCCCCTTTAGCAATACATGGACTTTATCATTAGTGGGTCAAGGGAGACCTTATTCTAATGCATAACTCTTATAAACAACTGAATGAAATTATATGTTTCTTTCACACACACTTTATAACATGATGTCGATTAATATTTTCCCAACCAATGACCTTTGGTGTGTCCTATTTGGTTTCGATTGAGGGCAAAGAGGGATATCCCAAGTGAGCTTTGCTCACTGTTTTTATAGTTTTATTATTCCAGACGAAAGACAGACCGTTGATCCTTGTGGGCCAAGAGGACCAACATCTGCAACACAATGGATGTACTTTTATTCAAACAATAAATATTCATATCGACGAAATTGCAAATGTAAGGTAGGTTTTAGTTTAGAAAGATAAGGAAAATGTCATGTCGAGAGGGCCATCAACAAAATAAAAAAATAATAAGAAGAAGAACATAGAAAATACTGAAGAAACTTGGTGCCATTTTGAACGCAAGTATAACTAAAGAAAACAAGACATTGATGGTATATGAATGCTCTGCTGACAAAGCATTTTATTATAATTGCTGTCACATTGTCTAATGTACCATTTCTCCGATATCACAAACTGAGTATCGGCAACTATTTTACCAACTTGCATAGCAAAAAAAAATAAATGAATAAATACATAAATAAATAAGTAATAAAAATAATAATGATAATAATAATAATATTAAAATTAAATTAAAACATACTAGTAACAATAAGGAAAGAAACTATGTTTATTAAAATAATGCAATATGCCTACAGGTGTTTACGTTTGTCCTTGTTTTTGTTGTTTGTGTTTTGTTTTTTGTTTTTGTTTTTTTATGGAAGACTAGGTTGTCATTAAATTTCCCCTTTTCTATATGTCTTTTTGGCTTTTGAATCATTTTGCATTGTAGGTGAAAGATGATATGTTCCCCTTCCCAAATTTTAAAAGGTCATGCAGATGCCCCAGAGGTACCACTCATAAATGCTTCGACAAACAAGCATTGTGTGTAAGAAACAAAAGGAAGATGTGGGTGGAAAAATCAAGAACTTTGTAAACTGACATGGTCAAAATAATTGGAATTTGTTATACTTTTATTCTGAGGGACTGTATTTTGAACGTCATTATAATAAGCAGATTTGTCTCACTAATTTAAATATAGTAAAGAATTAGAAACAAACAATTTATTTAATTGCCCAAACGAAGGAACTAGAAGATGTTTAAAGTTAAAAATGTAGTCTTTGTAAGAATCATGCAAATTCTGTAATATGTGATACACACTAAAGAAGGTTACATATATTTTTTTTAATTTTTGTTATTAAGTTGCTTTATTGATCTATCTGAAGAAAAATATAATTATACATTCCAATCTGTCTGCTCTCAGGAGATATTTTCTTTTGTATTTGAGTTTCGTTTACACAGTCATTTCCCTTAGTTTTGAATTCTTTAGTGCGTCCTATATAATTTTGATCTCCTAAGAACAAGTGTTGCATTAAAAGTAACATGTTAATTTTGTTAACTATAAAATGTTCAACAAAATATCAACATAAACATATGTATTTTGCATGATTTTTTTCTGGAATGTTACTTAAGAACATCTGGAAAGACTAAATAAACACTAAGATGAATAAATGCTACAGTACCTGTATGGGATAATCTTCCCATTTTATGGGGTATGGGCAATGGGGAATGGGGGGTGGAGCAATGGTAGATGAGGAATGGGGCAATAGGGAATGTTGCATTAGGGAATTGGGCGAGGGAATAATTTTGATTGGACAATAAAAATGTTCTGCCTTTTTCCGCAAGTAACGTACATATCATAATTCTATGACAGCAATTAAAAGAGTTTTTACAAAAGTAATTTTTCATGATTACAGGTGGCGCAGTTCATTATTCATTAACATGTTTTTAAATATTTCCCGGCGGTACATTTGTACAATATTTAATTTCTGGTCATTATTGATTGAAAATGTTCGCGCTCAAACGATTTCTAAACATATGTCATTTTCGTACTAAAATAATTATGTCGGATTTGTGATTTTAAGATTGACAAATTAAACATATTGAGCAATAATAACAAGACCATTAAAAAAAAAAAAATGCTGATTCCTTTTCAACTGCAGAAATATGTAATTTGTCCCACTTTTTTTTTAGAAATTTCATTGAAATTTATGTGTAACAAACACTCATGATGCTTTTTTGACAATTTAACATTTTAAAAATAATATAAGACCATTCCGGATATTTTCAGTGTTCGCAGTCATGCAATTTGAAAAAAAAATATCTCCTTTTCAAGAATTTAGTCTGAAATATATGTATCACAGCCATAATGATATGGACAATTATAACATTTTCGTATACCTATACGTATATTGAAAATGTTCGCACACATACAATTTGCAAAAATATGTCATTTTTGAGAAATTTGATTGAAATTAATGTGTCAAAGCCACACACACACACATATATAGAAGGGTCTGAAAAATTCCCAACGATGTTAGAACTGTCAAATTTGCGAAGCAAATTTTTGTCGTTCCCTCCGATGGACTCGAACTCGTACCGCTGTGACATCTATGGCAACACCGCCTGCACTAAGTCCAGCGCCCTCGACCACTTGCCCAGCTAGGCTATATAAAAATATAGCTTTCGATGGCCGGGTGATTCCTCCTGGTAGCATTAATCTAGGGGTGTAACTTAGTACCCGATGTATGGTAGTACGGGACAGTTCATCTAGGTGTTATTATGTAGGATAGAGGATCAAATTAATGATAAAATTTTATCATTTTAAACAATCATTTAAGACCATTAAGATAATTTCAAGTGGTAGCAACTCATTTAATTTGCAAATATATCTCATTTTCATGAATTTGGTTTGAATATATATACAAAAACATCAATCAGCAAAAACCTTATCAGGACAATCTTAAAAATTTTAAGAATAATTTTAGAAATTAAATTCATTCACAATTTATACATACATCTTTGGTTTTAGAATATATTGCATGATTATTTCTCATGCAGCTCGGAGTGGTGAAAATACAATTAAACAATGCAAATATCGCGTGATTTCGGTAATTCTCGAACTCGCCGGCGAGATTCTTAAATCAATATTGATTGCACAAAACTTTCTGCATTGGGGTATGGGGCAAGTGGTAGGTTAATCCTATACAGGGACGGTATTAAAACTATTTATAATATCTCCAAGATTTATATCTACACTTGTTTTATTACAATAAAGTGGCTCACTTATTGTTTTTACGCGAAGCAGACAGACGTGATTAGCTGCCCGAAAATGAAAATTATGACAATGTAAATGTTCAAAACAAATGTTCTACCTTGTCAAAATATGACATCAAAAGTAACGCACAATTCAATGCACAAACCGCTTACAACAGGTACTCCGACACGTAAGTTTATAACAATTTATAGACAGTAAATAGGGAACGATATATTGTATACCCTGTTCATAAATGTCACGATCAGAGCTCCTCTATTTTTCTTGTATTCTTGATCCGCCCCTGCCCTGGACAATGCTGTTTACTTTAAACAATTTTTCTGAAACAACTATGTTACCATTGTGTCATATTCATACTAAAACTGGAGTCTTTTTGAGAGGTAACCAATTCTAGAAGTTTTTTATAAGCTGCTGGCACCCTTTTTTATTGAAAAATTTGTCATTTTCATGTGTAAAATTGATAAAAATCGTAAATAATGTCATAGCACACACATCCCATCTGAGGAACAACGTCTGGCACCCCTTTTCACAGTGTGGATCCGGCCCTGCAGGGGAAATTGCATTACAAGTATCAACCTCCCGCACAGTTAAACATCATAAGACATAAATATTGCGACAATTTGCCTGTACATGTATGCAAATGCTTCCATGCTAAGTTCAAATTTGACAGTTTATGAACTGTCGAATTCATTACAAAAGCCAGCCTTATCATGAACCTCCGAGTCGCATTTTTTATTATATAATCACTGATTCATGGTAACGTTTTATTTGAAGTTGAAGAATATAAAGACGAATGCAAAACAAATATGTGTGAGTTTTGTATATACAAAACTAAATCTCAAAAACCGAAGTTTTTTCATCAAAACGTAAGGTAAATTCGATACTTTACAAATCTCTCTGTTCATAAAACAGCCCGGAAACTAGAAAAAATGTCCGGAAACGATTCCGTGTTATGTAATTTTAGTACAATTAATAGTTGCATAAGTGAACATCTGCAACATCAAACTCATTTTGTAGGTTGCAACTCAAGTCCATGTTGCAGATCGAATTGAGAACTATGTCTTAATTTTATTTGTTATCCAGTAATAATACATAGATATACACTGTAATAATGTACGGAGTCTAATTATCTCCTAATAACTGAAAATGTACTAAAATGCAACCAGTTGTAGAGGCATTTTTGTTCTGTAATTAAAAGTCAACTTTTGTTGGGAAAAAAAACAACTCTTTTTTACATTTTTGAAATTCTCTACATATGATCTGTACCTATTCTAATATGCCGTCATTAACAGGCTTTCAGGTCACAGCTGTGATTGGTTTTCCATTGACATATGAGCAGCACATGACTTATTGGGCGGGGCAGTGGACATTGCTTGTGTGTGTAAATTACTTTCCGATCTTTACCATGTAACTAACACATGTGACATTCCGATGTGTATCAGCTGTTTTAATTCATTTAACATCAAATTCATATTTAATAAAAATATTCAACGTTATGTTTCAGAAAGGTTATTTTATATTTCGTAAAATTCACTGACACTCATACTTAGTAGCATTCGCTTCGCCACATGCCAAGTGCGCCATCAAGTATAAAAACAGTCGTCAATGAATGAAACATTGTGCCTGCCCATGTGTGAAAACTGAGACCTTATAATGCAAACGACTATTGCCATATTTAACTTCCATCTACTTAATGTGTCCTTTTTTATTATAAAAAAGCAAAGAGTAATGAAGGGAACCAAAGTTATAGCGGTAATCAAAAGAATGAAATCCAAGGACAAAGACAAGACAGGGAAAACAGACATACACAACAAAGAACATAAAGTATATAAAATCATGCATACAAAGTAACAAAAGCAAATGAGAAACTAGGACTCCATTAAAAACTTGGAGCATGAACCAGGTGCACCGGTAGGGTAAGCGTCCTCTGCTTTTCTAGAAACATCCGCCGAGTTGCTCATAAAAAGTCAAGTTTTAGGGAGACAAACGAGGAAAGAAAAACTATGACCCGTTGAATAAATTAGTTTTCATGGTGCAGATGGATACACCATAACGATCCACGTCATGATGACGACCATAAAACTTCTATACTGACGACTTCCATCTTGTAGCAAAATAACCCTGTTCCAGAAGTTTTAGCGTAAAGTGTAAAGCCAAATATGGACAAATATGACGGGTCTAAGGTTGCCGTAATAGGCCATGAAAATGTAAAAAAGTACTATAATTGTCCTATCAGAATCGAAATAAATCATGGAAACTCTGATTTACCATTGTTTACCGCGGACTGACCACGTATGCCGATATTTTACCCCTCGCTATCGTTCTGGGTAATTTAATGTGGCATAAAATGTCAGCCCGCAGATAAACGGTAGAAAATGTTAAAAATGGAGTTGCCGTGATTTATTTCTTAATTTTCTAATAGCTATGTTGAGTGATTGCACTTAAATTACTTTTGGGGTCGATTGATCATTGACCCATTCTTCTAATTTATGCAAAATAGCAGAAAACTTTACCACTTTTCAGTTAGAAAAGAATGATATTCCAAAAAAAAAAAAAAAAAAAAAAATACATATGATATAGTCGTATACCCTCTATACCCATTTAAGATCGGATAATTCTAACTCGTCAGCATCAGTAATAAATCATTGAATTGGCCACGAAAAAACTAATTCTCAAGGAAGATATATATAAACAAAAAGATTTATAATATTACCCTTGCCCCTGATCTGAGTATCAAACCAAACTCTCATTTACAGCATACCGACACTGCTAAACTCATACTTTAAGCATTTGTGAAAATAAGATGATGATATACCCAACATATCTGATTAATTTAGCCGCTTAATATAATATCAGATTTTCCGTCATTTTTTTAAACACCGTAGTTAAATAAGTTAAAGCAAGATCTTAGTAATATCGTAGCTTTCAGATGAGCCCAGGTTATAAATATTTGAACTATTACGTATTGGATAAAACTTTGCCACCCTTACCCTTGGAAACAAACACCAGGTCATAAACCAAAATGTAATTGTTAAGCTTATAAACGGTTTACAATAGATATGTTTTGTACTATTGCTTTAATCATCCATGTATGAATTTTAGCAGACAATCGATTTACAAAATACATAGTGGGCATTTGGGTTTAATTAGCGATGTATTTAAGTAGCTGTCTTTGTAAGAATGATGCAAAATTTGAAAAATGTTATACACCCCCAAAAAAGCTAACACATTTTTATGTTTGTAATTAAGTTGTTTCATAGCTTTATATGATGAAATGTGTAATTATTCATTCAAATATGCCTGCTCTTAGGAGATAATCAACATTGAAAATCATATAGATTATATTGTATGTGAGTGTCATTTACAGAGTTACTTCCCTTAATTTTGAATTCTACAGCGCATTCTGTACATTTGATATCTCCTATGAGCACGGGCTATACGAAAATTTCTGTTTACTAAAGCATTTAAAATAAAAATAAAAATAAAAATATGCAGGCTTTCCACGTTTTGCATGATTCTTCGCTGGGATGCTACTTAACATATCTGTTTATATCCGCCCCGTATTTGTTAGTTTCAAAGTGACAATAATGAGTTGTTTTTCATAATAAGGAGAATTTTCGAACTTTCATATTTTCCTTCATTTCACCGGTGTTTTTTTTTAAATATGGTATTTCAAACAACCTTTTGTATGCTTAAATACATTTCTATATAGTGTATTAGATTCCTTATGAGCCCAAGTTATAATTTTTTTTTTCAAATCCAACCAGGTGCAAAATAGCAAACCCAACCCATAGAAAAAAACTCAATATGAAGCCAAATGTTAATTTTTAGCATATAATAGATATGCAAAAGACATATTGGGCACTAGTGTTTAAATTATCAATGTATTGAAAATAGCCGCGTTTTTTGTTTAGTTTTAAGGTGACAATAATGAGTTTTTTCGTAAAAAGGCGAATGAATTTTCGAATTTTCATATTTTCTTCAATTGAATCTTTAATGTTTTTTTTAAGTACCGCACTCCAAACAAGCTAATGTAAAATAAGTGTAAGTATTTATAAGAATTAGACAACATGAAAAAATTCTGTCAAAACCCTAACGATCTGACAATATAATTTCACTCAAGTATGATTTCTATATTTGATCTCTGCATCACTGGCTTTGCTCAGGAATTTTTCAATAGAATCTTAGAAAAATGAGATTTTTGGCAGAGTTATCTGACCTTGAAATGTTTATTTTTCACTGCATTTCAATGAAATTGTAACTCAATGGTCTAGCATGATAAGGATAATCTTTTCTGTTTCCCTTGATACTAATGGTGCCATTAGTCAAATTACATTCTTAAAATGATGTTTTTTGTTCATACCATGTTTCTTGTATTTTCTGAATTTAACAGGGACCAGGCACTTTAACAAAATAATTTGTATATTTAAAACATTAATCAGAAATCGTAGGTACGTCAATATCTTACCTGTTATTCTACGGGAAAACCAGGCGATATAGAAAATATTAAAATCTGCATTATTCACAAACCCAAAAATTGTAATTAATTCTAAAAGTATATATATTGTAAAGATGAAAATTCATGTCCTACCATTTTATTTATATATGTCGTTATTCCAGAGGGGGGCTTATATTTGCAGAACAATGAGTGAAAAATAACGAGCAAATGGGACCAAATGAAGTACTAAGAGCAAGGTTTGTGTTTATCATTTATCCAAACTTTTAATAAAAATATGAAAAATAACTATTGAAATATAGTTTGAGGTACAATGAGTTGAATCCGAAATTGGCATATTGCCAAGACAACGGGTTAAATAACGTTATATCAGCAATGGTTCAATTTGCACTAACTTTGCTCTTTATAAAAGCATTGAATAGACACTTTATTTCTAGAGAAATCTAACGATTAAGATACACTAACATTTTCTCGTATGTGCCAATAGGAATATTTGGGTTTTTCATTGGTTTGGAAATAAATGCCCCGACTTTAGGTTGCAATAAACAAAAAAGAGCAGCAAATTACTTTAATCAACTTATGTGTTTGTACATAATATTTTGTATTGAATGTAAAGAATGATAAAATATACATACATCTGGTATTTTATTAATGTTATGCAAAAAACTTATCCATATTAAATTCCCTGAAAGTTTCCCCCCACGGGGAACCTCTGTAAGATAAGTGCTCTTCCATGAAAAAGTAAAGCAATATTCATTAGGAAACGTCAGCTGCCATGTTTTGGGAATTTGCTAAATTATATCCATCAGTTTCTTGTGGCGGAGAACAGGAGGCAATTTCCCCGTGCAGGATAAACACTGCCCAGCACTTAAGAAAGTGTAAGTCATCCCCGGTCTATTCAAATGTAGCCATTCCTGAAGGCTTACATCTACTTTTCCGAAGTATATTTTTTGGTCCCAACAAAGAAACACGCAGATTTAAAATTTGTCAGAAACAAAAAGACCATCTTTTAAGACAATAGATCTATTTCAAAAGTCGATACTGTCACCCACTGTACCCAACAACATTGAAAGCAAAACCAGACAGATGAATAACCTGTTCAATTGCTGATGGGAAAACTTCAGATTTACCCCGTTCAGCAGCCATTGAACGAGACTACGAGTAATTAAGAGATTCGAGTTGAAATGAAGAGAGTGCATTCCAGGGATAAAGACTAGACGCAGAAAACAAACACACCCAACAATTAACCTGAAATTACGAAAATGACACTTAAAATGAAACAAATGTTAATAATTGGACGGAAGCCCGTAAAACTGGCAGCATGGTGCACTGATAAAATATTAAAAAACTTAAAAGAACAAGAAGTAGTATTACATGTATGTGAATCTCAGAATGGGACGACTCTATTCGCTACACTACTCCATCGGATCAAATTGATACAGGGAAGATAACGTAAACTTATAGAAGGGTCTGAAAAAATCCCAACGATGTTAGAACTGTCAATTTTGCTATGCAAATTTTTGGTCGTTCCCTCCGCTGGACTCGGACTCGTACCACTGTGACATCTATGGCAACACCGCCTGCACAAAGTCCAGCGCCCTAGACCACTCGGCCAGCTAGGCTATAGTAGCTATAAACAATTTTTCAAAACTCTACTACTTTGGTATAAATGTTCTTTGTGGTATCCTGGTTAGAATTGATGTGGGGATTTTTGATTCGTCGAAAAACATGGGTACCTTTACTAAAAATAGAACTAGAACAAAGGGGTCAGACAGTAGTTTTTTTGCGTATATCTCCAATACAGTTAGTTTTAGCAAAACTATGTCCATTGCTGTTATGACCCTTATTATAAGGCCTTCAGGGATCAAAGTTGTCAGGGAAACCTTGTATGAGTTATTCCCCTCTAAAAATAAAAAAAAAAGACTTTTTTTAACATTTTTTTACCCATATCTTGAAAACTATAATAGATAGAAAGGAACTTTCGATTGCTGAATTTTACAGTTTTCATCCAATATCTTGAAAACTATAATAGATAGAAAGGAACTTTCGATTGCTGAATTTTACAGTTTTCATCCAATATCTTGAAAACTATAATAGATAGAAAGAAACTTTCAGTCGATCAAATGACCCTTATGATAGTCTTGCCAAAGTGTTTTTGAGTTAAAATTGCTGGACAACTCCTTGTTACATTTAATGTACTTGAAATATAAACTTTGACCGTTGAGTGGTTCAGGCTCCTGGGAGTCTCTTGTTTATATATTTTGTGATGTATAATTCTTTTAACTATTCCTTTTGACTGTTGCCTCACTATTACCTGACTATTGCCTGGAGTTTGCCTATCTGTTCTGCTTTTCTGTTAATACCCTTTATACCTCGTTCTGCAGAGTGACAAAAAATCGTCGCACTCAGTGATCCATCACATTTTGTGATAAATGAGTACAATATATAGGCGACAACGATAAGACTAATATAATTTGTACACCATAAATATTTATATACGTTAATTTCATTATGTATTATAAATTAATAACAACATGAAACTATATTCCTTATGCATGAGTTACTTTTCACTCGTGTGCATAGTTATCATTCATGATTACATGTCTACGTACGCATCAATTTAATTATTCAGTTTATCACCTTATTTTAACTTTATTGAATTCGGTTCATAAGTTTCAATCCAGGAACCCTACCATTTCATTCACGATCCGGCTGCAATTTAACCTTTGAAAATACAAATTACAATTTTACATCACCATCTGATTGGTACCGACACTTGTAATTTACAGTTTTCTTTGCAAAAGCAAAACCTTCATTCACGCCTATATTCACGATCAGCAAATCCTTGTATACAGCTTTTATTCAAACTGTGGATTATTTTAAGAAGGTACACCCAGTGTAAGGGACATAACTCTTGAAATCAGTGATGTGTTTGTATCATATTCAATTTCACCAAAGCCTATCGAGCATTCATTTGAAACAAAATGAAATCCATCCAAATTACATTGATGCTTAATAATAATAGGAATAATGTATAATACTGAATACAAACGTTCCAAAGATTTGTAAGAGTTGTGTCCCTTACCATAGGTCTATCTCCTGTAGAAGGTTCAGAATAGGCAAACATGGAACTCCAAAGTATGAGGACGAATAATTATGAATACGTTTTTTTAATTACAATATTGCAATTTAAATTTAAGTTGAATTATTTTGAATTAATGAATAATTCACCGGGCCGTTCAAAAGTACTATGTTGTATTGTAAAGTGTTTAAACTCTACATGCACGTCGACACATGCCGGCTAAAAAAAACTTGTAATAACTCAACTTATCTATTATATTATACGTGACAACGGTATAGGCTTTTCTTTATATCAAAGTCATCATTTTATGAATATAGTTATTTTTGCATTTCGTATTTAATTCTGAATCATAACAATACACCTACTTCATGTGGATTAACAATCCCATCTAAGCTCGTGTCGGTCCTCACCAGGAGCTCATTGAATACGTTGAAAATTATATTGCATATATAATACATTTATTAAATAATAGACAGTCATCTGGTGAGACAATTGCTCTGTTGTGTATAATTCACTTTTTACCTTAAAGAATGCAGTCAGGTTTTTATCGCATGTGAATTAAAAGATCGAAGTCAGAGATGAAACAAATATTTCTAACATTGCTTGTAGCCCTAGGTAAGTGTTAGCTATACAAGTTTCGGATTAGGTAGTTTAACCCCTTAATTTTTTCATTAATATTCTTGCTTTTGAGAATTAATTATTTTCAACAAGCAATAAGCAGTAATTTCATTTGACACTACCACTCATATAATCATACACTGCAACATAGTTATATTGAACTTTTATTCTACCTTTTGATTTTATTTTCTTTTGAACTATTTTTAGATTTTCCTATCATCAGTGGGGTCGGTTTATGCCGAATCTCAACAACAATTGTAAACAACTCTTATAGTGTAAAGTAAATACAACAGAACCCCCCCCCCCCAAAAAAAAAAAAAAAAAAAAAAAAAAAAATTCAGGAAAAAAAGAAAACAAATCAACATTTTTTCTTTGAACGCTACAGTCAACGCCATCGAGCGATAGTGTAATTTAACATTAAACATGTATGAATTTCTGTAATTGGGTTTCCATTGAAAAAGTTCCGCATTAGGAGGGCATGGTTAAAGTACTAATGTACCAATGTACAATATAATTCGATAACGCTGAAATATTCATAATTTCATAAAAAAAAAAAAAAAAATATGTATTGAAATGTTTGTTAACTTTGAGTTTTTATTTCAAATAAAAGTAACTAATGTCGATACATGTACTCAATCAATTAAATACTAAAACCGTTGAAAAGGCTCATTCGTAAGGGATATAGTTATGATAGTGTTGTCAAATCGTTAAGAATAACATTTTTCCGGGTATTAACATTGATTCGTACCAACCTTGCATGGGAAGAATTGGGATTGATTTAACTTACGATTTGAAAATGATATATACTGGTCTGCAGCTGCCATATCAGTTTATTGCTAATACATGTTGTCCTTAGTTTGTGCATTTGTGTAATTTTTATTCAGTTCCTTTATATCTGTTGTAACAAGGGATCCAATACTTTTTGAATTGACCTTTACATGTAGGATTTTTTTATCCTTTAACAATTTTCCTACAGTGGCCAAATTTAAAGGCGGGGTTTAATAACGCAAAGGTACTTTAACCCTGCAGCAATTTTTGTTTAGCCTGTCCCTAGTCAGGAATTTCTGGTAGTGCTCTACAATAATGATATCAATTATCAAATGTCGCGTTCAAAACTTTTTTCTATGACAGTTTGTGGAATTTATATAACTTATAAAAAAAAAACACTTCTGATTTGGCAATGACGCCCATGTAATTTAAGAAATCAGATTTTTTTGCCTATATTCATCTACCAAATGAACCGATTTCGTTTATCGTACAAACACTACATTTGCATCACTGTAGTTTTTAACAAATTTTCTAACCAGATAAGTATAAATATTTCCAAAAAAAAAATGCACTAGAAAAAAATCCAAAACGATTTACTTTGTCCAAAGAATATTATTTTTTTATTTCTTTTATTACAGAACACTGAATATTTTTAAACCAGTAAATCATATGACATACGTTGCTTAATATGATATCATACAATCTTGTCAATAATCCAATAAATGAATAAGCATAAATTCGGTTCAATTTGTACATGTAGGTATATTCATACAACCATCGGTTTTTGAGCAACAAAAAATGCAATGACAGTATGGTTATTGATTATAGTCACTGCCTATAGAATATAACACATAAGCTCGGCATACTGTCCAACCTTGCTACGTATGTGTCATTATCGTGGGACCACATGGCTGTAGAGCAGGTTGTGAATATAACACATAAGCTCGGCCTTCTGTCCAACGTTGCTACATTAGTGTTATTATCATGGGACCACAAGGGTGTAGAGCAGGTTTTTTTCAATTGTCAACATGGGCATTGAGTTTATTTTATATAGACCGAATATATATAACAGTCATTCCTTATAGTTTAATTTAAGTAGCACTCCAACTAAGGATCATGAAAAATGTGTGTCATGGGTAAAAATGCTACATATTTTTATTTTATATAACAGTCATTCCTTATAATTTACTTTAAGTAACAAAATTCAACCAGTAAATTATTCAAATAGTTTCATAACGTCACAGTCATTACAAAATATGGTCTATGAGATGAACAACGATTTTTTTATCCAAGCAAAATCGTGTTACTTCTAAAATTATACCATATGAAGATAAACATGTTCAATAGTAATCAAGGGAAGCAAGGTTATAGTGGTAATCAAAAGAATGTAATCCAGGGACAAAGACCAGACATGGAAAACGGACATACACAACAAAGAACACAGAGTAACTAAAATCATACATACAAAGTAACAAAAGCAAATAAGCAACTCGGACTCCACTAAAAACTGGGAGCATAGACCAGGTGCAGTGCAAAATAATAATTATTATGATTTCAGTGTTAATGGGGTAAAAACAAAGTGATCGCTTTCCTAATGACAAAACTTTTACATCAATAAATAATTCCCGATTTGTTACAGATATTCTAAAGTAAAATAGTGCATAAAACCTGATCCACAAGTTCATGATGACGACCATAAAATGTCTGAGGTGTTGACCTCAGTCTTGAAGAAAAATAACCCAGCTCCTGAAGCTAAATAGTAAGAAGTCCAGAACGATACTGCGTAGTTACTGCAACTCTGGCATAACGTATATGATTTGTGATATAAAAACTCCTTACGCTGGTGCTGAAGTGATGTTGCCGCAGAGTAAAGGAAATTTCACTATACGGAATGAAAAGTCATAGTGTTTATCATATAGTTCAGTCAAATGTTTTCCTTTACTATCGATCTCTAGATGCTCTTCAACCCATGAGTCTGACTTCACAGTGTCAGTGATATCAAGTTTTTTTAGGGTAGATATGATGCATCAAATCGAAAGAATGCCTTATGAATCCATACGTGTTTATTCATTTGAATATTTTTTTAAAAAGTTTTTATATATGCATGCAGCCAATATGATTCTCCAATTAAAAAAGAGCTGGTATTTGAAATGTTCCTTTATTCTTTGTTGCATCACGGTTCAGGAACGTTCCACCATACTAGTGCACCTGGTTCATGCTCCCAGTTTTTAGTCCCTGCATTACTTTCTTTCGATTTATGCTAATATTTTGGTTTCCACGATTACTCCTTTATTCTTTCTATCCAAAATTGAATGTATTGTCACATCTTTACCAGTTTTAATAGACTTGATATGGATTGTGTTTTTGATGACAAAATTTGAATTGATTTTGAGTATCGTACAGGATATGTGACATAGTTATTGCCCTTGTTGACGAGACAGAGACATTGGACCGCTGTTCGTTTATCTACATTTTCCGTTATGTAACAATAAAATCATATGTTTTCTATGGTTTGTATCTTTGTTTCAAATGTATCGATTTTGAAATGATTATAAATGCGATACATTCTCAAAATATTCACATATTTTCATTTTTCTTGTAAAGATACTTTGATGGTTTATATCATGAAATGTTTAATTATTCATTCCAATTTGTCTGCTTTTATGGGATAATTCACATTGAAAATCCCGTAATTTCTATTGTATTTTGGTTTATTAATAACCGAGTAATCCCCTATCACTTTGAATTCTACTGCAAATTCTATATATTTTTATCTCCCATTTACAAGAGTTATATGAAAAGACGCATATCAATTTCTGTTTACTATAATATTTTAAATGAAATATCAAAAATACAAATATGTAGGTTTTCCAACCATAAATCACATTTTGCATGACTCTTAGCTGGAGTACTACTTAAAGTTAAAAAAAATGTTCAAAGCAAACATTATACTTCAATCACCATTAACCTGTACAGTGTTTTGGTCATAATATACTAGTAATTCCTTGAACTAATTTATTACTTTTTCAGTTTGTATTACCTTGGTATCATGCCGTCACCACAAGAGAAAACACAGTCATATGAGAAAAAACAAAATACTTCATGCGGTTTTTAATGCATTAAAAAATCACAAACGAGAAATTACAAGTGAGTACAGATTTAAAACACTATTCTCGGTTAAGAATCAAATAAAATGTGTTAAATATGTGTCAGGTCAAATTTAGTTTGCACTGTGGAAAAATGGCAGAACAATATTCCCGCACTTCTCCAATATAAGCAATCCACATTATCTGCTGTCTTTTCTGTTGTTTTCTAGATATGTTTAGTATATTTAAAGGTTTTAAGAAGAAAAGCAAATTCCTTTGCATTAGCCAAGTGTTTATACATCATAACTTCAAGATACAACCATCAAAGTGTTTGTAATATTTTTTGTAGATATTCGAAGGTCAAATGTAGTTTGCATAATGGAAAAATGACGGGAAATTATTCCAGCACTTCTTCTATATAAGTAATTAAACTATTATGCCACGAATGCCTAAGGATATCTTAATATTTTAATAGCTTTTTGGTTGTTTTCTAGATATATTTAATACATTTGTGGTACATTGAAAGAAAGACCAATTGGGAACAATGATGTGCCATCTATGTCCTGAGTCTTACACCGAATGGTTATTAAATCGTTAATTGTGTCTTTTTCGGTACTCAAATCGCCAGAATCGTAACGTCTAGTCTTTATTATCCTTACATAACTTAATGTAGAAAATTTCTTATTACAGCTTATTGTAAAGGAATGTAATATTAGCGTTGGTTTTATTTGAAATAGAAAAAAATCCTGGAGTAAGTCCAATTGTCAAAAAAGTATTGCTAATGATTTTGAAGGCCACTTAAAGAAACCCAAAATGACTGTTTACTTCAATGCAATATAGTTTATGTGTAGTGCAGAAGGGAAACACTTAACAAATAAATGATTAGCATGGTCCGTCGGTTGCATTTCGTCAAGACCGTTCAGGACGTCACACCTTTACATGTCTGAAAACATTCAATAAAGAAGACACGTTCATTTTAACTGCGGGGTTGTTGGTGAGCTTGCATATACACACGATGGAAAGATGTTTTTTTTTCTACTACAATCCCTAGTTTGCGGAAGTATACGTCACACATCAAATACCCCGCAGTTTGCAGAAAAAATTGTCCATAGGAGCACAAAAGGCTGTATTATTTCCTTTTATCTATTGATGCTCTTTTGTGTTTCACATAAAGCAAATGCTTCAAAGGCATAATAGGTTTTATATATCTTTATAATGAACAAACATGTTGCTACCGGCTTGATCAGTGAACCGAATTTTTATCTGCTGTGTGAACGGTTTCCGTATGGCTTATCTAGTTTCCTTTGCAAAGAAGCGAGATTTTATTTACAGACGGCAGTTTAGAAATTTGAAATTGTCTTAAAATTAAAAGTAAAACATGATTTCATGTCAAACTACCAATTAATGTATGATCATATGTTTCTACATGATAATAGTGTTAATAAAAACAGTAATTAATATATTTTGCACTGTCATACTGAGGTTCGAGTTTTGAGATTTCAGTACGTACTACATATCAAAATAAGGTAAGGAAAATGAAACAAGAACGAGACTTACAAACCCTGTTTTAGAGACAAACAACGTTACCGCAATGTATCTAAAACCTACATAACTATTACATGCATTTCTTATATGAAAAGTAAAAAAAAAAAAAAAATAAGGACCCCGAGTTTTTCATTATAGGATCCTAAGATATCCGTTCCAAAAATGTCATATTGAAGATTTTTTTATATTTTGTAGACCAACATGAATACAGTACTGGAGCAGGAGGATACAATAAGATTTATGAGGGTAAACATTAAAAAGGATTGATAATAAACTTTTGAATGTTACTCACGGTAGAATCGACTATTTTTTTTCTTAGTAATAATTGGACAATAATCGTACTTTTTAATCTTTTGTGGAGGAGACCTTCCCTTCCTAAATTAAAAAAAGGACATATTTGAATGAAATTTTCATGAACTCCACTCACACCATGTAAACCTTATGAAAACATGATTGAAAAAAATATGATCTGCATGCAATTCGAATCATTATATAATAGACCAGAATAATTAATAGATTTGTCAAAATTAAAATATTTATCTACTGCGCTAAGAATTACTTTTTAAGGAACAGGAAAAACGTATATTTGAAATATAACTTTTGCATTAACCTCGGGATTTTTTCAGGATATGGCAACGGACATGGAGGGTACAGTGACATTTTCCAAGACGGTATCGTATCACAATTAACAGCATTAAACAGATAAGAGAAATTGATAAAAGAAACAAATGCTTCCAGTAAAATATTTGCAAATACGCAGGAAATTCATTCAATATATTTGACTAATGGGTGTTAGAAAAAATAACTAAAAGTAGTGAGGCATTCACTTATCTAACACCAAGGAAGAATAATATGGATGTCAACTAGTCCGTACAACAGGTTACGTAGTACTCGTCTATTGGTAACTGATGGATATGTAAGAAAAAAAAGTTAAAAAGAATAATTAGGCATTCACTTTTTTAACATCAAGAAGGGATGAAACAAATACTAGGAATGCCAAGTATTTTATAGAATCAAAATACGTTATTAAGTGTAAGTTTTTTGTAAGAATCAGGCAGAATGGGAACAATCAGAAACATGTAAGTCCAAACCTCACCGATCTGACAATATAGTATCACTTGAGGATGTTTGTATTTTTTTAAAACCCATTTTTGATATCTGCATCATTGGATTTGTTCAGATTATTTTAATAGATAGTAAGTTTTTGAAAAAGTTATATGGCTTTTAAATGTTCATTTTCAGTGGATTTCAGTGAAAATACATCTCAATTTAACAAAGTGATATGGAAAATCTTGTCTGTTTTCCTGGATTCTAATAGTGTAATTGGGAAAAAAAATTCAAAATGGTGTGTTTTTTCCATAAAATGTGTCACAGCCTGATTCTTACAAGCACTGAGACTAAAGTTATCGTCAATCAATTATTCAATTAATCATTTATATAACCAGTCAACCAATGATAATCAAATTATATTTCAGGCGAATATGGCGAAATGGCTGGCGGCTCTAATGATTTAGGCGAGAACGATGGTTACGGGGATGTCAGCAATATATTTGAAAGAAGACATGTATACTCAAGATACGGTCACGGAAAAGGTAATTACAATAACATCTGCTTTATTCCATATTTAAACACTTCATGATCTGAAAATTGACCATTTTAAAGAACTTTCAATTTTAATTATTGAATTAGGCCGCTTATTTAACAGATATATTTACATGTTTACTGAATTGAAAGATAATGTTCATTCTGATACAAATCGAGTAAAGCAGTAGGCAAAGAACCGAGAGGAAATACAATAAAAGAAAAAAATGATAAAAAACGCATTTAAAAACATAATTCAAAAATAGCGCAAAGAATAAAGAATAGTGCTATAAGAAATTTAGAATGTCTTCATCAATTAAAATGTCTTCGTTATTTAAAACTGATTTATTCAACGGGACATAGTTTTCATTTCCTCGTTTGTCTACCCCAGACTTGACTTTTTATGAGCAACTGGTACACCTGGTCCATGCTCCCAGTTTTTAGAGGAGTCCAAGTTGCTCATTTGCTTTTGTTACTTTGTATGTATGATTTTAATTACTTCATGTTCTTGTGTATGTCTGTTTTCCATGTCTGGTCTTTGTCCCTGGATTACATTCTTTTGATTACCGCTATAATCTTGGTTACCTTGATTACTCTTTCATAAATATGATATTAATTAAATATAAACACTATTGTAGAAATCTATAAGAAAAAAGTATTATTTCATGAAGCGTAATAAATACTTCATAGTTTTGATTAATTGATTTAATCATTAATTGTTTTCATATTTTATTCGTTCCATTTTCAGATATGTTCAACCTCCCCAACGTCCCTCCAAAAAAAAAACAAAAGAAAAACAAAAGAAAGAAAAACGAAAACAATTTGAAAAAATAAAAAACAAAACAAAAACAAAACAAAACAAAACAAAAACAACAACTACAACATTATATCACTCTGTTGTCCTTTCTAAACGACCTAAAATCAAATAATCGAAGAAGGCAACATAATACGTGTAATGTTGTTTAGTTTCAGTTTATTTAAGTTGAAATAAACCGTACCTGTATTAATCTATATTTGTATACGAGTGATAAAATTTGTCAAAAGTCTGACACAAATCGTTCATGTATGATATGACAAAGTATCCTACTGCAATAAAAAAGTAAAATAAATATAATCTATAACTTCAGCATTCGAGTGCCCAAAAGAGACAAAATGTCCGGATGATTTACCATTCACCGACTGCCAAGATGTTCCTTGCGATAAACATACTTGTTTTAATTACCCAGATGCGACCTGCTGGTAGGTACTCCAACACCTGAATGGTGTAAACTTCCAACCAATTCCTATTGAACTTTATTACTCACTACTAATTCGCATTATTTTAACTATCCATTCACGATATTAAATTGAGTGATTATCCATGAATTAACTTTAAATTCCACATTTCCGAATGTCTGAATGCGAATCCATTTCCATCCCTATTTCCTAGGGTTTCATTCTCCATAAAACAATACCTCCATTTCTATTGGTTCGAATTCCAATATCCAGTTACCATTCCTTGTAAATAAATTACCCTCTACATATGTTTTAGTATTTGTGTATTTAAAAAAGTTATGTTAGTTACAACTTATTCAATGCACAAAACGTAACGAAGATATTATTATCGTGTGAATATTGTTTTAAAGATGAAATTGAATGAACATGCTGTAAAATTTAAAGCTGAAAACAAATAGGTCACCGAACTTCATTTCGAGATAATTAAGCCTAAATATTAACATTATATTACAACATTTTAAATAGATTATATACGGAATTGGCACCGCTTCTCTTTAAAAAAAAATATAATTCCCAAAACATTAAAAAACATTGTCCCACCAATCATCTTCCCCTTTAAGAGGGTATTTAAAATTAATGTTTGTGATTTTACCATTTATAGATTTATGCCAATAAATTCTTTTTGAATAATGTAAAGAAAACTTTTTAACATAATTTTAAATGACATCCGCTCTTTGAAGATACATTCTTCTGTGTGATTTTGCAAGATGACAGAAATGAATATTCAGAGTAACTTTTTTCAGCAACAATTACTGTGGAGGTTGTAGAGCAACATTCTATAACCAATTGGGACATGAGTTATCGCCATCGCAATGCGGAGAGAGTAAGTCAATGTACTTCCACTTGATTACTTAATAATTGATAATATTCTGTAATTATTTAATTTTCAGAAGTAACACGCTTGGATAAGAAAATTGTGTCTTTGACTAAAATTTGTATATGAATGTGACGTCATCAACCTTTGTTCAAGGGTTTACTCGTGCATTGTGATACTAGAATTACATAATAAGGATTAACTGTTACATTTTGTTCTGTATATTTGTAAAACCCAAATGGACATGGTACATGCTGGCAAATACGCAGGTTATTTAGTGTGCACCATACGATTTAGATTATTTCTGTACAGACCAAAAAATATAATTAAACCTTGAAAAACCTAAAAAAAATCACAGTAAGCCTATGCTTAAGCATTCATTTGAATGATAATTAAAAAATGAAACAAAAATACAATGTTTGTCGTAGTATTTATATGCCAAGACTTTAGGAGAAACTTAGTAGAGGGTGAGAACAGATAACAACTACGATTTAGATTTGGTTGATGAAAAATTTATTTAAACACATAATTAACTATACTAGTACTGCATTACATGTACTTGCGCGAGTATGTATTTTTGTTAAATACAATAGAAATACTAAACTTATATTGTCTGATATACTAAGAACCTGTTTATTCATTTTTTTTTGCATAGTCTACTGTTCCAATGGAGGAACAAACAATGAAAGTGTGTGCGACTGCATTGGAAGTTGGTCAGGCACACATTGCGAGGGTAAGTTCTGATGTTACAAACATAAGGAAAAAATAAACGTTTGGAATCACGGATGCGAGAAAAATAAACGAGGCAATTGATATATTCTTATATTCTTTATAGAGAAAATTGTGAAGGTTATTATATGATTTCTATATTATTTATCATTTAAGTAGCACTCAACCTAAGAATCATGCAAAATATGATTTATTGTTGGAAAGCCTACATATTTTTATTTTTGATATTTTTTTTAAATTGTTATCGTAAAAAGATATCGACATGTTGTTTTTCATATAACCTGTGCTCCTAGAAAATAAAAATTATATAGAATGTATTGTAGAATTCGTAATTAAGGGAGATAACTCTGTAAATAACATTCAATAGAAACTGTTTGATGTTCAACGTGAATTATCTCCTAAGAACAGATAGATTGGAATGAATAATTACACATTTCATCATCTAGGCGTACATGTATAACTTTACAACAACAAAAAATTAGGAAGCCTTTTTTGAGGTGAATCATATTTTGCATATTTTGCATGATTCTTACAGAGACTGCTACTTAATTTTATATCATGTACTTAACAGAGTTTGAAACTACAACTGTGGTCGATTTTCGATTGCTATATGAGCTGTACGCGACTTTTTGGGCGTGGCTAGTGTATGTGTCAATTACTGCCCTCCTTACATTTTATAATCATGTAAGCAAACACACGTAGTAGTCCGATGTTTATCAGCCGTTTTCATTCATTTAGTAACGTGGATATACATCAAATCTAATAAAGATATTAAACGTTACGTTGTGTTCTAGAAAAGTTATATTTTATTCTGTAAAAATTACTTACACACAGTCAGTAGCAATCGCCATATGCCACGTGCGCCATAATGTAAAACACCAAACAATAACAATCGTCAATGAATGAAATATTGTACCTGTCCATGTGTGAACACTGTGACCTTATAATAAAAGTGACTATCTAACACCGTTCCAGATAATTCACCCTTTCATTCATTATATAAAAAGAAGCAAAGTTTGAAAAGCGACCATTTCAACTGACATATATTGCTAGCGTAAAGTGTACAGCCAAAAATGGACAAATATGGCGGATGTAAAAACGTAACGTAATAGTCCTATTAGAATCAAAATAAATCACTGAAACTCCATTTTATTGTCGCTTGGGGTACAATAAAGCGGCATAAATGATCAGCCCGAGGTACAACAATGATAAAATGAAGTTCCTGTGGTTTATTTCTTAAATGTTCAGTTTGAATTATTTTTCCCAATATTTCTTTCAGAGAAAAAAAGACTCAAGTGTTCATTATAAAATTTAATATTTATTTAAATCAAATCGTGCATTGAATTTGTTTCCAACTAAGTGGGAATCTCAAGGTTCTTAAGTATTACTATGAATTAAAAAAATGGCCGGTAAATCGAATGCTGAAGCCAACAAATACAATTGCATTATTTTTTACAAATGGACACATTATAAACTAGGTCAATTTGTAATGGTTCAAATGTGATAATTTGACTGAATTGATTCATCTAAAGCAGAAATGTCAAAAAAAACTATTTAATTTTATTTTGAAAAATGGGCTTTTTCTAAATATATCATTCACAAATTCATTTTAGATTGACAAAATGGGCATTTTTCTTCATATTTAAATAATTTGTTTTGGTAATTTTATCAAAGTTTGAAAGTGGCCCATCTGGTTACCGAATTTTTACGAAATTTTCCCATATTCGTCATATTGAGTGGGTAGCTGGGAATTTTTTTTTACTTGATATAACTATTTCCTATACGTAGACTCTCAATGTTCAAATGGAGGCATAAATTGCCAAAATGGCGGTATTTGCGTCACCACACCAGCAGGAATGGCCATGTGTAAATGCTTACCCGGATTTAGCGGTGACGAATGTCAAAATGAGTATGAGGCACACACACACACACACACTGAATGTAAAGTACTTAATATTTGTAATACAGTTATTTAAGTTAAGTCCTTTTGTGGACTTTGCATTGATAACGATTTTTATATTAAGAGACATTTAAAAACCAGATGGTACATGGTAAATTTTATCCTAGGGATCCTTGCTCCAAAATTATGTTTATATCATCTTTATCAATGGATGGCCCAGAAAACGATTTTACAGTTCCTTCAGACATTTTGCTAAAAAAAAGTGTTATCCCCCTTTTTTTTATTTCAATGCTTCCTATCTAATTTATTTCACTTAACCGTTTCAGTTAATGAAAATCAACAAACAACTTATATTATAAAGAAAAAATGTTATATGCAACCCACCGCCTGGTATTTGCGTTGACAGCCTTTTAAAAACATAAGCATTATTGAAATGACACAGGATGACATTTTAAATCTGGAAAAGAAAGAAGACGCATTAGTTGTGAAGAAAATGTTACCTTAATTAGGTTAAAGAAGATGAATACATGTATAACAAGAATAACACATAAAATAAAAACATCATATCTGTTAGAACAACGAAGACGTTCCAAAAATAAAAAAAAACAACGATTAATTTTATTTTCTGCAAGAGGTTTCCCTCCTTTTTACATATTCTGAATTTTCTACAGTGTGCACAGGCGAAAAAAAATTCTCCTCCAGCATATTTTTTATGTCTTCATTAGTAATTGTAAGATCTTAATCATACCACCTCGAGTGGAAAAAAAATAAAAAACAATTATTACTGAAGGAGAATTAAGGAGGTAGACCTAGGCTAAGGGACACAACTCTTAAAAATCATTAGAACGTTTGTATTCAGCATTTTACATCTATCTCATGTAAGCATCAAAGTAACTTGGATTGATTTCAGTCTGTTTCAAATGAAAGCTTGATAGACGTTGGTGAAATTAACTATGATACAAACATATCAGAGATTTCAAGAATTGTTTCCCTGACTCTAGGTCTACCTCCCTAAATTACTGTATAAAAATCATACTACAATTTTTACACGAATCTGCAATATATGTATTGGGGGCTTGACCTTGTTCATAAGTTGCTAAGGGATAAAAGCAAGTAAAAATAAACGCGTACTCGTGATTTTAGACAACACGTGCTTCCCAAATATATTGCAATTCCTTGTAGATATTACGTATTTCCCTGGATGAAGATAATTTGGTGTTGATTATATTATATTACAAAAACTAATTGCTTGTATTACATTGAAGAAAATACGTAATTCATATACTTTACAACAATGATACAGATCGTGCATTTGAATTTTTGGTATTTAGTTGCTTCATGTTTTTTATGATAAGCATACATAGATGCGTTAATTGAAATAAAAAAATCGCCAATCAAAAACCAGCATATAACAAGAAATCGATTATATCAATCGCTGTGTTTAGATATTTAGAATCCTTCATTCCTGGGGAAAAAAGAACAGAAAGATATCAGAAACAATAAAGGAATGTTTTAAATTTATATTATGAAGCACTAAGAATGTCTGAGATTTCTTGGTAGTAGCATTTGGAAGCACTAATTTAGGACACCCTACTTGTGTTGTGAAGTATCGTTTTTCATATTTAAATATAATAAAGTAATGAAATTAAACTGTTTTTGCAGCGTCACCATGTGAGGAACCAAATGGTCTACAGTGTGAAAATGGAGGCACTTGTTTATTAGTGGACAACGGAAACGCCGTGTGTAAATGTCTACCTGGGTATATAGGCGATAAATGTCAAAGTAAGTTTCTATATAATAGAACTAAATAACCGTTTTTACGCAGCCTGATCTAATGATACATAAAATGACCCATAAGTTTTTTGTTGTTGTTTTTTTTTTTATTTATTTATATTATTATTATTTTTTTTTTAAATACAGAAACAAAAAATGTTTATCTTATACATATCATCGTTATTTGATAGCAGTATCCTCAAAGGAAGCAATTTTTATAATGACAATTCTCGTTGTCTTAATTTCGATCATTTGATGGTTTTTTTTTAATGCATGTAGATGTACATATGTAGTACGTAAATTTTCCTTTAAAATATTTTAAAAAGTGCAATCTGAATTTGAAACTTCAAAATGCAACCGTTTGAATGTGGTTTAATGCATTATAACTTTGTTTCTCGAGTACTCATAAATATATCCTGAATCAAATGATCTTATTTTTTAAAGGAACACAATTGTTTAACGCAAATTGGACTAACAAAAATGCCTTAGACAATTTCAGCTATATTTTCGGCATTGATACTTTTTTGTCATATACGAACAATGCAGTGATTAAAATAACATTTTGACTGATATTACAGTTACAACTCTTTCAGCTGGACCCTGTTCTAGAATTAATTGTGAAAATGGTGGGACTTGTAATTACGATGTAATCTCCGGACAGGCATATTGCCAGTGTCAAGGTGAATTTACCGGTAGACATTGTGAAGGTAAGAAAGATACATTACTTTGATAGTTCATGATCTTCATACATATTTGATTTCAATGCTGCTGATGAGAGGTTACTCCTTGAAACACGTGTTCGGCATATCAAAATTCACAATATATAAAACTGTTCTTTTTTTGTATTTAAGAACCACTGGGTCGATACCAGTGCTGGTGGACCTTAAGTCCCCGAGAGTATTCACCAACCCAGTAGTCAGACTTGTCTGACCCCGAATAATATCATATTTTATCTACCTATTTATGAAATCTTGCAGTATTCCAAATTTTAAAACATGTAAAACACCGAGGCTCCATTCCTTGCATTGCATATGGAAGAACGTCTCGGCGATGGATTTGGCTTCCACTTTTGATAATATGATCCTCCTGCATATTTGATTTTAATGCTGCTGATGAGAGGTTACACCTTGAAACACGTGTACAGCATATCATAATTCACAATATATAAAACTGGATTTTTTTTTGTATTTGACAAAGACACTACTGAACAGCTAAGATACCATGATTCCATTATACATCTGGTTCCTTGCCAATTCAATACTTTAGGTGGTAAGTCATATTGGGGACCAATTTTGACATTTTTTTCGGAAATTCATGTGTTTTCTTTCACTGTTTGTTAAGGGCAGAAGTATGGCTGTAAGTCAAGATATTTCGGTCCTTTAATTATGAGATAATATGTCATTAATCCATAGAAACAATATGGCGGATAAACAATACGTACTGGGCAAACTTAGAAACATTACAGCACTTTAAAATGCCGAAAACAAATATTATAGTGGAAAAATGTGGTAATGTTGGTCAACAAGAGAAAATGGTTTCTCGCAAAGATCCTTGTCATTTAGCACCCTGTTCCCTTGGAACCCTAGTCTGTTCGTTTATTTATCATCCTCGAAATATCAAACGAAAAAGAAATTGGAAAGTAATCTTCATTGTGTTTGATGAATCATATTAACTTCGGTTTAATAATATATCAATATTTGAATTGCCTAATTAATCGTTATGTATTCCATAGTTGACCCGTGCCAGCTTCATTCGTGTGGAGAATTTGGAACTTGCGATGTACAAAACGGCAATGCAGTATGCCAGTGTACCTTGGGGTGGAGTGGAGTCCACTGCGAAAGTAAGTAAATAACTAGTTGTCAAAGGGTAACTTTCTTGTAAAAATTTTCCTTTTTTGCTTTGTTATATTATATATTATAATTAAGGTATGTTTTACCGTAAGCGGTGAAATAAGCTAAGATCTGTTAACAAATGGTTACCTGTTGGTTTAAATAGCCGAGGAAGTAATACTGAACGCAACGGAGAGGTTTTATATTGAATAATTTAATTTGAATAGTAATGAGCATTTTTATTGGTTGGTTCACTTTTGGGCACGGGATGTCATTTTGGATAGAATAGCTCGGTACTGTGACGTCATTAACGTCAACTAGTTTGTGATCTGCCCTTGTTCGTAAATCGCTTTACAGTTCATGAACAGTAAACTACTCCAATGTTGATTATTTAACATAATATCTTAAAAAAACGAAACAAAACTGAAATACAACTGAACAGAAAATAAGTGCAATGCTTTTGTTCCACTGTACAGAGAATTAAAAAACAAAACTCGATTTACCAAAAAAATCATTCATAGAAGCCACACATATTATTGTTGCCGAATTTAATTTGCATTGATGATTTAAATGACAAAACTGCAATGATTAATGCTCTTAGTTTCTGAATTCACAGCTGGAATAAATTTTGTTTTGTTCATTCTCCACAGCATCCCCATGTAAGGGTAAAAATAAACGGAACTGCAAACATGGAGGTACATGTCTTCTCATGGACGACGGAAATGCAATATGTAAATGCAAAGTTGGATATACAGGAGAACTCTGCCAAAGTAAGCGGAATAAAATCGTAGTCCATGGTTTTATATTGAAGTCAAGAAAACTTGAATCATATAAGTACACATGCATTTGTTTTGCTGAGCTTGAATTGAAAGTACTATTATTAATGAAAACCTACCGCGAATAAAACAAGAATTTTGATGATGAATTTATTCAGAAGTCTTATGAGGTATTACATACTGGATATGCTGACTCCTGTCTTTAAATATTTCTTGTCCGATCTAATCGTTTTTGTATTGATTATCATTTCCGGTAAATGTGTGTCTGATAGTTTTTTACGCTATTTCATGGAATTATCTTTATTGCAGTGCTTGATAGCCACGTATTTCATATCCTACTTGGGGTTCTTGTGTCATATCAGTAAAATAATGAAATTGCCTTCTCTTTAGACATTCAAGGATGTGAAATGGTATACTGCTGTCCGTATATCACGAATTTGTCGTTAGCCTAAATATCTTTATTTATTTTTTTTGATTTTGTTTAAAATAGGGAGAATAAATAAAGTAGACAAAAAGGTACATGTGATTTTTAATAGAACCCTTTACTTTACAAGATAAAAATTATGTAGAATGCCCTGTAAAATTCAATATTAAGTGGAATAACTCGCTAAATGAATTAGAATAAAAACTATTGCATTTTCAAAGTGAATTATCTCATAAAAACACACAAATTGGAATGAATAATTCAAATAAAATGTGTAACCTTTATATGGTGTGTCAGATATTTAAGAACATGCATGGTTCTTATCTGGAGTGCTACTTAAATATAAAAGGTTTTTTTATCAAAAGTATTTTTGGTCGGTGTCATATTTGTTGGAAAAGCTATGGAAGTGATACATTTATCGCGGATATTGTTTTCAATCGATCTATATATGACAAAATAACAAATCATCAAATTTTATGAATGCGATTTTGTTCATAACCAAGATGATCTGTAAGCCTTTTGTTCTTATGTTACAGGATGTATTCGGTAAATTTTAATAAAATCTGCAAACAAAAATAAATACTGAAGTCAAATGTCAACATAGAAGAATTCACATGGCTTTAACCAGGAAACAGTAAAGAGAAACCATCTATATAAAGCAAACATTATAATATTATATATTTACATATAAACACTGAAGATAAGAAGATAAGACATCACTACAGAAAAAAAACAAACAAAAAAACAAAAACAAAAACAAAACAAAAACAAAACAAAACAAAAATTTAAAAAAATAAAAAATAAAAAATAAAATAAATAAATAAATAAATAAATAAATAAAAACCAAAGAACCCACAAAACAAAAACCGAATTGACACCAGGTATAAGCGTGTCCCGAAAAGTTTGGGCCAATGTCACATTGCATTAAGTAAAATCAACTTGGACTTATAAAAAGCGTAAAACTTTAATCTTAAGACCTATTGCGTAAATATGAGAAGGACAAAACCAAGTTTTTTTTCAAATATGCACAGACGACATCTTCATAATGATATATGCGTTTTGAATTGCAGTTCCACCAGACCTTTGCGAAAATATATATTGTGCCAATAGTGGAGTGTGTGTTAATGGTATTTGTAAATGTAAGGCCCATTGGTCGGGACCATATTGTGAAGGTAAGCGCTATTAGTACAATACTTTAATATTGTTTTTATCCTGCAAAAGAAAAACAATATAGTTGATTTAAAATAAAGGAAGATTTTTTGAAAATCATAATGTAAGCGCAATTCGCCCAGTCGATTCGATATTTTTTGTTTATGCAAAGCTTCGTAGATAATCATGTGTGTAACCTAAACAAAAATCATGTACATTCAGATGCCACCTGTATTCATTACCTTGCATATGTATATGAAGGCAATGATTCCTGAATAAACGTGTATTATAATCTTTTATCCGGTACTTTGATTAGCTCACAAATATGACAACTGTTCTCCATGTCTCATACGCTTTTGCCCTTTTATCATCGCCCTACACGCAATGAACGAGAGTTACGAATTTTTCACAACTAATTTGTTAATAATTTTTATACATATACATGTCGCGTTAAACGTTTACAATTAATGTGAAAAATGTGTTTATCACTGATAAGCATGACATGTTTACCGATCCTTTATTTGCATTTTACCATTTCCAAAGTCTTATAAGAGTAACCATGACCAAAATTCAAGAAGAACTAAAAAGAATAAATTCCAAGGATAACATCCACCAAATTGCTCCGTAAAGGAAAAGGTGATCAGTTAGGGAAACCTAGCACGACATTGCGTATATCAACAGTCAAACCTTTTTTTCCACACGATTTTGATACATGTAACAAGCAGTGTTCACTAATTGATGTGTCACTTCATACACATACTCCTGCATTCCCTTTTCTAACGTTTAGGTATTTTCTTTGTAGCTTCGCCTTGTACCTCGGGAAGTTTTACGTGTAATAATGGTGGAAAATGCTACATGGCAGGAATCGGACATCCTGTTTGTCACTGTCAGAGTGGCTACTCAGGGAATCATTGTGATGGTATTGAAAAATTTACAAATATATGAACAGAAATTTACAAAAAGATACAAATCAAAACAAATAACAATAATAATATTTAACGATAAAAATATTAATTATTTTACGAATGTAGCTCATTAAACGCTCACTATAAATCGTAATATATATTTAAACTATAAAACAAATACATTTAACAACCAATGCAAAATTACAGTCAACAATGTATGGTATATGCACATTCATATCCGTTTAATTTTAAAAGTAATTGATGGAAATAGAGTGTAGTATACCTGTTATTACCCTTATTGGCAAGAATGTTAAAAAATATTGGCTTGCACATTTTGCATAGTGATGAAATAGCTAACACATTCCATACAAGGTTTCTAAATTCCATGATTAATGTATAATTTTTTGGCAAGCTATTTCAAGTAATTGGACCCGTGTATTAAACAGTACTCTTGAAATATTCTGTATTTGGTCATGGTTTAAAGATGGCCAGAAGTTTATGAACTGAGAAAATAGTTGTATAGATCTGTGCATGCTGTAAATTTGCTATCAAGCTAATATCAGACCATTTGTTTTCTCTCCCGTTTTAAACAATAGATACTCACTGAATATGTGCACCTTTTAAGTAGCACTCCGGATAAGAATCATGCAAAATGTGAAACATGGTTGGAAAGCCTACATATTTTTATTTTTGATACCTTGTTTAAAAAGCTTTATTAAAAAGAAAGTAACATACGGTTTTTCATACAACCCATGTTCATAGGAGATAAAAATTATATAGAATGCACTGTAGATGTCAAAAGTAAGGGAGATAACTCTGTAAATGACACTCAAATACAATAGAATCTATTGGTTTTCCAATGTTGATTATCTCCTAAGAACAGGCATATATGAATGAATAATTACACATTTCACAATATAGACCCATAAGACAACTTAATTACAGAAACAAAAATATGCAGCCTTTTTGGGGGTGTATCACATTTTTCAGATTTTGCATGATTCTTACAAAGACTGCTACTTAAATGGTTAATTAAACGTTCCTAGAAAGAATTTCTGTTTACTAATGGATAATCTTTCCTAGAATGATTAAAAAGTGGTGATGTATTTTTAAAGTTATGTTGGCTTTGTTATTTAAACTAAATAAACCAAAAATAAAACGATAACATAAAATAAATACACTGTAGAATACCAACAAAACTTACACTGTTTCGGATTTAAACAAAATGATTCTTTAAGTAACCGAGAAATTACTACATCAAGGTTTTTGATATCATTAGCGCGTAAAAAAATTCACATATTTTTTTTAACCGATACCAGGATTTCATTCAGATGTCACTGTAAAGGATTAATACTTGCAAGTATCTCTCACCCTTTGTTTTGCTGTAATATTCTACACATGGCACAACATGCTCAATACTGACCCAAGTTGAGTAACCTATTGTATAGGCTCATCCTTGACGGATACATTTATGGTATTGTTGTTGGCATGATATGGGATGTTTCCTTATTGTATGGTTTATTATTGTCCATTGTTTTCAATCCTGCACGGGAAGAATTAAGTTTTTTTTTACTTCCGTTTAAACAAGGGGCTCAGATCTTTTTAATCTGATTTTATGTGTGTGTTCAATTGTGTCATATTTTTTCCAACAATGAACCAGTTCTAAAAGAGGTGTGTTGTGTTCTTAACAAAGTCCTCAAACTCCGTTGCATCTTTTTTGCGTGTCCCAAGTCAGGAATTTCTGGCCACTGTTTATCTTGTTTCACCTTCACTTTTAGTTTGTCTTTATGTTACATATGTATATAGGAGCAACTCTTTCGTTGAAACGATGTATGGTAATATTTTTGGGGGCCAGCTGCAGCCTGCCCTGTCATGTGAGGGTTTCCTCGTCGTTCATTGAAAATCAATTTGTGGCCTTGGGTTGTTGTCTTTTGAACATATTCACCATACATATTCTTGTTATAAAATTAAAATATAATAAATTTGAAGATATCTGGTACACATTCATTCGTACATTTTAAAACTAGAATATTTTGGAAAAGCTTTGTTCTTGTTGAAATAGTCATTATTTTCACTTGGAGATATGACGTGCTCTTTGAAGCGCGAATGTAAATCCGTTTAAGCGTCAGTTTGATGTAGGAGTCCTTTGGAAGAATTAGCAGGTTTAAAATTCTGTATTTCAAAAGGCAAGTTATGCATTTATATATTTTGTGTGCTTTGTACATTGGGAATTGTGAAAATGAATTACTTCAGAAACTGCACTAGTTCTACTTTGTCAGCATTCTTATTTGTAAAAAGCTCAATTAGTCAACTAACATTGCATACATTAATACATGTACTTAGAGTCTTAGTCGTTATGAATGGGAATTCATTTACTTTTGTTACTTGGTATGTGTGGTTTTGGTTGCTTTGTGTTCTTTGTTGTGTGTGTCTGTTTTCTGTGTCTGGTCTTTGTCCCTGGATTGCATTCTTTTGATTGCCGCTATGACCTTGGTTCCCATGGTTGTTCTTTGAAGACATTTTGTACAAATTTGAAATAATGAACAATATGTTAAAATATTACTGGGATACAAGGGCAAATTGTCGATTTTTATTAGTGTTATATAGGGTGATATGGAAATTTGCGAACCGATAGCTAAACACTTCAGACAACAATAAAAAACAAAACATAAAACAGTAAACATCAAAGCAAAAAAGGGGAAGTCTAATTAAATGCATGCATTTTCCAATAGATACACAAAGTTTGATATTGCATAAACCTTTCGCTTTATTTACGGTTAATTGCTTCTGGTAGATAATGTTAAGCTCAAAATTGTCATCTGGTAGGGTTTGAATGAGAACATTACCGGCATCGCAATTCTATCAGCTCGCATTTATTTTTCTTCATCAAAACTACATTTTCATGTTCATATTACAGATTCTCCAGAACCATGTGGAAATGTTTTCTGTGCAAATGGTGGGACATGTGAAGACGGTAGCTGTATATGTAAGGGGCAATGGTTTGGCATGAAATGTGAAGGTAGTACTCGAGTTTTATATATGGCTGAGCGGTTTTTTCAACTTTAATTTATATATTATCATCTTATTCAAATATGAATATGTCAAGTTTTGTATGGATTACGTTTATAACCAGTTCATTCAGTTTCATCGAAAGTAGTAAAACTCGATTATATTGAAGACAATTCAAATTACAAAATTGTAAGGGTTTTCCTTAGCTGCGCAATCTTGATCTCTCATGCGTATTGTCTGTTAATATCTGACGATTGAATGCATTTGTTACTGGATACATCCATTTGGATTGATTACCAATAATTATCAATTCTGCGATCACATTGTTCACCGGTTATTGGTTATTGATCCATTTGCGACCATCCAACTAGCTTGCATCGGTTAAGAGGCTGTACGATCTAAATAAGATTTTAATCTAACTTTAACGCACGAGTAGCAGTCAAGATGCAAATCCAATGTATAATGGAAATATAACAAAACATTTGAATAATAAGAAGAATGTTACGCTGGAATTCGGTAAATTAAGACAAAAAGAAAAGCAAACTCGTAAACAACTTGGGATATATTATAAAACAGCACATATGCCAAACGTTAAAACAATGTTAATGTATTTATGATAGATAAATATTTATGTTTATATTTTTGCATTAACCAGAGTCACCATGTACGAGAAATACCTTTGTATGCAAAAACGAAGGTGAATGTTACATGACATCAGACGGAGAACCAGGTTGTGATTGTCAATATGGTTTTAAAGGCCAGCATTGTCAAAGTAAGAACAAATTACATTCACACAAGAAAATGAATACATGGCACAAAATAATGCAAGGATCTGTACGAAACATACACACACTGTAAATCTTAATGTACATGTACAAATTGTGCCTTTTGGGAAACGTATTTTACTTTAAATGCAATGCCTACCACACTTAGTACTAAACCCTGCCTGTTATGTAAATTAGTACAGTAAAACGGAACCAGCTTGGCGGCTTTGTAAGTTTTGTGTCACTGCCCAGTAATTATTTTCATATTCTCTATAGCAAATCATATAAACTAGCAGAGTAATATGTAAAAAATTAGGAAGCCGTCGTAGGTCTACGGAATAGGTGGGTTTATGCTACAAAAGAGCTCATTTGCAAGACGGGTTCTTAGAATACGACATATTATCATTGAATTTATTTGGGAAATCCGCCACGTAAATTAATTGCATTAGGAATTTGGGCCAGATTTTTGTTTATTTTTGTTTATATTTTTTAACGATTTGGCATTAAAAATAGATTAAATATCAGTCATTTTGAATAAGAGGATAGATAAAATGGCATTCGTGTTTGACATGAGTATTAGGGTTAAATTAACATCTTCAGTTTGATACATTTATAGTCAAAGGAATTAAGAGTCTGTCTATGCAAAACATAAACTGAAATCAATGATATGGGTGGCACGTAGTAAATTTTATCGCTCTGCTGTTTGGAGCAATGTAATATATAAATCATATGTATGTCAGATATATGACTTTATATGTCAGTATTGTGTTCAAATTGAAGACTTATCTCCCTTTCCTGAATGCATTCCGATGCTATCTATGTATTTTGTGTCTCCATAACCATTCAGGTTAATCATAAATCGATGTTGAACTTAGTGAAAGGATGCATATATGATGGGTGATTTTTTTTCTGAAAAGAAAATTTGTCATATGCCACCCACTGCCTGGTTTTTGCATCGACTTTCTTTTAAAATCTTTCGTATTTTTACGGAATATTAATACAAAAATTGATATCAGTACTTTTTATATAAAAAAATATGGTTTGTTTTTAAAAGTATTGGTAAATACATAAATTTACAGCTCCCGCAGATCCATGTGAAACAACTTTTTGTGCCAATGGTGGTACATGTAATAATGGTGTGTGTACATGTTCGGGAGGATGGACAGGAGCTAACTGCGATGGTAAGTAATTAAGAAAACCAAGGAGAGCCCCTGAAAAGAGAAATACACCTCTGTACGAGTGCAATTTTAGATTACTATTATCAACTTCACGAACATATCTTACACTTCTGGAATAAACATATACTTTTTGTTCGATGATAAACACCAGGATTGTCTCCCGTTTTTCCATACGCGCTCTGATCTAGAAAAAAATCTATGTTGACCATTTTAAATGTTATATAAAACTTGAAAAACCTGATTAAAATACTATATACATGTATTATCGAGGCTGACAAACACCTGTTTAAAGCCTAGGTGTGTTCAGAAAATAACAGACCTGACAAACTCTACCAAACAGTCAAACAGCAATAATCGAAAGGAAAGTCTGTATAACAAATGAAGATATCAAGGATAAAACCGGACAATCGGAAGGATCGTCGATTGTCCTGTCTTGGTTCAGGCCTTTCTGCATATAATGGTGGTTTCAAAAAGATTTCATAGCTTCCATAGGGGTTCATTGTGTAAGATATATTGCAATACAAACATACAGCATAAAAGTAGAGTTGATTAAATGATCGATACATAGTAACATACTAGGTTTACAATATAATGAGATAATGGACATCATATCCATACCTTTTTTCTCAGTACCCTATGCTCCAATGGACAATTAAATTTGTTAGAACGGTGGCTTATGTTTTACAGCAGCAACCAGATTATATAAATTATATAAAGACAAAATTATTTCAAATGATTTTTCCACGAATTTCACGTTTTTTTTACCCGAATCTGAGCAATTAAATTTTATGACAGAATTCTTGTGACATTCGTGTGAATCGAGCTTTCACATGAAATTCACTACAGTTGTCATGAAAAAATAACGATTTGATATATCAAATCGGATAAGATAGCTACACAATAAATTTCTAAGAACAAATTTAAAATTGATTTAAACAATATAGAATAGCAATGAATATTTTGTACACAATTTGTACTTTTGTTGTTCCTGTGATGGTTATATTTGTTTTAATGATTGGGTTTTTGATAGTGGGGTGTTTCTGCAACCTGTGATGGTCATGTATTTGTTAATTATGGGGTTTTTGATAGAGAGGTGTTTCTGCAACCTGTGATGTTCACATATGTGCTAATGGTGGGGTGTGTGATAGTGGGGTGTGTTCATGTTTACCTCAATATTATGTGAAAAATAAGCTTCCTTAGCAACTGCTTATAAATTTTCGGATATGTAAATCTCGTCACGTGGTGCCGGGGTTCCATGAATTGATCATAAAAATCAGACAATCCTGCAGAGTAAAGACACAGATATAATGACAAATATCTAGTTATAAATGATACATATGTGAGGAAAAGCATAAATAAGAAGATTGTTCATTGTAATGCAGCGTTTCCTGGTCATTGTTCCTGAATTATACTCTGTTGATTAATGCTAGAATCTTGGTTTCCTTTTTTTATTTTGAACGTATGCAACCCTACCTTTCACAGCTCTTTCAACAATATAAAACACATATGTTGCTTTTTCTTCGAAATTAGGTTATGTATCAATATCGTATTTATAACTATATTTATAACTAATATTACTAATATGTTCAAGCATTCATTTCCGGCTAGTCGAATAATATTAAATATCATGATAAATCAATTTCAGAATTAAATCGCTTTTTGTGATATGAAAAAAAAATTGTCATTCATCCCATAGACCAAACTTTGATTACGACTGTGACGTCATTTACCTTTTTCAACGATATACTATTTGACTTTTGATACTAAAATCAAATTATAAGGAATGACTGTTATATTTTTTCGTTCTATTTGAAATAATTTCAATTCCCATGGTGTACACTTGAACATAATCTGTTACGAAGGTCATTTAATGTCTCTAATTTTTCATAGACCGAAAAAATAAAACAGTCGTTCCTTAAATATTTTAACTTGTAATGAACTGAATTTGATTTAATTTTGGAGTTAACTTATGTAAGAGGATGGTGAATTCAGTAAAGAATAAAACACTTATTAAACAGAATCGTTGTATTAAAGGAACAGAACACCATTATCTGTCATTATGCCATGGAAAGTGGTTCATTCAATTTTCAAAAAAGAGTGTTCGTATACCATAGATTGATGTAACTTGAAAAAATATTTTCATAGTTTAATATTTCTGTGGATGTTTCCAAATTTATATAATAATTTTGTAGAGTCACCATGTACAAATGGGGACATAAAGTGTCAGAACGGCGGAACATGTGTTACGATGTTGAATGGAGATTCTATGTGTAAATGTCTACCTGGATATAGCGGTGATATATGCCAAAGTGAGTAGTCAAAACAAATATCATTCACTGACCTGGTGCAAGAGTAAACCGATCCACAAGGAAATTTTAGATTTCAGTACTATTATTCATTTATAAGTTAAACACATACATTGTGTGTTCACATTGCAAGTGTGTTTTCTTCATTTTAATTTGTTATCTGTAATTGCATTAAAAATAACTTGATCTTTTTGTATATTTTGGATTTTTTTGTGGTCAATAGCTTGAATGATACCCCATTTGTTGACAAATTTCCTTGAAACTGAGGTGAATATTTAATACTTTCAACAAGTGTAAACACACCCTTTAGTTAGCTATAAAACGTCTTGACGGCAATAGAATGATAACAACATAAAATTAAACGTAAAATAACTACACAAATGTAAATGACCATGAACATCCATATGCCTTCGGGGGGTTAAGTGATTTTATAAAGCTTCAACCTTATACTTAAGGACCTAAAGAAAATGATATAGCATACATCATATGGACAAAATGCGATATCAACATGAAAACGGCTCTCATTTATTAAAAGCTAAAGTCGACATATGTATTTTAAAATCAGCGAATCATATCCTACTCTAAAATGTGAAAAAGCAAAGTTATCAATATATATGTTTAAAGAGTCATCCTAAAAAAAATTATTATCCTATTAAAAAAAAAAACCAAAAACAATAACAAACGAACAAACAAACACAAAAAAAAAAACTTTCAAAATAGCACTTAGCATTATTTAAATCTCCAAACAAGAATAACAAAATAATACATTATTTAAGTTGGTTTTAAAGAAGAAAAGCCAAACTAAAATAATGATATACTCATTAAACCGTGATTTTTAATGAAAGATAAACCATGTGATGGAGTAGGCTGTGAGAACGGTGGATTTTGTCAATTTGATAGTGCAACGAGGAAACCAATGTGCATGTGTCTGGGACAATACAGAGGAAAGCTCTGTGAAAGTAAGAAATCGTTAACTTCCTTTTGGTAATACGTTTAATTCTTTACACAGGGCACTTTCAAGTGGAAATCGCATGAATAAATAATTTTGAAATATCACGTATAGTTAATGTGAAAATACCTTTTTTTGATTGAAGTTGTTTGAGGATAAACCTGAAGTTCGTATCAGGCAGAAATGAACTTTTCGTTGTTGAAATGGTTCGTTTAACCAGGCTTAAAAATATATTCGTAGGATTACAGTTGTTTATGGCTGATATTGACTCTGGGAGATCACAAATGATTATTGTGGTTTTAGCTTATAACCTGAAATCTGTGATACGAAAAAAAAACAATTGTTGAAATAATCCTATGAAAAGCAAAACTCCTTAAGAATACAGGTTGTTTGACGACTCTTCGGTAGATTTATTGCAAAGATACAGGAATACAACTGGGACATTTTTTTCAACCTTATCTTGAACTTCCTGACTTTTTGTTGAGATTTGTATTTCTGATGCAAACTCTGAGCATTTGATCAATATAGTTCACCGTGATCAAAACAATTATAAATTAGATCAGCTTTGATTACGACAAACTGTAACAAAAGATAACTAAACTGTTTATTTCTGAAATATATATCAATAAAGATGTTAATGAGACCCAAATATATTTAGTGAAAGTTGCCGAAGTTTAATTTCTTAATATATTGTAAAGGAATTTATTTCAGAAATAGTTTTTTTTACATTATTTGATGTCAGTACGTAGTAACGCAGTAAATGTCCTACTACTTATATGTGACCTATATTTTGCCGCATTGAAAGAATTTATTTATGTCAACTAAACTAATTCGCTCACGAAAACATTTGTTTAGCAGAGCTTTATTCATTGTGAAATTTCTATCCCGTAGTAAACCCTTGTAAACTTCATTTCTGTGGACAATATGGAACATGCGATGTTGAGAACAATATAGCAGTTTGTAAATGTATACCCGGATGGACTGGAGACCACTGTCAAAGTACGAAAGTATAAAAAAACATAGTTTGTAATAACCTTTCTATAAATCTTGGTTTGCCAAGCTTGAGTTGATCAATTGAGTTAAGTAGCTGTCTTTTTAAGAATAATGCAAAATATGGAAGAAAAATGTGATACACTCCAAACAGGCTACATATCTTTATTTTTGTAATTCAATTGTGTTATGTATCTCTACTATGAAATTTGTCATTATTCATTCAAGTCTGCCTCCTCTTAGGAGATAATCAACATTGAAAATCCAATAGATTCTATTGCATTTGGGCGTCATTTACAGAATTATCTCCCTTAATTTTGAAATCTCCAGTGCATTCTATACAATTTTCATCTCCTACGAACACGGGCTATTTGAAAAATTGAATGTTAATTTCTGTTTATTATGGCAATTCAAACAAAATATCAAAAATAAAAATATATAGGCTTTTTACCAAAGAATAACATTTTGCATGATTTTTAGCTGGAGTGCTACTTAAAATGTTCAAGAAGAATAAATCTAAAACATGCTCGTGAAAAAAGACTTATCTGTAGAAGGTTATCGGCATGTCGCTGTATTGGTTACACGCGTTACCTCAATGAAATCATAATGTTTTACTTGGAAGATGCAGATTGGCATTGAAAGTCAGGTTACTCTTTATAGTATAAGTACACTGTGAAAACAAAAAAAAAAAACAAAACAAAACAAAACAAAAAAAAAAAACAAAAAAAAAAACTGTCAGTAGAGATTGAAGCATTGTTTGTCCTGTCTGAGATTTAAAGGTTTCTATTTTCTATATATTTTATTTTGATCATTTTTAAGGTGAATGAAAGAAATTGAACCTGATATGTCACAATAGTTTAACCGTTGAGGTCGAAAGCTAAGTTATAGTTACAATATAACGGAATTATTGATGAGTCAATTAATTAATTTAGCGGCGTTTAATCTCTGGCCTTTGTCATATAAATGATTAAAACTGTCAAAAGAATGCCTCAGAACATATTGTCAGATAAAAGAGTTGTATTCATTTATTTTAAGGTTTCTAGTGCTTTATATGCAATTTATGTTATTCAAAGTATTTCAGTTAGTAGCAGACAGACCTGTACATTCTTTAGAAATCTTTTTTGTGATCTATAATAGAAGCAAATATTTGAAAACAAAAACTGTCATGTGTCACTAACACATAGGAATTCCAAAGACACTCTGATTATCTTATATTAATTGGTTTGTACCCTGTTTATTTTTCTTTTATTCTTGCTATTTCAGTTAACAAAGCAAAAATAAATTGTTGAAGAAAAATCGATATTGTTATCTCTAATAAAAATATTTTTTTATGGAAAAAAGAATAAGGGTATAAAAAGGCTTTTATTGGCCTAAAATACAACTAAAAACACTAATCTTAAAAGTGATAGTTATTATTCATGGGACTTGAATCCTTAAAAACTAAGAACTCATACGGATTTCCTTTATTTGAAAGGTCAACACAATTGTCTAAAATTCACCAAAGTTCAGCAATTCTGTTTATTTTTATTATGTTGTTACTTCCGGTGATATTTCTTGAAAATAAATTTTGTCCGCTCCAAAAAAAAACAACACTTTATATTTATATTTATCACAAAGTTTATCGTATGTTTCTTGGGTATTCACACAGTTTTCTGGTTGTAAATATGTCCTTAAAAACTAAAAAAGAAATACAATTCTGAGCAGCTTTTGTCAAGTGATGTAAAATTGTGACACCATTTTTGCGTCATTACAATGAACTTAAGGAGGTAAACCTGAGGTAAGGCACATAACTCTTACAAATCATTGGAACTTTTGCATGTTACATCAATCTCATATAAGCATCAAAGTAACATGGACTGATTTTGTTCTGATTCAAATGAAAGCTTGAAAGACATCAGTGAAATTTAATGTGATAGAAACATATCAATGATTTAATTGGTTATGTCTCTCACCCTAGGTCTACCTCTTTAAGAAGAACAAAATTATATCCTTAATATTTATTCATTTTACTTTGCTTTGAATAATGTTGATATAATTACAACAAATTAGATTTGTTTGGACTATAGTCATAGTCTCAAGCCTCTTTTGACATGTGCAATTAACTGCCTTTGTTTCTTTGGACACCTTCTAAATAACCTAGCTTAATGTAATTGTACCTTTATGTTCTTTTTTTTTATCGTACATGTAAATGTATAGCTGCTTTTTATTTTTTAATTACTGTCGTTATGCATTTGATATGCTGATTTTGTAATTAGGTATCAATTATATAATTTTGTATTTGTCAGTCGTACAAGGAATATATCTACACGTTTCTGCTCGCGCTGCGTTCACATCGAAAACATGGAACCAAATAATATTTTTCCACCTGAAAATATCAAACAATCAAAAACCAAGTGCAAACTCATAGAAAAAGATATTCATTTATGCACTTAATACAGTTAAAGATGAAAAGAAGCAGTAAAAATTTGTTGGTGGTACTACTAAAAAACATATGGACGTTTGCATCTTTTGTAATGATTCTGTTCCCTTACAGGGTAACACATAACAAATGATAATGTGATCATCATTAAATTATTTTTACTATGATTTCAGCCTCACCATGTGAAGAGGGCGAATTCGCCTGTGCAAATAATGGCGTTTGTTTTGTCACAGACAGTGGCCTTCCGATGTGTAAATGTTTACCGGGATACACCGGAAGTACTTGTGAACGTAAGACTGGAAATCAAAACCTTTGTTTACCCTTTAATAAATGCACTCATTATTTATTTTTCTTTTCGTAGATAATTTTCTTGAGTAAGTATTTTAATTGCTTTTTAGTATGCCTGAAAAAAGTAATTTGTAATGAAACTGTAAATGCACTTAACGTTCTTTTTGCGCGACTGTCACTTTTGCAGATTCTACCTAAGAATATTTTAACGTATGAACTTTTGACGGGCGAACACAATAAATGTTTATGAGTTTTCACAATTACTTGTTTTCGCATTCGCATATATTTTTCTACAAAAACCAAAAAAAAAAAAAAATAAAATAAAAAAAAATAAATAAATAAAAAAATAATAAAAAGTGCATCACAATGTTTCTCATTACCTTCAGGTTTTAGCTTATTAACTGAAAATGGATGCATATCATCATTAGTGTTGTAGCAATTCTTATTTTTCAGAGACACCATGTGACGGAATAGTATGTCAAAATGAAGGAATTTGCAACCCAAATGAAATTTCTGGGCAGGCTGTGTGCTATTGCAAAAGCGAATACAGTGGCGAATTTTGTGAAAGTATAAATACTAATTGTTATTGTAAATTTATTAAAAAATACAACAAAAAAAAAAACAAACAAAACAACAAACCAACAAAAATAAAAACAAACAAACAAAAACAAACATACAAACAAAAAAAAGAAAAAAAAATATGTTTGCAAATAAAAAACAAAAAACAAAAAAAACTCTCATATTGGTATTTGCAAATTTCGATATGCTTAACAAGAAGTAACCTCTGATCAGCAGCATTAAACAAATTACATGGTAAGATCTTTATCTTAAAGTATATTGTAAACAAGAATTATTAACACAAGAAATATAGATAAGAGAAAATTCAAGAAAAAAATACTTGTAATATTTAATCACTCCGACGCTTCCTACTTGAGTAAAAATTATCGTGAATAGATCGATAACAGTTGTTTAGAATTGCAGTTGAAACGTGAACAAATGGTGTTAAGGATCGTGCACTACATTTTTTGGTGTTTTTCTACTTTAAAAACTACTAGGGTCTGTCAAAACAACTACTGTTTGCAAAACATATACCTATTTTTTCGGTATAACTAAACTAAACTAAACAAAACAAATAAACAAAACAAATACACAACAAATACACAACAAAACAAGTCCACATGTTTATTTTTTATGCTAACTAAAAACATACAGAAAACGATCCTATTTTCATTTTTTCTAGTTGTTAATAGAACTATCTAAATAATGATTTTACAGTAAGCCCCTGTGATCGACTTTGCTGTGGAGAATACGGATCATGTACGATCGTTTCGTCTGCAGCCGTATGCAGTTGTATAAATGGTTGGAGTGGGAATAATTGCCAAAGTAAGTATTAGGAATGATGCAAAATTGTTTATTTTGTGTTATAAATACTTTAACCCCGTCGCGTTATTTTGCGCATGTCCCAAGTCAGGAGTTTCTAGCCTCTGTATGTTTTGTTTTCACCTTTAGTTTATGTTTTTGTCAATTGTTTATATAAAGGCAACCTTGTCTCTGTACGTGTGTATAATGATGTTTGGGGCTAACCGCAGTCTGTCCTGTAAATTGAGGGTTTTTCCGTCGTTCATTAAATACCAATGCGCGGCTTAGGGCTGACAATATCATCCTGATTAGGTTATTGTCTCTTTGACATTTACGTCGTACACATTCTCCTTATATCTGTTAACTCTTTTAATTTTGAACATATTGTTAATGACGTGTTTTTCATAAAATCAGTGATCATGCCCGAGATAATTCTTTTTCTACTATATGGTACCTAGATACGATATGTTACATGTGCATGTATATTGCAATATACTCCTTGAAGCCAATGAGCTCAAGTATCGGCCTTTTAAAGAAAGTAAGGAATGAACAGTGGGAGTATGAACTATTAAGTAGCACTCCAGCTAAGGATCATGCAAAATGTGATTCATGGATAAAAAGCCTACATATTTTTATTTTTGACATTTTGTTTCAAATATCATAGTAAACGGAAAGTAACATGTGGTTTTTCATAGAACCAGTGCTCTTAGAAGATAAAAATTATATAGAATGCACTGTAAATTTCAAAATTAAGGGAGATAACTCTGTAAATGACGCTCAAATACAATAGAATCTACTGGATTTTCAATGTTGATTATCTCCTAAGAGCTGGCAGATTTGAATGAATAATTACACATTTCATAGTATATACCTATAAAACAACTTAATTACAAAAAAAAAATATGTAGCCTTTTTAGGGTGGATCATATATTTCAGATTTTGCATGATTCTTACAAAGACAGCTATTAAAAAGAAGCAATAATTAATAGCTGTATTTCACATCGAAAGATGATACAGAGATTACCAAACCCTTTCTTGTTTATTTAGTATCACTTGATTGGAAAAAATTGAAGTAAACATATATGTTATGTTAGATAACTTTTTATAGTGCAAACTACATTACCTTTTTGCATATTTGCAAGGGCATGCTAATCAACTGATATAATTTATAACATTTCCTAATTCTTACTTTATGCTAAATTCTTTGGCTACTAATAGGATAATGAATTGGAAAGATAATTACAGAACGAATTTACAAAAACACTAAAGAATAAATAAATCATCAAACAAAAATGGGCAAGTCTGTTTAGTCAAAAGAGAAAAAATGAGAGTGTTACACAGGCAAATATTTTTCACCTGAAATTCATGTTAATCGAGCTTCAAGTGAAATTCACATGAAAGTACCATGATTTTCATGTTAAATTCGCTAAACACGAATTTCATGTGAACATTTCGTGTGAATTTCATATGAAGGCTCTAATCACCCGAATTTCACGTGAACTTTGTCACTTAGTTTATTTGCCTGTGTACTTACTGTGTAAAACTATTGTGGAAGTATTTCAACACGTATATACTAATTTTACTGGTTTAGGGAAGAAACACAGGTTCGTGAATTCGTGGTTTTGAGTTTTTCAATAAACACATTGTCTAGCCACAAAAACGACAAAAATTAGTACCCCACTAATAATTGTACTTTTAGAGTATGACTTTCGGTTCCTGAATTTGACAGGTTACATTATAAATCTTTTTATTTTTAATTGCAATTTTTCGTTAAATGCATAACAATAAAAATTGAGAAGAAACATTGGAGAGGTGATTTTCATCTTTGTATCACATGCGAATTTCATTTGCTATCGGTCAATAATCGTGTCCTTATGACAATGTTGCAATGTTAAAATGATTTTTGTTTAATTTTCAGTATCACCGTGTGAAGGGGACAGGTTTGTTTGTGGTGGCGGTCAGTGTGTTCTTTTAGATGACGGGACTGCAATGTGTAAATGCTTCCCAGGATTTATAGGACACAACTGCGAAGGTAAGTGTCACCTTTTCTTCCCTCTAAGACTTATTAACTCGAATTCTTATTTCATATACTGTCTTGAATGGGGTTTTAAGGGCAGTACTTTACGATAAATTTTGTCTTCTTCGTTCACTGTATATTCATGTAGTTGTGATCTTTGACGTAACAAAGTAATGACGTAAACAATCGATACTTCCGGGCTTGACTTTTTATGAGCAACTCGGCGGGTGTTACTAGAAATGCAGAGAGCGCTTACCTTACCGGTGTACCTGGTCCATGCTCCCAGTTTTTAGTGGCGTCCGAGTTTCTCATTTGAGGTTGTTACTCTGTATGTATGATTCTACTTACTTCATGTTCTTTGTTGTATATGTCTGTTTTCCATGTCTAGTTTTTTGTCTCTGGATTACATTCTTTTGATTACCGCTATAACCTTGGTTCCCTTGATTATTCTTTCAGCGACATGTGATATGATAAAAAAAACTATGGAGACCTTACTAAAGTAATTAAGATATGGTATTTGAAAGTACAGTTAGTATTATGATTTTGTTATAGATTCAAATACCTAATAGTCCCTGAAATAGACGTTTGTTATTTAACTTTAATATTTTCGAATAGTTTACTTTGAGTCCGTTCATACGTTCGTTTCTCTCAAACATAAACTTTGTTCACCAGGAACGTCTTTTGATTGGCTGAGCGGACATGACGTTATTTTATGTAGTATTATATGATCGAATAATTTTGATTAACGCAAGATTTTGATTTGTTAGTTTATGTATAACCTTTGTATACACCTTTTATAATCCTCAACTGAATAATGTTTTGAAGCCCAATATTGTTTGTAATTGAATTCATTAGAAATGAGAGTATAAGTAATTTTAGAAGTTGGAAGTTTAAGTTTGAAAAAAATAAAATTATTTAGATCAGTTTACACTTTCATAGTTCATTTCGCGGTGTGTATAGGTCCGAGCGACTGCAAATCAGGTTGTGTCTTATTTTCGGGAAGGTTCTTCAAATATTGAAATTAGAAATATATTAGACTTTTTTATTTCCCTTTCAAGGTTTCTTTCGGTATAAATGAACACTAACAAAGATATTTTAGTTTATTTTGATTCTTTTTTTTTTCTCAATTTTATTTTGATTGCGAAGAATTATTAGGGTTGCTTATGATATTGTCTAGAAACCCAGATTGTCTAAAACATTAAGACGGTCATTTTCCAACATGTTGAAATCTTTCTGAACGCACCATCTTCTACCCACACATTGGTGTGACAACAAGCTTTTCTTCTATTTAATGTATGATCATTTTTTATTCAATACAGGCTACAAAGACAGTGTTCTGTCAAGCACATTGGTCCAAAATCTAATTAAAGAAACGAGACTAAATAACGCTTATGATATAAACCAGATTTACATTTGTAATAGATAAAATTTTAATACGCTTTGCATTTGATTTTGATTGGCGAAGCAGCTTAAGGTAGTAGACCTAGGGTAAGGGACACAACTCGTGTAAATCATTGGAACGTATGTATTCACCATGTTATACCAACATCATGTAAGCATCAAAGTAACCTGGTCACTGATATCATTCTGTTTCAAAGAAAAGCTTGAAAGACTTTGATGAAATTGCATATGATACAAACATATCATTGATTTGAGGTGTTATGTCCCTTTCCCCTGGTCTACCTCCTTAAGAACTCTTTTCGTATATGATGTCGCTTTGCTTTTTCTGATTAAATCTGTCAATTAAGACAAAAGTGATTTGTTTCGAAAATCCGTTCTTTGTATAATACGTCTGTCATTGAATCAAGGCTTTGCTCTGATCAGGACCAATTCAACACATTTAACAAACATTGTTTGTTTTAGTTCATCTTTGTGACCATATCATCTGTGAAAATCAAGGACATTGTGAATATGATCATAGTGTCGGTCAGGCAATGTGTGTATGTAAAGGACAGTTTCAAGGAAGATTTTGTCAAAGTAAGTGCTTAGTTATTTGAATTATATTATATAGATAGCAGTGTTTTATCGAATGTTTTCAGTGTAATACATTTTGATAATTAACACTGTGAAGTATAGTCGAAAAAATCAGTATCGGGCTTTCTCTCACCAAAACGTCACAACTTTGATATCAATTCGCCATGTACAGGATTTAAAATTCATATTGAAAATATCAATAAATTATGAAACAAATCAATATCATGAATAGGAGAATCAATTGGTTGTCGTGAATGACTAAAATATTATCACTCGTACCAAAAACGCTTGAGGATTTAACTCGTGCGCGGAACAAATTCCACCCACCCGTGAAATCTAGGCCTTAATCGGCACTCGTGATAATATTTTGGTTATTCACACTTTTCAATTAATTATCCTGTTATTCTTTACGGCGTTCCAACTATGCAGATATGTTTTTACAACGGCCTTTCAATCTCTGTATAATTCCCTATTCATATTATGATTGTGTAACCGTCTTAACTTGAAAATATTTCTATGAAATTTTAATACGCATGAAATAGTTACCGCTCAATTTTTGTGTTTACCGACGAAAGGCACAAAATAACAGAAAAAGTATTACAACAGCACACAAAAGAAAAGAAATAAGACAACAATCAAAAACAATAGATAAATATAGAGAGAAAAAAAAAGGAAAGAAAGAAAACCCATTGCTATACCATGAATAGTTCTATCCAAATCACGCACGTAAGATTGTTCGTTAATGACACTAAATACATTTTCGAAACAAAATACCTTAGTATTTTAAACAAATACTGTCTTTAAAAAAGGATAGCCAACGCAGTAATTGTTTCTTTCTTTTACTTGTAATTGTCTACATTTCATTCAAGAAATATAACACCTGACACGCAATTTTCGATACAATGTTTTTTTCGAACGCCACTACGTTATCAGTATTTAGCCAATAAGGAAAATGAAATTCGGTCAGGTGACTTGCGTTTTCATGGAGTTCGTCTGTAAGGTCAAAGGGTAAAAAGCGAAATTATACAGACTGCGTCGGAAAAAGGGTTGCGTTTAATTTTTTTTGACATGTAAAACAAGTAATTTGATTTCTTTGTTTTTGTAAATAGTAAGATGGTAATATGGTCAACATCAAAAACATACTTAAAATATATTTTTTCCATCCATTTTTGCAGTAAGTCCATGTGAATTGACACATTGTGGTAAACATGGTATATGTGAAATCGGTGATAATTATAAAGCTAAATGTGTATGTGATAATGGATGGAGCGGATCTAATTGTGGAGGTAAGCAGCTGCATATAAATTGAACATTAACGTAATAAGATCGAAAACAAATCAGTCCCAACCCCCAAACCTCCCCCCCCCCCAAAAAAAAAAAAATAAAAAAATAAAGAAATAAATTGAAATGTACATGTGTTGTTACTAAATTACGCTACTTAATTGTACATTAAGCCGACCGTTAACTAAATAATTAATAACAAAGAGTAACGTTTAGAAAAAAAAAAAGATAAATAAAAAACAAGAATATCATTTTAAAAAGTGACAATGCTTTCGGTATATATAAATACATAACTTTTTGGGAGTTTTTTTTTTGTTTCAATTCAGCGTTGTTACAATCTACAATCTTACAATATGGGTTATCGCATTACTGTTTTATTTCCAGAATTAGTAGTTATAAAATGAACACTGTTAAATAAAATATAATGTATTTTATGTAATTACCAAGTTAAATTATACATAGAATGCCTGTTTTACGATAAGATATGTTATAGCATGTCAAACAAATGTTTGCTATAAGATATTTGAAGATAAATTTCATTATATAATTGTCCTTTTAGTGCCACCATGTAGTGGAAGCTCTTGCACGAATGGGAACTGTTGTCTTGACCCGGATGTAGGAGAACCAAAGTGTATTTGTAACGATGGCTTCTGGGGCGATGACTGCTCTAGTAAGAATATATACTGCCCTTCCTAATCACTAAATTTTTCTAATGCTGTTAAATGAATATTACGATTAATGGTTTCACTTGTCTCGCAAAGAGGATCAAATTGCCAAAAAAAGTCACCAGAAATATATTTGTTTAATATAATTAAATATTTAATAGATACCCACAACAATACATTGTCATGAACTTAAATTGACACTTTCAAAAATATCAATCCGAAGAATTCGTTAGTTTCTGCTTCACTCCCTTTGTCACTACTACTCGGACAACGCTTTTTTTAAAATCATATGTAAGTGCGTAATTTTATTTTTAAAATTTTTCTGCAGTCCAAGATTTAAATGATTTATTACAGGTAAAAACAACTCATTTTTTTCAACTTCCAGGTAGCGTTTGTGATCACAAGAATTGCAACAATGGACAATGTGTTCCACCTGGTATTTGTCAATGCGATCCTGGATGGACTGGTGAACAATGTGACACAGGTTGGAATTTGTCTTTTTGAAGTATAGTGATGCCTATCTAGACCAAAACCTAAATAAACCAAAAAAATCCCTAATCCATACATTGTTTAAGTCCCTGTTAATTAGTTTAAACGTATTTTGAACCAGTATACAACGTGCACTAGCCTTAAGCGAACAATATTATAATGCATTAAGGGGTTCAGTTTAGACAAGTTTCATAGCAAAAATATGTGTATGAATGCATGAAGTTTCAATTTTTAAATATACAAAAAATAATCCAGAAGTGTCAAAACAGAGGCGAAACATCGGAAGGAAAGCAAGAAACAAGCACGAACGTTGGAATCTAACAAACAACACAAAAGACATAGAGTTACACCTGTACCGAAACTCTGAATAATTTCGTTAACCCTTTTAATCCAGACACTTTTAAGGAGGTAGACCTAAGGTAAGGGGAATAATTCTTGAAATAAGTTATATGTTTGTATCATTTTTCAGTTTCATCACAGCCTATCAAGTTCATATGAACAGAATGAAATCAGTCCAAGTTTATTTTATGCTTACATGAGATTGATATAAAATGCTGAATACAAATGTTCGAATGATTTGCATGAGTTGTGTCCCTTACCTAGGTCTACCTCCTTAAGTCCCTTTATATGAATATAAATGTATTACGAATTTTAGCAGTCCTTATACATATCCAAACCGCACTGTAATCAAAGTATAAAAGGGGTTTGGTTTGAGCAGGTATTTCTGTTATGTGTATAATCGTTTAAAAGGGGTTGTAAGTCTCGTCATGTGACTCCATGGTTTCACAAGAATGGGTTTTAGTCTACCATTCAAATGCATAGAGATCTGGCATTTTCAAAGCGTTGGATTCAGTATATATGCACAAAACATATTTTCGTGTAAAAATACCAATTGAAATGACAAATTTATATTTCACATGATAAAAGTGTTATGAAAAGCGTAAAATAGAAGACTTGCATTGTAATACAGCGTTTCGAGAATCCGGAAGTAAACAATTTGTATTCATAGCCTTGTTAAAGTTTAATCGTTGTTTAGTCAAATTATTTGTGCTTATTGGAAACAAAATTGGTAAAATGAAAGTATGAAATGTTGTTAATGAAAACTTATGAAAAATAATCAGCCAAACTGATCCTTTTCTGGTAAAAATCTTGAGATTTATGGTATGTCCTTTTTAAAATTTTGAAAGTTAGCCAAATTGACTCACATTCTTTCTTGAATTGCAAGAAAATTTACGTACATACACGTAGTTTTAGTGTCGGCTATTAGGACCAGTCGAAGTTGAATACGCCACAACATTAAGATTCATTAATTAAATACAAGACTTACCCCAAAACAGCAGCCTTATTCATAAATAGTTGCAGCCTGTATTTTAAGTACGATTTGAGAATGCCTGAAAATGTTGCTGAAAGTTAACAAATGCATGTATATTTTAAAGTAAAAAAATAATTTTAGATTATAACGAATGTGAGAATAACCCATGCATGAATGGAGGCACGTGCACTAATTTACAGAATGACTACTTATGCCAGTGCATTGAAGGATACGAAGGAAAAAATTGTGGAATTGGTATGGTGTTTATATATTTTAACAGTCTGGTAAAAATCTAAATCAATACATCGTTCTGCAAAACTGTTTTTTAACGAAACTGCAGTAGCATTAAAAACCTGCTTGAAGCGAACATCCTTGTCAAATCGAAATTAAGTTTTTATTCAATAAAGTACAAAGTTTCCTTGCATACTGTCAAGGAGAAAGTATTCTTTAAATATTCCTGTTCTTGTTTTGTCTTTTTCTTCATATCATGCCCATTTCTTTTATTTCTGCATCAATGGGCCAAATTCGGATTGTGAATGATAAAAACTTTTTCTATATACTTCCTGTCCCCTAAAATATATTTTTATTTTATTCTTCGAGTGTTGTGAAATATTTATGGATTTCGAATTAAGTGCATGCCTTTCTACTGCATAAAGCACCCGGGGCACATTTTGCAATTACTAGACCTTCCCGCTCTTGTTTTGTCTTTTTCTCCATTTCTTACGTGAGGTAAGTAAGTCGTAGGAACTTTTGTGTAAGAAGCAATTATTATTTGGCTTTTCACATTGACAAATATGATACCTACAAATAAAAAAATACCATTCTATTTTAAAGCAAACCCATGCAAAGATGTTACTTGTAGTGGAAACGGCATTTGCAACGTTGTTAACAATGTGGCCAAGTGTACCTGTTTCGGTCTATATTATGGAGCCGATTGTTCAGGTAAAAAAACATATGACTATAATTGAAAATCGTGCCAATAACGTTTGTCTTTTTTATTCTGATATTAAACTGACCGGTAAACCAACACCGATTTGTTCCTCGAATGAAAAAAATGAAAAAAAAATGAAAAAAAATATGACTGAAAATGAAATGATCTTCTATGATAAAAAAATTATGTATAGTTTCTGTCACCAAAATATTTTCAAAATAATGTTTATTTCCTTCTTAGAGTATCTTGATTGCATGTATTATAAACATAGCGGTGAATTACCGAATTTTCCCAGTGTAAAAAAAAATATGTTGAAAATAGCAATGATTAAGGTCCGAAATCTGTATTATAAATAGGTTGATCAATTGTGTATCATGAATAAAAAATATATCATCACTCGTGCCAACATGAACGGTATTAACTCATGTGCTGAACAAGTTATTAATTTAGGCGTTTTTTGGCTTTCGTCAAAATATTTTGGTTATTTACCCTTTCCAATTGATTATCTTATAAATACGTTCATGTACGTCCCAAATACAAACATATAAATTAGCTGCAACTTATACAAATGTAGTTAGGAATGGAAGTTTGAAAAAAGGCGTTTTCAAAATTATTCATAATCAAGTACCATTCTGTGTAAGAATCAGACAATGGGTGGCGCATTATTTTCCCCAATTTAGTCATTTTTGCCTACAATTTATTTGGTACATATAGAAAACAACCAAAAAGCTTTCTAAGCTTATCCTGAAGCATCTGTGATGTCGTTATTGTTTACTACTTTTACAGAGAAAGATCGCGGAAAATTTTCCCGGCGTTTTTCCATTGTCTATTTCAACTGTTTTGACCTATCCATATTTTAAAAAGGCAAATTTTACTAACACTATGATGGTTATTTCTGGTGGTTATCAGATATAATTAATTGGTTAATGAAATAAAATATCTGCGTTTATTCCCTTAATGTGCTTCACCTTATATACATTTTGCACGATTCTTAGACGGAGAGGTACTTAAAACAAAATAAATACTGTATCTTCTATCTCATCAATTAAAAGTTTATTTAAAATTAAAAAAAATGTAAATGTCTCGATTGTTGAAACCATTTACTAACATATGAAAATTTATAGGAGATCAACGATAAAAACAAAACATTTACGGATACATGCCATTAACAGAAATAAAGAATAATGGAATTAGACAGTAAAATTCGTAAAGAAAATAAAAGAACATTCAATTTCTCACAGTTGTTTTTACACTGTATTCATAAAGTAGGCCCATGTCATAAAAAAACTTTGTAACAAATATGTCACATCTTCAATATCAAGCCAAATCTACCTGTGAAGTTAAATACACTGGAGAATATCGTTTAGGTATAGTCACGTAAAATTTAATAAATTTAAACACACTTAAATAATACTTTCATCAATTTTTCAGATAACATTAAAAGATTATCACAGGTTAACTGTTTTTCTCATTACAAAATATTTTATAGTCAGTCCATGCGAGGGTGTCAAATGTAGTGGCCACGGCACGTGTACAGTGGTGAATAATGAAGCAAAATGTATCTGTGACGGGGAATATTCTGGAAATGATTGTTCAGGTAAATCATAAACTTGTTTATTTCCTGCGAAAAAGGAAAATAAACATTTTTTATCAAAATGATATTTTTGATACATTATTCTAATGTTGGTAAAGCGAAACGGATTTTGAATCTTTCTTTTACCGTGCAAAACTTTCTTTTTAATGTAAGCCATAACAACAAAATTTTAAGATGACGATAATACAGCCATAGATGCAAAAGTTTTAAATCAATTGATCCTATATTTTATAGTGAGCCCATGCCAGATACAAAATTGTAATGAACATGGCACATGTTCTGTAGAAAACAATGAGGCCAAATGCACCTGTGAGGGTGAATATTCTGGAGAATACTGTTCAGGTAAATTCACATAAAATTAATGGAAATTAACCATATTTCTAATTTTACATTTACTAATGGTTCAGAAAAATCTGACAAAAAGATAAAATGAATTAAACAATACGTCATCAAATATTTACATATGAAGGCACATGGTTACATTGGTATTTTAAGACTAAAATGTATATCATTCATTTAATAAGTAAGAAAACTAACTTTTTAGATTATGCAATCAATAAAACTTTTATCAAACAAAACATAATATGAAAATTTCTGCTAATTTATTATTGTATTGGGCAATTGTTTGCGTCCATTCTAATTTCATTGCCAATATTTTCAATTATGAAAGAAAGGAGACACATGCTGTTTGTTTTTTTTTTCCATTTCAAAATATTTCATAGTGAGTCCATGTGAGGGTGTCAAATGTAGTGGCCACGGCACGTGTACAGTGGTGAATAATGAAGCAAAATGTATCTGTGACGGGGAATATTCTGGAAATGATTGTTCAGGTAAATCATAAACTTGTTTATTTCCTGCGAGAAAGGAAAATAAACATTTTTTATCAAAAAAATATTTTTGAAACATTATTTTAATGTTGGTAGAGCGAAACGGATTTTGAATCTTTCTTTTACCGTGCAAAACTTTCTTTTTAATGTAAGCTACAACAACAAAATTTTAAGGTGACGATACTACAGCCATAGATTCAAAAGTTTTAAATCAATTGATCCTCTATTTTATAGTGAGTCCATGCCAGATACAAAATTGTAATTAACATGGCACATGTTCTGTAGAAAACAATGAGGCCAAATGCACCTGTGAGGGTGAATATTCTGGAGAATACTGTTCAGGTAAATTCACATAAAATTATTGGAAATTAACAATATTTCTAATTATACATTTACTAATGGTTCAGAAAAAATCAGTTTGTTTGTTTGTTAGGGTGTAACGTCCGAGCAGCAATATTTCAGCTATATTCAGACAATGAATATGAAACGGATGATAAAATGAACATGAAATGAAAAAAAGGATGGTTCACAAGGATAATAGGGTCGACAAATTTTGATTGCCACTGGAAAAAGGGGGATGGGTAAGGTCGGGCAATTTAGCCTCCTGTGGTGGAGCGCAAAAGTTCCTACTCCTATTGAATACCACAGCAGGGTTCTTTAACGTGCGAGGAACGTGGCATCTTTCCCAACTCGGTGCACCACTATGGTTTGCGGTCAGGTTTTCCGTATTATAGCCTGACAACCCCAGCATGTAACACGCCAGGGGTACCCCATTCCACCACCTGGGGCACACATCCCAGTTGCTCTGTGGGCAGAGCGCCTAGCCCCCGGCTAGATTTCTGAGCACTATTTAGTCGCCTTTTACGACAAGCTTAGCGCTGCTGCAGACCTATTCTTTTAACACCCGGACCTGCACGGGGCCAGAAAAATCTGACAAAAAGATGAAATGAATTAAACAATACGTCATCAAATATTTACATATGAAAGCACGTGGTAACATTGGTATTTTAAGACTAAAATGTATATCATTCATTTAATAAGTAAGAAAATTAACTTTGTAGATTATGCAATCAATAAACCTTTTATCAAACAAAACATAATATGAAAATTTCAGCTTATTCATTATTCTATTGGGCACTTGTTGCGTCCATTCGTATTTGATTGCCAAGATTTTCAATTATGAAAGAAAGGAGACACTGTTTGTTTTTTTTTCATTTCAAAATATTTCATAGTGAGTCCATGTGAGGGTGTCAAATGTAGTGGCCACGGCACGTGTACAGTGGTGAATAATGAAGCAAAATGTATCTGTGACGAGGAATATTCTGGAGATGATTGTTCAGGCAAATCATAAACTTGTTTATTTCCTGCGAGAAAGGAAAATAAACATTTTTTATCAAAAAAATATATTTGAAACATTACTAATGTTGGTAGAGCGAAACGGATTTTGAATCTTTCTTTTACCGTGCAAAACTTTCTTTTTAATTTAAGCCATAACAACAAAATTTTAAGGCGACGACACTACAGCCATAGATTCAAAAGTTTTAAATCAATTTATCCTATATTTTATAGTGAGCCCATGCCAGATACAAAATTGTAATGAACATGGCACATGTTCTGTAGAAAACAATGAGGCCAAATGCACCTGTGAGGGTGAATATTCTGGAGAATACTGTTCAGGTAAATTCACATAAAATTATTGGAAATTAACAATATTTCTAATTATACTTTTACTAATGGTTCAGAAAAATCTGACAAAAAGATAAAATGAATTAAACAATACGTCATCAAATATTTACATATGAAGGCACGTGGTAACATTGGTATTTTAAGACTAAAATGTATATCATTCATTTAATAAGCAAGAAAACTAATTTTGTAGATTATGCAATCAATAAAACTTTTATCAAACAAAACATAATATGAAAATTTCTGCTTATTTATTATTGTATTGGGCAATTGTTTGCGTCCATTCGTATTTCATTGCCAATATTTTCAATTATGAAAGAAAGGAGACACATGCTGTTTGTTTGTTTTTTTTTTCATTTCAATATATTTCATAGTGAGTCCATGTGAGGGTGTTAAATGTAGTGGCCACGGCACGTGTACAGTGGTGAATAATGAAGCAAAATGTATCTGTGACGGGGAATATTCTGGAAATGATTGTTCAGGTAAATCATAAACTTGTTTATTTCCTGCGAGAAAGGAAAATAAACATTTTGTATTGAAATTATATTTTTGAAACATTATTTTAATGTTGGTAGAGCGAAACAGATTTTGAATCTTTGTTTTACCATGCAAATATTTCTATTTAATGTATGCCATAACAACAAAATTTTAAGGTGACGATACTACAGCCATAGATTCAAAAGTTTTAAATCTATTTATCCTATATTTTATAGTGAGCCTATGTCAGAAACAAAGTTGTAACAAACATGGCACATGTTCTGTAGAAAACAAGCAGGTCAAATGCACCTGTGAGGGTGAATATTCTGGAGAATACTGTCCAGATAAAGTCACGTAAAATTAATGAAATTTAATCATATTTCTAATAATACATTCACTAACCTTTCAGACAAATTTGAAATAAAGATTAAATGAATTAAACACTATGTCATCAAATATTAAAATAATAAGGCACATGGTAACATTGGTATTTTAATACGAAAGTGTTTGTTATTAAATTAGTGAGTAAGAAAGTAAACTTTGTTGATTCTGCAGTAGACATAACTTTTATCAAACAAAACAAAAAATGACAATATTTATTTAACCGCGTTTCAATTATGCAAATGTTTGCCCCAATTAATATTTCATTGCCTTTATCTCCCAATGTGTAAAGAGACCAAACGTCTTCAACAATTCTAGTCACACTTTTAAATAGGCCCTGAAAGCTCCGACAACAAACTTAATAAAATATACGGTAACATAAAGCTGACAAACTACAAAGAAATATAACGATACAAAGACACACTTATGACCAAGAGCTGACTGTGCATGAACTTTGCGGTAGGGTTTAATTAGTTTTATAAGGCCTTAATCTTCTTCAATGTAAGATAAAATATGAACAGTTCGCATCAACAAACACACACAAACATAATTCACTCAATAATACATCCCAATGATACATGGAGTATCCGGAATATACCAAAATGATATACTAGCCAAGAAAATATTTAATGTTGACTATATCATCAAAACTTGTAGTATTAACAATCATTGGTCCTGTGGACTAAAATCACTGTTTAGATAACAAAATAACAAAAAGTCACCTTTTGAAGTAAAGTAAATATGATAATGGTTTCAATATATGTTTTAATGAAGACATATAATAATTGAAGGCTTAAATTTCAAACCAACTTTACTTTCAACCATGGGATTATTTAAAAGAATTCTATGTTATTTCATGGTGAAATTAATAAGCCAAGATAACTTAAATTTTAGATTCTGATCAAACCTTCACAAATACATGTAATATAGGAGGGATGGGAGTTTGTTTGTTTGTTTGTTTGGTTTTTTTTTCCATTTCTTACCAGATATTTGCTAGCCTTATTTTAGTTATTCGAAGTATACATTTGTCCTTTTTCCAAAGTCACCAAGAAAAGATGTGTGTTTTAGTATACCAATACTATTAAAAAAACAATTCTGATTTTGAATTTCTCACATCGATTTTTTATGTTTGTCAGTTTTGTAGGGGCGGGGGCTATGGGATGAAAATCTACAAAATAATTTAATTTGGCCATATTTGTATTTGACAAGTACAATCTTTGTCGTGGTGGTGATTTTTGTATTTTTACGTAAAGGAATCCAACCCTAAGGAGCGCATGTAGGTTATTATCATTATTTTTCTAGTTTTTATTTAATGATTTTGGACTTTAACTACCTTGTATTATACTCCGGAAGCACATTATCATTTTTTTTTAAATATTTCATTAACAGAAAGTCCCTGTCTGGCAGATTCATGTAGCGGCCATGGAACTTGTCATGTAGTTCAAGATGTAGCTAAATGTGAATGTGATCCGGGATGGCTTCTAGATAATTGCTCCGGTAGATAGTTATAATATTTTCTAATTCAATTTTACTACAAATGTATTAATGTTTTGGTGAATGTCTTTGGTCAAACATAATGGTATAGATTGTGACATCATTATTGTACAATTACAATATTTGTAAAATCAACAACTTAATTTTATCCGAGGATTCAAAACATATTCTCAGTGGTATCCAAAAAAAGTGTTAAGACGTGGGTTTTTGTAAGTTATGTTTGTCTGGAAAATTTAATAAAATTGGTATAAGATATAGGGCCCAGCCTAAATTGAATATGTTGAATCATTTTTAATTCCCAAGTTTAAAAAAATGAATATGACTTCGTATACTTGAAGAAATATTATTCAAATTGTCTTGTTGTATAATACAGATACACACAAAATACTATGTATTCACACACACACACACAGACACAAATTCCGCGCCAGAGAATGAGAACGGCTTTGTGCAGGTCATGAGGATGCTTGAACAATGAAGAAATGTGTCCTTCAATAATGAGCGTGTTCAATTATTTCTCCTTCCGGGATGGTAAAATTAAGATATTCGACATGCAAACTTAAGTCAGCAGGTTAAAACCTCAATCTTACCATGACGAGTGACAAAAAAAAATTACCTCAAGAAAAGGCTGAAGGTGATATGGTATCAATATCAAGAAATTTGTAGAAAACATAAAATGGCAGAAAATCTTTCACAGAAACTTGATCATCACCCGGCGGTTAAAAAGTCACATGCGTTTGTGATCACTGATCACAGCTACAAAGATGCCAAATCCAAAATATCCCTCAGGCGGGAATGTTTACTTACTCTCTTGAAATTGGAGTTTTTTGTCTGTGAACAAAACATACTAAGTGGTGCTTCACCTAGGAATCATGCTAAATGTGATTCATGGTTGTAAAGAATTATATTCTAATTTTTGAAATAAATACTACTGTAAACTGAAAAAAAAACACGTAACCCTTGTTTATATGAGATATATATTATTGTACAATATAATTCAAAGTTAAAGCAGATAACTCTGTAATTGATCCTACAATACAATAAAAACTATTTTATTTTTAATGTGAATTATCTAACAGCTTAATGTGAAAAAATAAAAATGTGTAGAATTTTATAGGATGTAACACATATCATAGAATTTGTATGACTCTTACAAATAATACCGCTTTCTTTAATGCAGTACCGTCTTTGAATACTAGACATGGTTAAGACGTACAATCTATATACTTATCTTGAGTTTCATTATTATGTTGAAAAGTTATTACAAAATACGTTAAATCATATATTTGTTGATAAAGATTTTGAATGGTATAAACTTCCCACTTATACCATATATCCCCTGCATTCCCCATTCCCCATTGTCCCGATCCCAAATCCCCATTGATAATTCCCCATTCCCAATAGAAAATACCACATCCCTCAATACAGTACCAATTGCTTATTCCTTACCAATTATTAACATAATCAAATTTCCACTTTTAAATTCATTAATATTTTGGCTGATATGATTTCATTTAATTTTTTATATCAGTTACAAATTAAAATTATTTTAAAATAATTTCCAAATCTCCCATTCAAAATCCCTATTCTTCTTTACACCATCCCCATTTCCAGTCCCCCATTACCTATTACCTCCTCCCCCACCATATACCAAAGAACGGGAAGCTTTCCCGATACAACTACTGTAATAAGTAATCGTACGTTTTACATTTCAGAGAGTGTATGTGAAAATAAAACTTACTGCCAATATAGTGGTTTTTGTAACAGCACTTCTGGGGAATGCATGTGCAACCCACCATGGGCTGGAAAATTTTGTCATGGTGAGTATTCAGAATTTACTGTAAACCTCCAAGGGCATGGACATTTGTGACAAATTATGACACAGAAATATCTGGAATTTTGTTTTATTTCAATATTAATATCACTAGTAAATCAGTATGATTTAATGATATAATCTTTGCGAAGACATGGATCACTTAGTAATGAATGGTTAGATGCAATATTTTTTTTGGAAAACCTTTGTTAATATCGTAATAAGGTTATTTTTCGGATAAGAATGGTAAATTTGTCTTGCATATAAATATACGAGATGTAGTATTATTGCCAGTGAGACAGCCATGCACCAAAAGCCAGGCAACGAACCATTAAACCTTTTCACGTCAAAACACGGTCTTACATATACCTGTATTTTGTTCTTATCGGTACATTTATTTAATTCTGATATCAGTCTCAAAATGTTAATGACACATTATAAAAATCATCCATTTTCCAAAATTAGAACATATAGTATTCTGTCAAAAATGTGGGTGAATTTGTGGTATCAAATTAGTTATTAATTCTCAAAGGTAAAGAAGAAGTGATATTTATTTTCTAAACATCAAAATTAAGTCATATTCAGATGGTATCCTCTTATAATGAAATTAGGTGTACAAGTGAAAATACAGTGTGTTATATCTTCTGGTTATGTAAATTACAATTCCTGTTCTAAAAAGTAAGATGATATGCTGGTACATTAGGTGTAATATTTTACATTTTAAAATAAAATTTATGAAAAAAACAAAGTACTTTCACTCAATATATTAAAGGAAGCGAGGATTTTTATTTTCTAAAAAAATTCACTGGTGAAAGATAAATGAACAATTGTAATAATGTACCAACTGTTTAACGTTTATATATTTATAATATGGTATTTCACCCAGTTTTTTTTTTATTTTAATAGACAGCAAAATATTTACTTACCCCGTTTTGAAAATGTATCAAATCTACCAGATTGAACCCTAACATTATTGCAGCAACAAATCAGGAGAACTTTAGATTCATATACTTATTTTTTCGATCAATATTATTTCAAATACATGCACAGTACATGTATTTTGCAATATTTTTTTTAATTATGACAATGATTAAAATCTTAGACACATGGATAGTATGCTGATATGTCTGAAGCAACGGGTGGTGCTCTATTTTTTTTCCTTTCAGTACATGTAGCCATAGACATTTAATACTTACTACTGACGGATCTTTTCTTGATAACTTGTTGCCAGACAAAATTAATATGGAATATATTTAAATTTGTCTGTGTTCCTAATTCTGGAATGAATTTGACAACCATATCAGTGTTTCACCAAGTTTTAAAGGTACCATGAAAATAGCAACGATTTTGTTTTATTAATTATAGTTTGCACGAGTTCTTTGCATTGGTTTAATTAGTAAGTAGAACTCATCACAGTCCAATATGTACCAAACTGATTTAATGACAGTGAATTTCGAAATAAAAAAAATGTATTCTTACATGTTTCTGTTTAAAAAAGTATTTAAAATTATACTGGTATTTATTATTATTGTGTGTGTGTGTGTGTGTGTGTGTGTGTGTGTGTGTGTGTGATATATAAAGAGGTTACACATCAAAATGCAATAAGTACTTATTATTTCCAAATTGTACTGACACTTCCGAACACAGTTTCCTCTTCTGTCCAAATCGAAATTTTAAATAAGCTGACAGAAGTGCATTTAACAACACTTCGCAAGTCAAAACAATCACTGCAGCTCAGAAATATATCGGTAATTCATTGTATGAAATATCTAAGTGTTTTAAAATCTAGCAATTGAGATATCGTTATTTTTATTTCGCTAGGCGGCGAATTTTTGACGAGGAGTTGGTCTGGAAAAAGCTGACAGAATCTCTTCTGTGAGATATGCTGGCTTTTTTTTTTGCTATATTTTGATGATGAAATAAACAAAGATTCGCAGCATGACATTGCATTTTACCGATGTAATCGATGAAGCTCTAACGAGACGATTTTTCAGTGTATGTTTGGCAGTGAAAAATATCGCCATTGTAGGGTCATTTGTCACGTGACTTTTGCAGATTGGCGTCGCCATTTTATTAACTTTGCGTTTTGGCTGAAAGGCAAAAAATATGGAATGAAGTGAAAATATTTATAAATACGAAAACGAACCTTATATATAGAATAAACGTAAAATTAATAGCAATGAACATAAACAAACTACTAGTATTCATGTGTTCCTGCCTTGGGGTATTCACATTAAATATGTGGCTGGGTTAATCATTTTTGTGAGCGCTGAACCCTCCTCCTGGGACAATGGTAGGAAAATACAATAATAAATCGAATTATAGATATTTGTTGAACTCAAATTTAGCATTTGAAATCTATACAAAATACAAACACTTTATCAAATAGGACAAAAAACAAGGTGAACTAACCACAAACGGCATATCAACATTGTTTGAGCATACGCCCATATCATGTTTGATGACAGTTCAATTATCTATAACACTTTATTTTCAGAATGTGTTCCAATGACGAAGCTTGACCTGATTTTTGTAATGGATACTTCTGGGAGTATAAATCAAAATGCTTTTCTAAAAACTAAACAAGCACTGAAGCAAGTGGTCAATATCTTGAAGATAGGACCACATGAAATGCGAGTTGGATTTGGAACTTTCCACACACATTTAAATATACAGTTTCATTTGGATATGTTCAATACATCAAATGATATCAATATGGCTATAATGGGCATCCAGAACAGTCAAGGTGCAACTGCAATACACACAGCACTCAGACAGACTCATGAAGAAATGATTAAAACGAAACTTCGCCCCGGAGCTACAACAATTGTGTGTTTACTTGCTGATGGCAAATCAACTATCGGAGGAAGTCCCAGGAAAAGGAGAGCAAAAGACATTGCCGAAGCGAATAAGATAAAACGCGAAAATCATATACTAATTTGTGTAGGGATCTCAAGTGGAGTGGATAAGAGAACCCTCACGCAAATGGCAACGTCTCCCGAATTGGCACTATTTACCGACTACAACAAGCTGGGGCATGACATAAAGAAGCTGATTGATCTAGTCGTTAACTGTCACTTCGATTAATTAAATAAAATTCAAATTACAAGGCGATATAATTTGTCCTAATTTATCATAATTGATTCAAACCATTCTCTAAATATTTAAGCAGACATTCGTATACATAAAATCAGCGTTTTGATTCCTGTAATAGAATAGCAATAAAAAATTCCCAAAATATTTTGACAATAAAGGGCACTCTTAAAAATTTAAAGAATGCATTAAGATTTTGAAATTTTGAAATTGAATTATTTACACAAATGGGATCACTTGTAGTAGTTTATAAAATTGTCCTTTAATATTTACATCCCTTATCCTGATGTAAACAGGTCGGGAAGCATGAGAAGCAGATATTAATAGCTCAATTGTAAAAAAAGGTGATGATACACATATAAATAGCTGTATTATAAAAAATGTAATTAAGCAGATATAAAAGCTGAAAAGCGATTCACCAGATAGATTTTTAATAGCTCTATTGAAAGGAAAAAGTGATGCATCAGTCACAAATTATCAAAAAGGGATTTCACAACACATACTAATACATGCAGCTCTATTATAACAAAAAGGTGATGTAGCAGATATAAATAGTTTTATTGTGAAAACACGAAAACAGGTGATTCAGCAAATATAAACTGCTCCATTGTAAAGAAAAAATTGATGCAACATATATAAAAATGCTATATTGTTAACAAAGTGATGCAGCAGATATTAATGTCTTTATTTTTAAAAACATGATGCAGTAGATGTGAATACCTCTACTGTACTAAATTGCGATGAAGCAGATATAAATAATTCTATCTAAAAAAAAAGTTATGCAGCAGATATAAACGGTTCTATTTAAAAGAAAAAAGTGATGCAGCAGATATAAACAACCCTTTTGTAAAGGAAAAGTGATGCAGCAGCTATAAAGTGTTGCTCTATTGTAAAAAAAAATATACAGCATATATAAAAAGCTCTTTTGTTAAAAATATAATGCAGCACATCTAAAAACCCCTTACAGTAAAAAGGAAAGATATGACCATAGCTGCATTGCCTATTAATATCCACCCCCATTTAACAGAAAGAAAATGATCTTAAAGAATAATCAAGGGAACCAAGGTTATAGCGGAAATCAAAAGAATGTAATCCAGGAACAAAGACAAGACATAGAAAACAGACATACACAACAAAGAACATAAAGAAACTAAAATCATACATACAAAGGAACAAAGGCAAAGGCAAATGAGCAATTTGGACTCCAGTAAAACTGGGAGCATGGACCAGGTGCTCCGTATTAAATTATATCTTGACTTTCAAATTTTACATGAGTCCTCTTTACCCCTGTTGATGAGGATTGTGATTTACAGGGGCCCCTAGAGTGGCTGTTCCTGAGCTACGAAGATTTATAAGTGGGCGAATTTAATGAAAAAAAAAGTATACACATATAATCTTTAAGTATCTGTCTTTGTAAGAATCATGCAAAATCTGAAGAATATGATATACCCCAAATAGGCTACATATTTTTATTTTTTAAATTAAGTTGTTTTATGGGTCTGTACGATAAAATGTGTAATTATTCATTCAAATCTCCCTGCTCGTAGGAGATAATCAACATTGAAAATCTAATAGAGTCTATTGTATTTGAGTGTCATTTACAGAGTTATCTCCCTTAATTTTGAAATCTATAGTGCATTCTATATAATTTTTGTCTCCTAAGAACACAGGTTATATGAAAAACTGAATGTTAAATTTCTGTTTACTATGGCAATTCGAACAAAATATCAAAAATAAAAATGTGTAGGTTTTTACCCATGAATCACATTTTGCATGATTCTTAGCAGGAGTACTACTTAAAAAAAAACAAAAAGAAACATAACACTTCACTTCGCAGATTTGAAATGTACATTTTCAGGTGAATTGCTTGGCGAAATACTTACAGCGATGTATTTTGAGGAAAGACATTTCGAAAGAGTAATTAAGGGAACAAGGTTATAGCGGTAATCAAAAGAATGTAATCCAGGGACAAAGACCAGATATGGAAAACAGACATTCACAACAAAGAACATAAAGTAACTAAAAGCATACATACAAAGTAACACAAGTAAATGAGCAACTCGGACTCCACTAAAAACTGGGAGCATGGACCAGGTGCACCGGTAGGGTAAGCGGCCTCTGCTTTATCAATTTTAGTGTATTGTTAACCATGTTGAATCATCGGACTAAAATAAAATTAACAAAACAAAAATATGTTCAATAGTCAAAAATACGAAAATTGTTTCTTTCGTTTAAACATCGAGGTAATCATAATCGAATTGTAAAACCAAATGTAACTATTCGGAATATAAGATGATAGTTATGACATCATCGGCGAAAATCCAGAACAGTAAAAAAAAATAAGCATCGTATAAAAACGGCTTATCGAAGAACAACCGTGCCCGCTGTGATTAAAAACAAAACAAAACCAAAAATACATGACTCATAATTTTGAATACAGACCTATAAATTAAATGTGTATTTGGAACAGTTATTTTATCCCAATTTGTTTTTGCTGGCAGCGACATATAACAAAAATATCTGAAATATTTGCATAATACTGCTTTTTGAAAAGTTCTTTGTAAGAATCAAATCAGATTTCTGTTTCGTTGGCTCTCATTGCAGTCTCCAATCTTTCGCCTGCTGACCTCGATATCAATGAATAATGGAAGTGGATGTGAAAGTCGTCGCGGAAAAGCAAAGGACGCTACCATTGCACTTGGTCCATGCTCCCAATTTTTAGTGGAGTCTAGGTTGCTTATTTACTTTTGTTTCTTTGTACATGTTATTTTCCTTATTGCATGTTCCTTTATTTGTTGAGTGATTTCATTTTCTTTGATTTCCGGTCGAATTTTGGTTTTCTTAATTACTCTTGAACCACTCATAATTTTAGCCATACAATAAATCAATACAATTTAAGTTTAGTAAGCAGAAAACTCAATTCGTCCATTTACATAGCTCAACCTGTGGCTAGTTGTTTAAAACAGGACGTATGTCGACTGAATGCAGAAATTGATTAAAATACATGTATTTGTGTTGTCCCCCTTTCCTTCTTTACCGATTTTGACTGGTGGCAATTTTATGCTGCCTATTTGTGGCGAAATATATTAGAAATTGAAAACCGTAATGGAAGCGGGAGAGTAAGAGCTCTTAAAACCTGGTTTAACTCATCTTTTATTTTGTACCAAGTCAGGACCATCGTTTCTGTTTTTTTTTCCTGAATTGACATTTGTTATGTGGACATTCCATTTGACTATTGATTTTGACTACTTCCTAGATTTTATCAGGTCGGTCATTGTTTTACTATTTATTTTTTCTGATAACGAAAAACAACGAACAATAACAGCAATTTGATTTTCATTTAACTGAAAACATATATTTTATAACAAAACTCATGTACAAAAAATAACAAAAATTAACAGTTTGGATGAATTGTTAGGTTGTTGCATATCTTATTTTTATGACTGCTGTAATTTTCCTTCCTCTTTGAAGACATTTTTCGTCTTCCTTTTGTCGGATGTTCATTTTGATTACCAGACACAGAGTTGGAGTTAATTTCTTTTTCTACAGAAAATACAATAGCCGGGTCAGAATTTTCTTCATCCTTCATATCAAACATTGAATTACCGTCATCAGTATCACCTTCAGAATCAGTTGACAAGTGTCGTGACATTGATTTTGTAGAATGACCCCTGTCATGTGTCGAACTGTCTGATTCGTTTAAAGACAAAAGACGATAAGTTACGCGCTTTTTGATTCGTTGACCTAAATCCGATAAATTCCTGTGCATCGCCTTTTCTGCATTTCGAATGGTTGGCGTTGATGGTTCACTAGAAGTTCGATCGTGCAATATCGAACGTGGTGTGGCTAAACTGTTTTTTAAGCATGGTGTAATTTCCGTCTGCGAAGACTGGTTAGAAATAATCGCTTGAGCATTTTGCAGGAGTATTTTTCTATCTTCTTTATACATGTCTATGAGCAAATCCATTTTTGATTCTACATCCTCTACCTGAAACATTGAAAAAATCAAGTATTCTTAATATTTACAATTGAATTCTAGGGTATGAAAAGCTATCTTTGGTGCAGACGGAATATTCGCTTCTCGAAAACTTTGATTTTGCATTATACCAAGCCTTTATACCATAATGTTTTTAACTTGCTCTTTTCATATAAATCCTGCATAAGGTTCGAGACGGTGGTATTCAGGCGAGGTTAGCTGTATAAGCACGAGGCAAGGCCGATGGCCTATACAGCTGACCGAGGCCAGATACAACTGTTCGATGACCTAATACACGGTTTATATAAACATACTCATGTAATAACACCTTTATTAACCAATTGAAATGTACCTTTATTTTTACCGGAAACGGAAGTTTTATTGCAGCACCATGGCTCGAGCATCACGGATTGTATATGAGAAATATATTTTTTCGCATTTTAAAAGTAGAGTAATGAGTGTATTAATTAATAGATAAATAAGTAGATAAATAAACATCCCCCTCTCTGCATACATTTTGCATTTGGTTGTATAAAAGATATCCTTCTGTTTTGTATATGGACACATTGCAGAAATTGATGACTACAATTGAACTGAGTTTGAATGGATTGTCACTTTTTCTGCTAATTAAGTAAAATTTCTTCCTTGAATATTTAAATGTAATATAAACAGATACTTCATTAAGATAAGTACTTAATAACAAATCTGGAAGCGAGACTTCACTTACAGACCGTTCTACTTTATATTCGGGAAGCGAGGCTTCACTTACAGACCGTTGTACATTGTATTCCGGAAGCAAGTTTTACTTACAAACCATTCTGTAAGCGAGGCTTCACTTACAGACCGATCTACTTTGTATTCTGGAATTGAGGCTTCACTTACAGACCGTTCTACTTTGTATTCTGGAATTGAGGCTTCGCTTACAGACCGTTCTACTTTTTATTCTGGAAGCGCGGCTTCACTTACAGATCGTTGTACATTGTATTCTTGAAGCACGTTTTACTTACAAACCATTGTGGAAGTAAGGCTTCACTCACAGATCGTTCTACTTTACATTCTGAAATTGAGGATTCACTTACAGACCGTTCTACTTTATAATCTTGAATCGAGGCTTCACTTACAGACCGTTCTACATTGTATTCTGGAAGCATGTTTTACTTACAAACCATTCCTGGCAGTGAGGCTTCACTTACAGACCCTTGTACATTGTATTCTGGAAGCATGTTTTACTTACACAACATTCTGGAAGTTGGGCTTCAATTACAGATCGTTCTACTTTATATTCTGGAATCGAACATTCACTTAAAGACCGTTCTACTTTATATTCTGGAATCGAGGCTCCACTTACAGATACTTCATTAAGATTAGTACTTAATAACAAATCTGGAAGCGAGGTTCACTTACAGACCGTTCTACTTTATATTTTGGAATCGAGGATTCACTTACAGACCGTTTTACATTGTATTCTGGAAGCATGCTTTACTTACAAACCAGTCTGGAAGGGAGGCTTCACTTACAGATCGTTCTACTTCATATTCTTAAATCGAGGCTTCATTTACAGACCATTTTACTTTAACAATGCTGAAGTGAGACTTTACTTACAGACCGTTTTACTTTATATTCTGGAATCGAGGTTTTACTTACAGATCGTTCAACTTTAACAATTCTGGAAGCGAGGCTTTGATTACAGTCATACACATCTTTTTTCTTACTTCCTTGTTTTCCAAGTATAAGATCTAACCTATAAGAGAAAGCTTTTGCATGTAAACCCCCTGAGAGTACTACATGTACCTTAGTTGTGTAAATAAAAGAAAAGCAGAAACTAATTTTTGTTTTCGACCGTTATGGCTGACATGCCGTCGTCGTTGTTGTTCAACTTTCAGTTTAAAATTTAACTTTACGGATATGCAACGCATCATGTTTAAGCAAATTTTAAACAATATAGATACAGTAAAGAGCTATTAAACAAATAAATGGTAAGCGTTTCAAGTGATAATATGTAATTTAACCCTGTTTTATGTAGGTAGAACTAGGGTAAGGGACATAACTCTTGAAATCAGTGATATGTTTGTATCATATTCCATCCCACCAAAGCCTTTTAGGCTTTAATTTGAAACAGAATGAAATAAATCCAAGTTACTTTGATGCTTTCATGAGAAAATATAAAGAGCCTAAATACAAACATTCCAATGATTTGTAAGAGTTATGTCCCTTACCTTAAAGAGAGTCATTACCTTATTTAGATATCACGAAGAAATCATCTAAAACTAAGAAAATATATAGAGAATAAGTATGGTGTATGTGTTAGAGACAACAACCCCACCGGGGTGAATATATCTGTCTAGTCGACTTTCCGTAGCTGACGGAAAACATTGTTTTTACAAAATTATGATAAAATGGTAATTAATGATCATACCTTGATTGTAAATTTTTTACACGACTAAGCATGTCCACGTGACCTGCAGAATATTGTTCTATCACATCTTTGACATCATACGGACGCAGAGCCTCTTTGAACTTCCGCCTAGCAACAAAGTATTTTATCTTTCTCAGACTTCTAATGACGTGTCTGTCTACTTCTGTGAGCTGGTGTAGCTTCGGTGAATTATCGAACTCTTCTGAAATTGTATTATGCAAGTCAACGAATTGAAGAGTAATCAAGGGAACCAAGATTTAAGCGCAAATAAAAGCATACAGGGATAAATACTAGTCAGGGAAAACAGACATACACAACAAAGAACATTAAATTTCCAGAATAACACGTAAAAAGAAACAATAGTAAATGAGCAACTCGGACTCATCTAAAAACTGGTAGCATGGAACAAGTACACCAGTAGGGTAAGCATCAAATTGATTTCTCAATGTCATTTGCTAATTTATTTTATGTTTATTCATTTTAGGTAAATTGTTATTGGCAGTGTTTGTCTTTCTTTGTGCAGATTTTGTCTCCGGATTGTGAATATTCTGTTCTTAATTCAAACAATATATGGTTTCTTTTTTTTACTATCATAAAAATGATTCTCTGTCAACTTCTCCCAGACCCTTACATAGCTCAATGCATGATCCCAGTTATAATTGTCAAAAAATAATATTACATGTACGTCATTCACCATCCAAAGAAAAAAAAACTTTAAATTTGTAACACGATGTCAGCCAAAGAAAATCTAAAATCATCGAAAATTGTTTTCTCTACTAAATAAATTATATCTGAAATATCAAGGTTATAATGATAATAATAATAATAATAATAACAATAATAATACATGTTGTGAAGATTAAACGCAAATTAGAGTAATGAATAAATGAACAATAGTCATGTTTAAATTATTCAATTATTCATTATTATTAGGTGATATATTGTTCGATAAATGTTGAAAATAAGGCAATGGAACATTAAGTGATACCCGCCAAATAATCGAGAAAAAAAAGAGGGGATGGTAAAATGTTCAATATGGCTAAACTCGAAATCTACATTTCCCCGAAAATTGAACTTAACCTGTACCTTAACAAAGTTCCCAAAAAAATAATCTAATTATTACTTGTCAACCGTCAGTGATTGACAGATGGACGGACAGACGAACATGCAACTTTCGGATGGTATCACATAAAACCTTGCCACTTCGTGTGGCTGGGTAAAACTGCATGTTGGTCTGTATTTTGTCTGACAGGATTTGATTTTATGCTAAAGATATGACAAATCAAACTTATTTCTAATGGGTTACCGTGGTACAAATAAATTAGCCAAGTAGTGATTTTTTTTCTGAACATATTTTGCCCTTTATTCCACCTTCCTCTTCATGCCATACCTTCATACGGAGGAGGTGATGGGTTATCTTTCCGTAAAGGGAGCTGGTCAACTCTTTGCTCTGCTATCCCAGTAGCTAAACTTAAATGACTCCTTTAAGTAAAAAAAAAGATATTTTTGTATGTTGTATATTGTAATAAATTAATTTGAGATAAATACTATAATCTGATTGGTTAAAATAATTTTGTTATATCTCAATGGATAAAAAAAATATTGACACGCCTCTATTCAGTTAAATTCAGAGCTACTTTTGTCATGTTTAAAGTTAAAAATATGTTTTAAAATCGATTTATAAGAATTGGCTATGATAAAAATTTTGTCTATTGAAAAATAACATAAATTTTCCATGTGCATATTTTGTATATTGCACTTCGCGCAATAAACAATATGCACATGGACAATTTATGTTATTTTTCAATAAACAATTTTTATTATTTTTGTCAATTCTTAAATGGCTTTTGTTTATATAAAAACATGTGCTATCAAAAGTAACAAGACTAATACGTGTAAAATGTTCTTTTTTTCTGAAAGTAATTTTCAGTTGGGTTTTCTCTTAGCAATGTATTTTTCTTTTTTTTTTTCTTCCTTCGATCATTACAAGAGTACGTCGTAATGTCGGTCGATGCTAAACACAACTTCGAACAAATCATTACAATATTGTTTCAGCATAATTTTCACAGAAATGCCATAAAATGCGTAGTATCAGTAAACAGATTAAGCGCCGATACGTACGATACGAAAAATTGACTTTCTTTTTTATTTTTTAAGTAGACACTTATTGCAAGTCATGGGAAAGCTGATATAAGGGAAATTCTAACCAGCTTCATGTAAAATGAATTGGAAATGTAAACTTCAATTGATGAAACGGCCCGTATCGTACAAATTTAGATATAGAACACACTCCTCCGTAAATGTAGTACCGAAATCCAGTATATGTGCATGTATAATACATATGTTTGTTTTTGTGTTTAACTGACGGAAGAAGTCGTGGCGATGCTCTGTAACCACAGTGCATGGGAACCAAGGCTTATTCAAGATATATTTTTTTAAGGGAGACAATTCTTACATATTCCAAAAATAATTATGCTTGTTTGTGTTCTATTTGTATCTGTTGTTCTTTTCATAACTGACACAGACTTTAATTGATCTCGAATAAAGTCTTTGACTTTCTAGCAGATAAAATTCAAAAGGAATTAAAATAAATTAAGCTCTATTGCATAAGATTTTTTAGTTCAATTTAGGCGCCTGAGAATTTGTAAAAAATTTTTTTTTGTTTTTGTTTTTTGTTTTTGTTTTTTTTTTCTCATTTGTAGTTCTATAAAACGGGTATAAGCTTAGTCCAGATAGCATATGAAAGGAAAAGAGAAAACAGAATATCCCAGTGAAAATGCTACATGCATGAACCAAAACAAAATTTAAAAATTGCAGTATAATAAAAAAAAAACTATCTTTGAAATACATGTACATGTTGGTACAAATTATTTAAAGAAAGAACTTATTAATTGTTTAGTAGCTAAGCCATGCGCAATGCCAACATAGAATTCAAATGAAAATTACGTGTAAAAGAAAATAAACATTGTAATGAAAAAGGGGCAAAACAACGATATTGACTTACCACGTCCTGTTTACCAGACTATGTGTGTGTACAAAAATGTGAAGTTTACTAAACATTTAGTGACAGTGTATATTGTACAGTTCTGCACATGCTGATATTCCATTTCCACCGACTCGATGGAAATCTCAGTAAGATTTTATTCATTATTAAATGATTATCAAGTTTACCCCCATAACAATTGAAAAAAAGAATCAAATTAGAATAAGGACAAAAAATATTTCTTATATTCCCTAACCATAAAAAAAGATAATATAACAAAAGCTTGCTGTGCATGGTACATGTATATTAAGTTATACTGGTGAATAATATTTGACCAAAAATCAATATTTTGCGCAGTGTTATATTTGTAATATCCTACGCACATTTCAAAGCAATTGTCTGTGTCCGCCCATTCATAATGCAAATCGATAAAGTACGCAGATGTTTTATTTATTGTCACAACTGATAATCGTAATTTGTATGAAAACAAGAAGGAGTTAAAAGGATTCATGGAAGAGATTGCACAAAAATATACTACTTAACCAGTGCACTTTAATTTATTGAACTAAATGCCTGCAGAAAATGCTTTTATATTCTCTTCGAATCTTTGAATCAATTTCCCCATTTTGGAAACAGGTGGTACGATTTGATTAAAGATCGCGTTGAATCACTAATTGACTTTCCCCATTCTTGTGACAGGTGGTACGATTTTTAACAGCAAGATATATATTCTCCTCTTAGAATAACTACTGCAACGCTTCAAGTCAATTTTCTCCATTTTTGTAACATGTGAAACGAATTTACTTAATTTTTTTTTGTAGCAGTTGGTACGACTTTACTTTACCTTCAAACTGCAAGATATATACCTGTATTCTCGTTTAATCAGTTCTTTTAGTTAAGCTTTGAACAAATTTTCCCCATTCTGGTGATAGGTGGTGCGAATTTACTTAACTTTAAAACAGCAAGCGTGATTAAAGTCTTATTAACGCATTTTAAATGCAGCACTCCAGCTAATAATCATGCAAAATGTGATTAATGATTGGAAAGCCTACATACTTTTATTTTTGATATTTTGTCTAAAATGCTACTGTACTTAGAAAAAAGCAGGTGGCTTTTCATATAACTCTTGTTTATAAGAGTTTTAAATTATATAGAATGTACTATAGAAGTCAAAATAATAGATAACTCTGTACTTGACACTTAAATACAACAGAAACTATTGAATTTTCAATGTGAATAATCTCCTAAGAGCAGGCAGATTGGAATGAATAGTTATACATTTTATATTTCAGACCTATAATGCACTTTAATAACAAAAATAAAAAAAAATATGTAGCTTTTTTTCGGGTGTATCACATATCATAGAAATTGCATGATTCTTGCAAAGACTGTAGTACCTGCAAAACGTAAGCATGTCTTGAGGTAGTGCAAATAAATATTTAAAATCATTATGGTGAACAAACGTACTAGATGAAAGTGATAAACAATTAGTCATGTATGTAAATAAAACATATTGATTTCATACTGTAGTACCGGAAGTGTCCATTTTTTGCTGCATATCAATAATTTTGTTCCAACATATATATTTCGTGAAGTTATGTCAATTTTGTGAAGATACTTCGGAAAAAAAGTCACTTCACCGAAATTCTCTCAGGATTTTTGTATGCTTCTAAAACACAAATAACATTAACGTTACGTGTCAGTCTCTGTAAGTATCAGACAGTGGGTGAAATGTGGTATAAAACATTGCTTAGACAGAATAATCAAATAGGACTGTATATGTACCATCAGCATGATCAGTAGCAAGCAATTCTGTCAGTATTACGTTATCATTCACTTTGAAAGGTCGTATCTTTATTGTAATTTTTTTCGTATTTTTTGAAGCGTGCATGAATCCTGATGCGATGTTTTCAAAGGTACCTACACAAAACTTACCCAGCTGCACGGAGTACACATGTTGAGATCAAAATAGTTGATATGGAGCAAAACTGTACATTTATATTCCTACATGGGGATATATCAGAATGGTATCTGACAAAATATATGCTTCGAAATTGGTTATTGAAATCACCACAAGCCACGCCTATTTCCGCTCCTGGTAGTGCGCATGTGCTTGTATCCAGTATACCGCATAAACTTGTTAAGGTAGATGTGTCAAGACATATGCATGGTAACAAAGATATTAAAGTTGAGGAATGAATATTTAAATGTAACAGATGTAGAAACTAATAAATAATACATGTTTCTTTGTCTGTTTCAATATGGTATCTGGGTCGACGCTTAAATTTTGTATCTATCCTGTCCAAATATTTACTTGCAAAAGATACATGCAATTATGTCCCATTTTCTTATCATGAGTTTTGGATTTCATTGTCGAACTTATGATAAATGCTGTGGCGTCAAGGTTCTACAGTTATGAATGTACTAGTCATACCATTGACACTCCTTTACTTACATGTACAACTTCCGGTTATGCAAGATTTAGAATTGTATCCCATACCTATAGCATTACAATGTAAAAAGATATAAGACGGGGAAGGAGGGAATGGGGTAAACAGATAGTGTAATCAGCTCGATGAAAACACCATACAAGATATTGCATGTTTTAGAATGTTAGTAGTATGTGCATATTAAATTTGTACAAAGTGAGTGTATACACAATACATGTACGTGAATTTTACATTCGGAAAATGAGGTGCAAACAGAAATTCTAATTTTACTCTACCTTATGCATTCAGAAATAGCATTCCTAGAAAACAGTCAAAGCCTATAGATAAAATCATGAAATACTCGATATCGTTGTTAAACGATTGGTTTGTTTTATTTATTCCTTTTAAATTTCATAATAAATATACTTGAATGTATTTGAATATCTGATTAAAGTGTTATAACATTTGACCCGTATCAAACGTTGCAAAGTCACACCCTTTATCACTCACCCGGCCATTTCGCATAAATAACCTTTATCACACCCGTTTATCGCAAGGCTGAAATTTATCGCACCCCTACTCTGCATTCTCTATCAATTTTTTACTCAGACATTTTGTACATGTTTACTGCAATAATCTCCAATTTAAATGTACAATACATGTAAAGTGTACATGACAAACAGGGGCGTAGCTAGGCCTGTTTTAGTTGTACGCAAAACTACGGCGAGGGGTCTTGGGGGGGGGGGGTCGCTCAAGGCCCCCAGTGAGTCCGGCAAGGCAAAGCCCTGAGGGAAACGACTGAATTTTAACGATTTTGGAGCCAGTTTTTCAGAGCCTATACTACGTTCATTGTATGCATATGTGATAAATAACCTTTATTTCATCTTTAAAATGTGTGTTTTTATTTTTGTAACTTTTTCCGAAAGTACGCAACTGCGTATTTGCGTATAGGCAGCTACGCCCCTGAAAAAATCTGTATCAAATGCAGTATCACCCTCGAACAAAATTAGCTGTTGGGTAATGCAGATTTAGATATATAGGGATGATACAGCATGTGATACAGATTTTTCTATGCATGTTTTTATGTATATGTTTTTTTTTTAATCAAAAAAGCACAGGACAAATGGCTTTCTACGATTCGTGCTATTATTTCCGTTGTTTGCCAGGCAACCTTAGTATGGCTAGAGAAGGTAATTTTAGTGGTATAGCATTTCCCGAGGAATGAAGCAAGGATTGAACGACACTACATGAATTAATATTCAGTCCCAGTTGTCGAAGCCCTGATTTATAGGGGAAGTGTTATTGTTGTCTTTAGTTTATTGCCTATTGGGAGTTGCGCTTTTGAGATACATTTTATGTACATGAAATTAGCACTTTGAAAGAGTTATCGCTCTTGATTTGGTTTAATTTAATTGATTTTAGCGGGAAGTTAAAGTGTAGTTTTCTCAAAAGTACAGATCTAAATACAGAAAGGACTGTACATGTATCACATAAAAATATAGCATATGAAGAGCAAAAAAGCATCGTCTGATCCATGGATTTTTCTACACTATGAATCACTTTACCATGGGCAGTGTCTGAATTTTATATGGACTGGTACTTATATGCTCTAACTTAACCCATAAGATCGTATACTAATATTCTGTTAAGCACATGTTTCGTCATCTGACGTACATGTAAATGATTAGGGCTGACATGGATATCTGAACTTTTTTTGTTTTTTGTTTTGGTTTTGTTAGCATATATTTAGGGGCGAATTTCTGGAAAAGTGTGCGTGTGTGAGTGGAGGGTTGGAGGGTTTATAGGGGTTCCAGGCCATTATTTGATCAAAAATTGCATGAAATTTACTAATTTCTCAACAAAAAAGGGGTTGCTACTCCGGAACCCCCCTGGATACGCCACTGATAATAAACGTTTCAAAATGTATAGTACATGGTTCATGGAATATCAACGATTGTTCACAACATAAATAATGAAAATAAAAAGTTAACTGTCCATTTTACACTATTATCATACATTATACCACGGCATTTTGATCACGGATGAGTAAATCTATAAAACGTTACATGTAATATTAATGGGGATACTTAGCAAACAAAGTAAAAAGTCTAGTACAGTTTTCATGTCATTTATGCAAAAATACACTAACTAAGCGAAAGATACATTAGTTTTGCAACTTCTAGCAGACACTGCTTAGCTTACAACCAGACTTAAACGTAAACTATCCTTTCTTTTCACTTATAAGTATTTTTTGTCTAATTTGAATTAATTTGTTCAACTTAAAACGAAAAAAAAACAAAGACTGTAGTTCAGGCTCTTAAAGCAACAATGCTTAATTCAGGCTCAAGTCGAGAAAGTTGGGAAATGGAGTCCCGAAACGGGGCTTTTCTAATTTTTATTGGTCAACGTTTTGAAGAAGAAAAAAACGAAATGAACAGAAATTTAAAACAAAAGGGGAAATTCAAGTCCACTAAACAAAATAGCTTTTTACTATGATAAACTATATATCATATTGATTAGAAAAAATACACTATATTTTCACGTATTGTTGTTCTTTACCGTAACTGGAACTTCCTTTCCCTTCACTATATAAGTACTGAAGTGGTTTTAATAGATACTTATGATTGATAAAAACAAAACAAAACAAAAACAAAACAAAACAAAACAAAAACAAAACAAAAATAAACAGTATGTTTAAATGATTAATATACACAACAAAATCCAATCTAATGTTGTATCGAGATAGTTTTAGTTTTGTTTATTTTCTAGACTAACAATTTAAAGAGAGAGATTTACGCTTAAGTTAAGCGGATTCCAGTGCTTCCAGATCACGTTTTATCAACTACAAAATTCCTACAGTAAACGACGTGTATATGTAGTCGCAAAGCAAACTTCCGGGTTCTTACCTGTGTAATGTGTCTGGTAAACTGTCGTCGTGTTCAACTGCATTTGACTTTCGGTTCTGTTCCTTTTTCGGCTGTATCAACGGGGAATGAGGGTTTCCGGATTGACTATGATTACTTCCGCCCGTACTTCGTTCACGTCGTCTGGTAGAAAATCGACTTACGAATGACGACGATGCGTTGCTTTTCCACTGGCGGTCTCTGTAAAAGTCAAGCTGATTAGGAATGTTTTGAAAAGTCATTTTCTAAAGCATGCATCTTTGTATTGCAATACAATTAAAAAAAACACCCCAACAATTACAGAAATATTTCGAATTTGAATGACTATCAATGGACTTATGAGTTTACTGAAGAAATAGACAAGATCTACAGAAAAAAAAAACATAAGAAATAATGATACAAAAATATGCAAGTATAAAATGCTTGCACGATAAAATGAGAGCATTTAAATTATCAAATACATGTATCGCTTGCAAACAGGAAACTTTGTACAACACATGCAATCAAGTACATGTATTTGTCAACAAAAATTCCTTGATATCATTTCCGAATAAGTTTTCTCATTCGTAAACTTCTTCCGTACTACATGTACGAAAAGTTAAAAGGCTGAAAAATACAGACTTCACATTTAAATATTACGTGTATCGCATGTATTTTTGTGGCAATAAGAATCGATTTCAATGAACGTGGAAAATTCAAATTTTAGCACAGCTTTCAAAGCATAGTTGACAGTTTTGCTTACCACTTGTACATTATACATGCATTCATAAAGCTACTGTAAATATGCTGAATCTAGATTGAGCTAAAAAAAAAAGCATTTGTTGGCAATTGCAAACATAAACCATGAAAAATATCTCATCTATATACAAATAGACGAAACAGGGTCAGACAGGGTCAACGTATGACTGTCCGTGGCTCATTAATATAAGGCTAAAAGGTAGACTATCTGGCATTTTCTTGGAATTGATCAGAAAATGACTAGAAAAAATATGATATAATTGAAACAAATAATGGTTGACCAATCAATCATGTATGGCATGATTGACTTAACGTGATAAGTCAAGTTTGTTTACTAAAATGTGCGATTAAGGAAAAAAAAATCCCATTCGCTTTCATTTTTCGGTTAAACGACTGACACGGCAATTTAATAGATTTCGATATGGCTATGAATTATGGTAATGCCGTGATACAGACAGTGGGTAATGCTCTGTACAATGTGTGCATATTACTACCTTTTCCTCATGGCATTTCAGAATTATCTTATGAATGATGGTCATAAATCAAGATCAGTTTCTCATGCAGCGGATGTCATCAAATAAATTGATGTACACGTATTCTTAATAGATTGAAGTGTCTAATTTCGAGAGACTGGTACCGACTATTGCTATCTTTTAAATTAGTAAAGCAGTACAAATAAAACTGATTTGCGAGGACGATACGAATCTGGCTTTAATGTTCAGATCATCTACGAAGCAACACATTACATAAAAGTACGAATAACAAAACAACATAAAAAACAAAAAAATACATAAACAAAACAAAAAAAACAAACAAATAAAGCAAACCAAAAAACAAAACAAAAAAAATGATAGTGATCAAGCTACTGTAATAATACAAATCGAATCTTGTCTACTTTTTCCTATATGTCTATATGTTATGAAAAAAAATGTTTTCATTTATCATTTTTTTTCAACTTATTTCGATGATGTTAATGTGACGTCACTCGTTTTTTTTACCTGTACTTATTATTTATCTTGGCTTTAGACTGAGCTTGCATCGAACAAGTTAAATTTATTCTAACGAACTATGGACAAAATTCAATGTATTATATTGTACTTAGCATCCATTTTGAATGTGTGAATATTTATATTGAACTATCTTTCTATTTATTTTGGAGTTGCTCTGGCAAATAAAACAATCAGTAAAGAATACTCCTGTCTGCAACTAGAACTCTAACAAATAGGCTTCTGGAACAGGGTTATGTTGCTACAAGATTGAAGTCATCACTACAGAAGTTTTATGGTCGTCATCATGAACTCGTGGATTGTTATGGTGTATCCATCTGCACCATGAAAACTGATTTATTCAACGGGTCATAGTATTCCTTTCCTCGTTTGTCTACCCCGGACTTGACTTTTTTATGAGCAACTCGGCGGGTGTTTCTAGAAAAGCAGAGGACGCTTATCCTACCGGTGCACCTGGTCCATGCTCCCAGTTTTTAGTGTAGTCCGAGTTGCTCATTTACTTTTGTTATTTTGTATGTAATATTCTAGTTACTTTATGTTCTTTGTTGTGTATGTCTGTTTTCCATGTCTGGTCGTTGTCCCTGAATTGCATTCTTTTGATTACCGCTATAACCTTGGTTCCCTTGATTACTCTTTCAAGAACTATAACATAAATAAAAAGTTAATGTTTTTTATGGAGAAGGATAAAAACAAAAATAAAACAAACTTTTCAAACTTTTCACACTATCTGTAATCTTGTAAAAGAATAAAAGACGATAAAAAGACGAAGAAAACAAACAAAAACAAACAAACAAAAAACCAAAATAAAAAATACTTGACAGAATAAATGATTAAGAACATCTGAAAAAACCTACGCTGTGGGACTCGGACAAGGAATCATATGAGGTTTCCACGTGGCGACTGACATGGAATTTTTATCGGCTGCATAGCAACGCCAAAGACTCTGAATCAACATGGCGGCTGGAACTCTTCTCCGTATGAGGTGCTTTTGTCGTTGTTGTTGTTGTACTTTTAATGCAAACCCTGAACCTAATATACCCTGCATTCAATAGGACAATGTAATAATATAATGAATGAACAAATATATATGCATTTGTATAATGTTACTCAACTACACTCACAAAAAACTTTGCTATACTTATTTTGATACTCTTTTTTCAAAGATGAATATCATCCATAGCTTATTTCATGATATTTTTGGTTTCATACATTGTGATTTTTTTACCCTTTTCTACTTACCCAATATGAAGACGTTTTTGTTTAAAAGGAATATCTAACAAAGACAATTGTGTTTAAAATAGTTAACTTTTGCTTTGATATTGGACTTAGTTGATGTAATCAGAATTTTAAACTTTATAAACTACGTTTTTATCACGTGGTTTTCTATTTTCTCGTTCGCATAATGGTACATACACAATGCAGGAGCAAAGCACCTGATATGGTAGGTACTGCTGGAACAGTACCGATATTTGTTGTTGGTACGTCATGCACTACTTTATAATTCTTAAACAGCATATTTTACTCGGTAACTAATTAAAACAAGTTCCAACATGTGTGTTCGTTACCCCTTCCGTACCAATCGAGATTTTGGTGCTACGTCTCTGAAGTGTAAACTATACTTACCGCGGGCAATGCGAAAAATGATATCCCTAATATTGCTGAGAATCCTGCTATCAATTTCCCCGCCCACGTTTGTGGAACTACGTCTCCGTACCCTACCGTGCATAATGTTATCTAGAAAGATATAAAGGGGCATAACTAAAGAAGTTTTAATTTATTACATGATTTTTGCAAAAATAAGTACTACTGGTTGTAGTTTTTAAGACGTGTTTTGTAGTGCGGAAACTCGCACAAGAATGTGTGATAAAGGTTATACATGTACCCGAAAGCCAGCGATGGATATCTTTGTCTTACAATGGTCGAGTTCGAGATTGAATTGTGACGACCTGTCCTATGTATATCCTGTAAAATATACATGTACATGTTTGTCTACACGGATATATTGCTTTAACATGATTAACTTGGTGAGTGGTTGCAAAAATATGACTTTTTTTTCGACTCATACGCCCTCCTTACATACGTGCACATATACATTATAATAATCTTGCAATACGTTCTTTTGCTTTACATTCTTTTTCTAAATTTATATACACACTTAGCAATATAAATCCATTTTCGTCTTTTATCATATACTGAAGAAATAAAAAGAAGAATGTCCGCGCCTTAACCACTAAAGCATCATACAAGTAGTTCTACACTCGATATTAAAATAAACTTACAACTCCCCACCAAATTGCATCGGCAAAGCTCTTTAACTTTGGTTTTTCGGAATCTTTTTCTGCCAGGAAAACAAGGAAAGAAAACAACAATAATCCTAATATACCTATATACAATGTGGTTATCAGCTCCTGAAAATGAACGAAGCACGATATATGTAATAATGTACACCTCTTGAAACGAACGTGTAATGTTCAGCGCGTTTCATTTGGAATGTTGAACGTTCCAGATGGTGTTAATTTGTAAATGTGTAAATCCTATATGTTATGATAAAAAAGGCATGTTTTCATTTTTCATATTTTTTTCATCTTATTTCGTTGAAGATAATGTGACGTCACTCGTTTTTTGACCTGTACTTATTTTTTTATCTTGGCTTTAGACTGAGCTTGCATCGAATAAGTTAAACCTAAATTTCTTTTAATCACTTAATATATGTAAACGGTGAGATTATTTGTATGTTGAAACATTTTGTTTTGTAAATGTCCTTTTCACAAAAAGTCGTACATGTAAAATTTGTCTTCGGTTATGACGTCACACATGTAGTAGTTAAAAGTATTATGACGCCATAACTTACGATTTCATAGGTATGACTTTTTATGAAAAGAGCTGCAAGTTTTTTTTTATAACGAAATGCATTTTATGCTCCTAACTTAGAATTCTGATTAAGTAAGGATTTGAAAGTGTAAGTGTTTGTAAGAATCAGGCAAAAAGGGAAATACCGAAAACATGCATGACAAAACCCAACCGATATGACAGTATAGTTTCATTCAATGATGTTTCTCTATTTGAAAAGATTATTTGATCTCTGCATCACTGGCTTTTCTCAGAAATTTGTCAATAGAATGTTAGAAAAATGAGGTTTTTGACAGAGTTATTTCCCCTTGAAATGTTCATTTTCAGTGCATTTTAATGAAATTATAACTCAATGCACCAACATTATATGGAAAATATCATCTTTAAATCCTTGATTCTGGTGGTGCATATAGTCAAATTACACTATCAAAATGATGTTTTTTTTCATACCATATTTTACCCACTGCCTGATTTTTACTGGGATTCACGCTTAAGAATTTCTTTAAAATTTTTTATTGGAGTGAATTATTTTTGAAGCTTTGATAATACATTTATGCGAACCTGTCTGTGAGCCCATATAACAGACCCTAACAATTTCCAAGAGCCTCCACGTCTGTCCATCCGTACCATGCGAAGAATTTGAAAGAACCGTAGTCCACGGAGTGATGTGGCAGCAAATGCTGAGCTGAAGGAACCGATCAACAAAATAATAATGGTGAAAATAATCAAAATTAAATCTGAAAATAGAAAAAAAAAGTACACGACATCAAATCTTGTACCGACACATGCTCTATGAAATGTCACACGAAAGACAATACAATTGTTTCTGTTGGAATCTAGTTTTTTTAATCTACACATGAGTCCAGTTCTAACCTCTCAGAAGAACCGGTTCTAGGACAATTGTCATTGAACAGCTCTACAGCCAGCTCTTCTGGCAGTTTTACTAGCAGAACCGGCTCTACGAGAACATTTCTACTACTAGAATTACACATGTAGTTTTTCCTTCTGACAGTGCTAGCGAAGCCGGCTCAACACAAACAGTTCTACCTGTAGATCCAGCTCTAAACAAACAGTTCTACTAGTAGAGCCAGCTCTATGAGACCGGTTCTATTTGTAGAGCCAGCTCTATGAGACCTGTTCTAATTGTAGAGCCATTTCTATGAGACCGGTTCTACTTGTAGAGCCAGCTCTATGAGACCGGTTCTATTTGTAGAGCCAGCTCTATGAGACTTGTTACACTTGTAGAACCAGCTCTATGAGACCTGTTACACTTGTAGAGCCAGCTCTATGAGAACTATTCTAATTGTAGAGCCAGTTCTATGAGACCTGTTACACTTGTAGAGCCAGCTCTATGAGACCTGTTCTATTTGTAGAGCCAGCTCTATGAGACCTGTTCTATTTGTAGAGCCAGCTCTATGAGACCTGTTCTATTTGTAGAGCCAGCTCTATGAGAACTATTCTACTTGTAGAGCCAGCTCTATGAGACCTGTTCTATTTGTAGAGCCAACTCTATGAGACCTGTTCTACTTGTAGAGCCAGCTCTATGAGAACTATTCTAATTGTAGAGCCAGCTCTATGAGAACTATTCTAATTGTAGAGCCAACTCTATGAGACCGGTTCTATTTGTAGAGCCAACTCTATGAGACCTGTTACACTTGTAGAGCCAGCTCTATGAGACCTGTTCTATTTGTAGAGCCAACTCTATGAGACCTGTTCTACTTGTAGAGCCAGCTCTATGAGAACTATTCTAATTGTAGAGCCAGCTCTATGGGACATGTTCTATTTGTAGAGCCAACTCTATGAGACCTGTTCTACTTGAAGCGCCGACCCTGTTAGAACGGTCAGAAGAGCCAGCTTTAGAATTTTCCGAGGACTGTTCTAAATCTGTCATTGAACTGTTCTTCTTTTGTGAGAGGTTAGAACTGATCGTATCTGTATGTCTATTATATATGTACGTGTAGTGTTCGATCGTAGAATAATAGAAACAAAATATCAGAAAATAAGGGCTGAGTTCACTGGACTTGATTATTTAGCTTCTTCTGTAAAAACGTAATTATTTTTTATTAGAATATATACATCAGGTAACGTTTCGAATAAATATATAAATAATAGATAGAAAAAATTGCAATTGAAGTCTCAATTTTCGAAATTCGTCATTGTTTTGTTACTAAAAAGTATATTATTGTTAAATAAAATTAGCATGGTACATGCACGTACATGTAACTAATGGTGGAGTGTATAATAACGATATACGTTATGTGCTACGATATTATTTATAAATATGTTAACTCATATTTGTTATTCGAAATTAATTATAAATCAGCTTGGACTCACATGCCTCATTTTATTTGTTTATTTACAACATGATAAATGTATGTATCTACATAATGATTTTTTAAGTACCTGTCCATCTAAAGTTCAGGCACTGCCTATGGTCAAGTGATTCACGGATCATACGATGCATTTTTTGGTCTACATATGCTATATTGTCATGAGATAAAATTCTTTTTGTATTTAGATCTGTACTTTTGAGAAAACTACACTTTAACTTCCCGCTAAAATCAACTAAATCAAACCAAAGCAAGAACGATAACTCTTGGAAAGTGCTAATTATATGTACAATCTCTATAATATTTATCTCAAAAGCGCAACCCCCAAATGAAAAACTAAGACTGGTTATGTGATCTGCATGTATAACGGTTTATGAACAAGCAATAAATTTAAAAACTGAAATCGGTGGGTCTTTGATATGCATGGATCACCTCCTGTCTGATTTTTATAAAGATTGATACTTAATTACCTATAACACATAATGGTCGTTTCATAAAACGAAATCTGCCATTCCAACCCTGGTACCTTGACCGGCAACCAGCAGCCCAAATTCGAATTATATACTCCGCAATCAGCCATACTAATAATGCTGGCTCCTAAAGATAAAAAAATCAAATATGAGACTATATTTCCTAACGTTTGTCATTTGAACATTCCAAAGGGTCCTTGCTGCATACAAATAAATGCATCTGCAATAAGTAAAGGCAATTTAAACTAATTGCTGTTGAAATAAAATCTGAAACTTCGTGTACCGGGCCTTTGCGTAATGTTAACATTACTTTTACTATGACGCACACATGCGCAATAATGAAACAAGAAAAATATACTCTGTTTCTAAACGGACCTCAATTGTATACATGTTTGTATGTTGCTAGTAACTAAAAGTACATGTATCAACTTTGTATTATTATTGAAAGAGTAATCAAAAGAACCAAGATTCGAACAGTAAATGAAAAGAATATATCCCATTGAAAAAAAAACAAAAACAAAAAAACTAGAAATGGAAAACAGACAACTAAAAACATGCAATAACCAAAATAATGCGTACAAAGAACAAAGAGACAAAAACAAATGAGCAACTCGGTCATCATAAAAAAATCTGGGAGCATAGACTAGGTGCACTTGACGGGTACACGTCCCCTTTGCGGGGTTGATTGAAAATGACGAGTAAACCACCGACAGATGGCAATACTTACTATATACATAACGATATTAGAGATAACCCCTGTAGCTAGATCATCTATGGTAGCCAAGACACTGAGTACTAAACAGGAAACACAGGCAACAAACCTGCAAAAAATATAATAATGCTATCACTTTTAATTGTATAGGAGAAACTGGTGTCCATTATTCACGCATCGATAGTCATGGAGCCTTCAAAGTCCGTCTATGTTCATCCATGTCTTACCGAACTGTCACGGCCATCTAGGAATAACGGCCATTTTTAATATAGACATATGGGAACGGAAAAGGGGAAATGTAAACAAGCGAATATCAAATATAATCCACACATGCATTTATATAAAATAGATTGATTGTAAGAAAACCAATTACAAAAAGCCACCCCCCCCCTAAAAAAAGCAATAATAAAACAATAAAACAAACAATAAAAGCAACATCAACGAAAAATAAAATAAAAATCAAATACAAAATGAAGCTACTTGTGAATAACGTTCTTTACAAAATAAAATTTGTTAGCATTCGTGATGGTTCAATGGCCCTTGGCTAGATCATTTCCTCAGTCAGTACTTTCTTGGGGTAAATGCATTTTCAGAAAACAAAAGTCAGTTGTTGCATTTATATCAATCACATTACTATTAGTCCATCCAGACCTTCCAAAGAGAAGAGATTTACATGTACCAGACGTCAGTTAGACTTGAAAATTCTCGTTAGTGACGGAAAACCTTTTTAAGTTACAAGGAACTTTCCGACAAATATTGCGCTTCAGGGCAAAACTTTTCTGATTTTAATGCAATTTTCATCCTTTTAAATGTCGCTCTACCCATTACACAATCTTTCCATTCTCTTCAAAATGTCAGAATATACCAAATTACTTAATTATTGCTTTCAAAAACTTAGAGTACCCACTTCATTTAAATGTTTTTTCATCTATAGACTACTTGTTCCGTGCCTTGATTAATGCAGTCCCTACGGTTAACTATCCTATAATCACCAAGTTTTATATAAATTGGAAAAAATGCCGCCGGGGAGCTGAAGTCATTAGAGTCACATTAAGTAAACTTAATGCCAAGAATCTGGAAGCGATTTTTTGTTTTGTTTATATCCATTCATTCATTCATTCATTCATTTATTCATTCAACTCTCGCTCGTCCACTCTTCCGGTTGCTGCTTTATCTATTAATTCATTGGCTCGATCATTCATTCATTTATTCATTCAAATCTCGTCCGCAAACTCTTCCTTCGGTTTGCCAAATAATTAGTTAATTCATTCATTCATTCATTCATCTCCTCTCCGTCAATTCTTCCGTTTGTTTGCCTATTTGTGTGTAAATTCATTCGTATAATAACTAAATCATTTCTTTTTACGTCTATTCATTCCTCGCCCGTTGAGAGAAAGAGAAATAGCTTTAAATTCAAAATGCCTCATCGTTCTCTTAACACATTTCATCATTTTTTGATATAAGAGCCTTTCAGAGTATACTTTAAAGTGTGTTTATATTTGTTTTAGACCCTTTTTGTTATAATTTTTGAAAGTATTTTTTTTTATTAAGGTTTAATTTGTTGCGTTTCATTATATCCGTTCCCTTTACTATCGTATAAAAAAAGGATTGTTGCATCACGAAAAATGGAACGGAAATTTGAAATCTAGTAATTTTTTAATTTATTTAAATCTAACATTGAAGTAAATGCCATGTTTTCATTCATTCATTTATTTGTTAACTAAAATATGCTTCAATACTATTTATTAAAATTATTGCATTGACTTAAATATGGATTTGTTCTTCACATGGTGCTCATTAACATATTGCAATAGTTTAAATGACAATTTGTTATTCAATGTTAGATTAAGAAAAATTCAAAATTTTCTGAATTATTCTCCAAAGTAAAGAAGAATGCGGTTCTGAACATGCAGGTTCAATTTTGTATCCGTTGGACGCTTACCATCCCGAGGCACTTGGTCCATGCTCCCAGTTTTTAGTGGAGTCTGAGTTTCCATTCCTTTTGTTTCATGGTACGTGCTTTCTGTCGTGCCTGTTTTCCATGCTTAGTCTTCGGAATATATTCTTTTGATTTCTATTAGAATTGACTTCCCTTCATTATTTTTATCGTAATTAAAGCAAACGGTTGTTCTGTATCATCATCAAATAGATTGCATTCCTTTTATAAAGAGCAATATGTATTCAAGTAATTTATTTTTTCTACTTTCGTTAACTTCAATGAAAACTAATCCTAAATGTGCTTTTTGTATAAATGTAAGGAGGTAGACCTAGGGTAAGGGACACTACTCTTAAAAATCATTGGAACGTTTGTATTCAGCATTTTACATCAATGTCATGAAAGCATCAAAATAACGTGGACTGATTTTATTCTGTTTCAAATGAAAGCTTGATAGGCTTTGGTGAAATTAAATATGATACAAACACAGCATTTGGAGTAATTTCAAAGAATAATCAAGGGAACCAAGGTTATAGCGGTAATCAAAAGAATGTAATTCAGGGACAAAGACCAGACATGGAAAACAGACATACACAACAAAGAACATAAAGTAACTAAAATCATACACACAAAGTAACAAAAACTAATGAGCAACTTGGACTCCACTAAAAACTGGGAGCATGGACCGGGTGCACCGGTAGGGTAAAAAGTCATACCAAGCAATAGAAGAATGTCAAAGATGTACGGTTTCAAACTGAAACTACAGAGAAATAAAAAAAAAGAACACAAAACCTTACAAATATACAAATGGTTATAACATTTCGAAATTTTCGTCAGTTTCGTTTCTACATATGTAACTTCGGGATCATTAGAAAGGTAAATCTTAAATGGCTATGAAGAATCAAATCATTATAAAATGTGTCAGTGGACGATGTTTTATCCTTTTCACTTTTCGTGCGGGAGCAGAGTAGCTGACTGGTTAAGATCTAGACATTTGATTTGTAATAAAGAGATCAATACCTCTGTGTTCTCAAATTTCATATGTGTTCAAGTTTTCAGGTACATACCCTAGCCTCTGGGTTTCATCCATTTTCAAGCCTGGATTATCGGGCTTTCTTCCCCAAAAGTCTGACAAACATGCAAGAAGCTTATATTATGCTAGCAAAAACGGTCGTCGTCGTCGGTTGAAGAAAAAATAATATATATATAAATATGAATAAAAAAAATAATACTCTATTTCCGAGTTGCGGACCAACATTTTGTCAACATTTGTCTGGAGCAGGTGTCTATTAGGAACACGTAAGGTTTTCCATCCGATATCGACGATACTTTAGAAAATCTCGAAAGTCAAAAGGGAATTCCTCGTTCTACTGATCCTGCCATAAATTTTCTTTGCCCGTGATACAAATGAAAATCATCCTTATATAACCTACCAACAAAACGAAACATCCGGTAAATTTTAGAAATACCGTTGTGTTTGTCTGCTGGGGATTCCATTTTCATTCGAGTTACCTCTTATTTCTGCACCCGAATCCGAACATCGATTAGAGATACTTCGAAATTACACCTACTCTTACGGAAGGTAACTCTGCAAAAACAAGATAAAATATGGCTGCATCCCGAGCTCCCAAGCAGGGAATAGAGCTAATCCTAATTCCTGACTTGTACATGTATGTTATATTCACGTCACATTTAAGTTCCTGGCTCAAGTATTTATACATGTACACATGTATTAAGAAAAATGACAATAAAGCATTATTGCTGTAACGAATAACCCGATAAAACATTAAAGTTACGAGTGATTACCTGAATTTTTGATGAAGAACGTATTGAAATGCTAAGACCGACCTCCATTTTATTGTTTACTACCTGTATCTCGAAACGGTTTATTACAATACAAAATCTTCTTTGTTTTTGCTTTTTTATAACATATTCATCATGCAGAACTAGATATGTGTCATTAAAAAAAAACAATCACAATGCATTTAAATGGTATACAAGACACCATTCTCATGAAACCACGGAGTCACGTATATATATATCATACAGGTGGCTTAAACTATGATTTATTTATTTTTATTCATTAGAAACAACGTTAAAATACGACAACTGTTCGCTGGTTATCTCGGAAGCAGTGTACATAATACATTTTTTCTATTATTTCAAAATGCTAATGTTTTTGAAGTAAGATTGAACGACGAAATGCATTCATTTGTTTTGCCATCATTATGAGGATAATAAACGTTTCTGTTTAAAAGTCATTTTAAACATGTATAAATATAAATTCAACATAATTGAATGCTGCTGTTAATGGAGGTATATTTATTATTTTATTAGAAAATTCCACTACTCTTAAAGCGGTAGTATTGTTGCTATAAAATTATATTAGGAACATAAAGACCGACCAAACAGAACTGTAATTCAATCAGAATGGTATTCTGTTTTACACAGAAGGAGACAATATCGTTATTGAAATCTTAATTCCGAGATCGAAACGTGTAGCAAAGGTTTTAACTGTTGATGGAAACAGATCACATGACATGGTCTGGGACTTGACATGTCTGAGAACATTATCTAATGAAAAAGAAACAAATGAAGTAAATGAACAAAAAAAAATTATACCGTGATATATCTATCAAAATATCTTTCAATTTGGCAGTGACAACAAATCTGATGGAAAAGCGATGCGGTTAACCAGTCTCGAAATAATATTTCAAATACTAGTCTGTGCAAGAATCAGTCAGGCTCTGTGTTGCATTTACCAGAAATTAGTAGAAACATTTTAAATTATTTCAGAGCACCTCAATAGAAAAAGCATATCTGTACAGAGGCAGTGATGATTATACGACTTGTGACCATTTACAATCTATTGAATGCACGTTGATAAATTACTCAAACTTGTTTTCGTTATTATAAACTTTCTTTTGTTTTCTTTTTTTTATATAAAATGAACAAGTAAGAAACAAAAATAAATTTTCTACTATTTCTTGTCCGTTTATCTACTATTAAATGTAGCCCAAGATCATTTCAATTACTGTTTTGCACCAAGAGTGTTTTTTTATCTAATTATGTTGAATACTTTTTATTAAAAAAATGTTTGTTAAAATATTTAAGCTGCTTAACTTACTGTCTTATTCTTAGTTTAACCTGTTCTTAATAGTAATGTTTGTTGTTGTGTGCCATTATTTATCTTATAGCGTAACGAAGGAAAACCTCAAAATGTTAAGTAGCAGTATTATTAAGAATCATGCAAAATCTGAAAAATGTGATACACCCCCCCCCCAAAAAAAAAAAAAAAAAGGCTATATATTTTTATTTCTGTAATTAAGTTGTTTTATGGGTCTATACTACGAAATGTGTTATTATTCATTCAAATCTGCCTGCTTTTAGGAGATAATCAACATTGAAAATCCAGTAGATTCGATTGTATTTGGGCGTCATTTACCGAGTTATCTCCCTTAATTTTGAAATCTACAGTGCATTCTATATAATTTTTATCTCCTACGAACACGGGATATATGAAAAACCGAATGTTAATTTCTGTATACTATGACATTTCAAACAATGTATCAAAAGTAAAAATATGTAGGCTTTTCACCCATAAATCACATTTTGCATGATTCCATAGAAAAAAAATCACACACATTTGTAAGGTCAGGCAGCACCTGGTGGTTTCCATATTGTAATTAAAGCATGCTGCAAAATGCTTACGTTAAAGGATTAAAACAAATCAAAAATCGATCAGATATACCACTAGTTTAATTTTCATAACACGTTTTCTAGGTAAATATCTATGAATTACCTCCCTTTGGAAAATTGTTCTCTAGTGCTTTCTTTGAATAAAAACCTGTCTCTAAAGAACAGAATTTAGGATATCCACGTGTCATTCGCAAAAAAAAAAATAGATTTTCATCAAGAATAGGAAAGCGTATAATTAAAGAGATAATTAACTAATAGTTTCTAATAACCAAAATACATGAATTATCAGTCGTGCTGAGAACGAATTAATTCTTCCGTGATCAGAATAATTATCATACGTTGCATATATCCATTTCATGTACAGAATAATTAATCTGATGCTGAGAAGCCTGTCAAAGAAATCACCTAACAAAATTAGTTTTCTTCTTTAATGAAGAAATGCGAATGTTATTATTAAAAAAAAAACGATGTAATTATCAAACAGCCTTATACAAAAGATGAGATAATTGAATCATTATCGCGAGTATGTAATCAAAAGGGTGAAAATTTATGCATAGTATTTTATTTAGCTGTGCATTTTCATAGACAAAAAGGTGTATACTTCTAGTATTAAACCTGACATGCTTGATATTCCAAAACTTCATAGTATGGCACCATTACCAAAGACTAGCAAACTTGGACGCCAAAAGTGTTCTTTTAATGAGTGGGTACAACATTTACGTTGCATGACATGTATCATCTACAAAAATAATTACTTTCAGAACATGCATTCATACCTTAATCAGTATTAAGGATTACTTTATGAATCGTTACCCTTTTGTACGTATAACAATACGTATTTATGAAATGTTTTTTGAAATGGTAGATATTTGTGCATATGGAATTGAGAACGTATATTTGTGCGACGCGTCAGACATACATTGTGGCAGAGAAGGGAGGGTGGGGTATATAATGTGCTGAATAAAAAAAATCTTGCTTTTTGTGTTAATTATAGGAACGACATGCTCTACCGAAGAAAAAATATTGATACGGGAGCTGCCGTGTGAGCCTCTACGTCCCCTTCTGTCTAATTTACAGACTAAACCACTGCACCACAACAATGTGTAAATTAAATATTCTTTATTCTTTGCTAATAATTGATGCTCAATTACAACGATACTCTTGCAGGAGAAAAAAACATACATGTATGCAACGAATTAGTTTCGAAACCACGAAGACGTCGACGGTTTTCTCCCACAAAGAGGACATAGTCCACCACGAAGTTTTACTATGCATACATAGAGATAATTTTGCTGAACAAATAGCATAGAACAAGTCACAATTGAAAATTAACTTTCGGTTTTCGCAATTTTGTAGGAGTAACAAAGTAATTAATATCTGAAATGAAAATACAAACGCAATTAGCTTATTTATTCCTGTCTCAAACGGAAGTGCTTTATTTAAAAGAAAGGCGGATACATACATGTGCATGAGAATAATTACGATTTATAAAGCCATGAGATCGTTACACGTAAATACCTGAAACTATGTTAATCAAAATGTTTTAGAACAACATATCCTTTGTAATTAGAAACAATACACTGATTGTAGTAAAAGAGCAAACGAAAACTGAAATCTATCATATAAAAGATACCCTGCTGTGTTTATACGTTCCAACTCAAACAAGTGTTCTTTGATACGTAATTCACTAATATTTCTTGACATTTCAAAAGCACGCTGTTATCAGCCTTAGAGAAATGTTATTTTTGTTCTACGTTTGGCATTATTCATGTTCTGCTGTTGCTAATCACTATATACTTATCCGTCTAAGAATCGGGCAAAATGTGTATAAGGTGTGGCACTTGAAGGAAAAAAACCGCGAGTTTTTTTTGCATGAACCAAGGTTTTGATAGGTCAAATTTAGTCAAAATGTAGTATGGAAAAAAAATCTGGGACATTTTTTTGCACTTTTCTTTATGTAAGCAGTAAAAATAGTATATCACAGATGCTTCAGGATCAATTTAAAAAGCTTTCCAGTTGTTTTCTAGATGTATTAAGGAGGTAGACCTAGGGTAAGGGAAATAACTCTTGAAATCAGTGAGATGTTTGTATCATATTCCATGTCACCAAACCCTATCCTAATCTTTCATATGAAACAGAATGAAATCAATCCAAGTTACTTTAATGCTTATATAAAATTGATGTTAAATGCTGAATACAAATATTACAATGATTTATAAGAGTTATTTCCCATACCCTAGGTCTACCTCCTTAAATGTATTAAAGGAAAATCTCTGCTGTTTATATTTCGCTTTACAGATTTGAAAGAGTAACCAAGGAAACCAAGAGTCTAGCGGAAATCAGAAGAAGATAATCCGGGGACTAACACAGACAAATACACATGCACAACAAAGAACATATAGTAAACAAACTAATACATACAAAGAAACAAAAGTGAATGAGCATCTCGGACTCCACTAAAAACTGGGAGCATGGACTTGGATCGTAAGCTACCCTAAACGTATCATAACAAGAATAAATAAGAATTAAGATAAGAGAAACCATTACCCAAAAAGTGACCGTGTTGGTTAAGGACATATATGGTAACATCTCATGCAAAAGTAATCAAGGAAACCAAGATTCTATTGGAAATCAAAGAAGGTAACCCAGATTGAAACATCAGATATGAAAAACCGACACACACAACAAAGAACATAAAATAACGAAAATACTACGAACAAAGAAACAAATGTTAAAAAGCAACCTGGACTCCACTAAAAACTGGGAGCATGGATCATGTGCGTCGTTCGGTTAAGCGTTCAGTCGCAGGGCATGAGCGATGTACTGTATTAATTTGCATAGAGGGGTAAGGTTTATCACTGTGGCAGAGGTGTAAGGCGTTCAAATAACGAATATACTCTATGTGCAAGAGTTTGTTGGAAATCAAGACATATGTAAATGGTCAAATCAAGGTAATGGTGTAATGAGAAAAATCAGAAATATTCATGTCAAAACCACACAGACCTGACAATATGATTTCACTCAAGGATGTTTCCTCTTTTTGGAAAGACCATTATTTGATCTTTGCATCACCGGATTTGCCAGTAAATTTTTTGAGAGAGTTATCTGCCCTTTAAATGTTTATTTACAGTTAATTTGAGTGAAATTATATCTCAATGCACCGACATCGTATGGAAAATCTGTTTTTTTCCCTTGATACATGTATTGATCTTGCAAATTGTCAAATTACACTATCAAAATGATGGGGTTTTATTTCATACCATGTTTCACCAACTGCATGATTCTTACATAGACTGACTTTTTAAAAATCATATTATCAAGGAACTTTTTGGGCTTATAAATTGATTCAGTTATTGTAAGTTTGTAATGTTAAAAAATAGAACAACTTCGGAAGGTATTTGTATCAGGCAGGGAAAGTTAAAAGTTCATGTTTATAGATGAAATGTTATTTTGCCATGAAGTTTGTAAATAAGATGAAATTGTATCATATATTGTAATAGTGCATTTTATCCGATGTTGTTAATCCTATAAAATTGTAATATCTATTATATTTTCTTAAGGAATGAAAACTTGTATACAGGCTCACCTTCATTATGTAATTTGCAATTCTGTAATGTATTTTGAATATTTCACATTAGTATTCTGACCGATTTTTTACATTGACAAACTTGCACTAACGCTTCCATTTACTTATTTTTTCAACAAATTGTAGACGTCTGAACGTATGATCTATTTAACTAAAACCGATGAAATCGTGAATGTTATATAAAATTGATAACTTATTTTTCCAGAATATTGGTCAATGAAGACTTATAACTGATTCTATCTCTTTTCATCTAGATGCTAGACAATTTAATTTGGTGGAATAGAATATACCACTTTGCTATAAATTAGATCAAAGATGACTTCTGTAGAATATATTATTGTCTGCAAGAATTTATTCGTCTCATTAGTATTATAGCAGGTTTGCCCTTGTAATTCTTATAGTAGAACTTCTCGATACTGGGTTCGGTTTGCTACTTTGATATCATTTTATTTGAGCACCTTTTGGATATTATCAAGGTTAAGATGTCGACCCGTTTGATATGTCTTGGATTAAAATTCTGCTAATAAAAAGTTACTCCTTGAAATACGTGTTCGGCATAACGCAATTTTGAATACAGATATCTGTTATTTATGTATTTGACCACGTTCATAATGCAGAATAGTTATTTTTAAAAAATTATTTTAACTATCAATAAAATTTGAACAACACTTTAATTGTTCAACTTTTCAGCTTTTTTTATTTTATAGAGATAGTAAAAATTCGCCTACGGAAAATCCGTAACGTACAAAATGAACAAGTTAGAACTAAGTTACCTGTGATAGTGACCTCTCGGTATGTTTCTGTACTAAAATATGTGAACAGATATTGCATTTAATTAAAAAATAACGGGTAATTTCCCTTTTTTCATATATTATCAAGCAAATAATTTAGGAAAAATGGATTAAAACCATTTGTGCTCTTCATGCTTGTTTCGATCCATATGCTGGCCATTTATGTTGTTACATGTACAATATATCAAATGGATTTCTTCAAAATTCTATTTCATTTTGAATTCATACTAAGCGATTAAACAAGGGAAAAAAAGAAAAGATGGGACATTTTCCCATTCAGAATACAACAAACACCCACTACATCGTCTTAATGAATTTAGGACACATCAACAAAGCACTCTAGTAAAATCAGCTTTGATTGATTAGTTACAAAGTTACGAACAATATCGATAATGAAATCTAGCTGTTAGGATTAGGACATGCTAAGATTCTATGGCAGAGACTGATCAGATGTGGAATAACCGGGCGACTGACCTCACAAATGGATTGCTATAGGCGTAGAACGGATATGGTATCGCAATACAATCAAATTAAATAAGTCAGTGCTTGGTCAATATAATTTCTTAGGTAACATGAAGCAGCGATATGTGGAATGACTTGATATCTATCATAGACATATACTTCGTTCTTAATACTGAAAGTAAATGTTTTGAAGGCTTGGTTTGTTTGGCAGATGAGATCTGATATCCAGTGTACGAGATTTCGGCATACATTTTTGAAAAGAGCTCCAGAAGTTTTTAGATATTTCGTTCCTCTTCGATTTCATTTGTTTTGGCTTGTCATTTCGTTTTATGAAAGGTTTGGTAGATATATTCATATAAAGTGTTTATAAACAAGATAAAAAGTTCAAGACATCTGGGACAAAGGAAAAAAAATCTTGGCGCTTTTGAAACCTATTTAATCGAAACAGAAAACAACTGACACTTCAACAATCTAGACCACACAAAGAGCATGCGCAGGATACATGGTTTTGCTAAATATCTTTTTCATTGTGTGAAGCCTATCGAAAAAAACGTAGGCATAGTTACAAACTTTTATATACGAGTGTTGTTTTCGTGTTTCTGTTAAGGTTTAGACAGTATAAGTGTGGCAGACATAATATGAATAAATAATAATAATAATAATAATAATAGCTTTGCAAGAGAGAAAAAAAGCAAGTATAACTCTTGACTCTTTATACTGTACATTCAAAGTCCACTCCGTTACCCATTTGGTCGGAAGAGTTATTTAGTTAGGCAAATAATCGTTTTTTTTTTCGTGGACCTTTACAGTGTATTCATCTGCACCATGAAAACTAATTTGTTCAACGTGTCATAGTTTTCCTTTCCTCTTACGTCTACCCCTGATTTGACTTTTTATAAGCAACTCGACAGGTGTTTCTAGAAAAGCAGAGGACGCTTACCCTACCAGTGCACCTGGTCCATGCTCCCAGTTTTTAGTGGAGTCCGAGTTGCTCATTTACTTTTGTTGCTTTGTATGTATGGCTTTGGTTACTTTATGTTCTTTGTTGTGTGTTTTTTTTTTGTTTTATGTTCTTATTTACTTTTGTTATTATGTATGTGTTATTTTAGTTTTTCTATGTTTTTTGTTGTTTTGTTTTTTTTCCATGTCTGGCCTTTGTCGTTGGATTACATTCTTTTGGTTTCCGCTAGAATCTGGGTTCCCTTGATTACTCTTTAATAAAATTTAGATTTGGTTTAGACACCCGTCCAGTTGATACAGGGGTCGATGTAAACATCTTATATCTATAGCGCATTTATTCACTTCGAAATGGTGCGCATGGATAACAGATTTTTTTTGTATTTTGTTTAAAGTTCTTCTTCATAAACAAAAATGGTGCATTACTAAACTAAAACTGTAGAACAAGAAACATATTAAAATTGCACTTTTTGTAAATAATTATAACCTGAAGTAGTATGAATGACTTTCAAACCGTCAGAGAAAACAGCTATTATCATCGAAAGACAAACTAGCAGGTGTAAGCATGTTAATAATTACCTAATACAGATTGGGAGCTACATTTTGAATCAATAGGTTTTAATCAATGTGTAATTAAATTGTACTCAATGTGTTTTGCTTTTCCAAACATACTGTTAATTCCTAAGTATTTCAGTACCAATCCATCTAAACATCAGGTACTTGCCGGGGGTGGAGGTGATTCATGATGCAGACAAACTCTCTGAGCAAACGATCCCCTTTCAAGTGATCCACACTTTTTTTCGCATACGGATCAGTATTTCTTAGAATAAACATGCATCATTTCCCGAAAAAAAAAACACATATAGATAAAGAACGATAACTCTTGCAAAGTATCAAGTTCATGTTATTTCCCATATGAATTGTTATATTTAACGATAATGGTTATTGGTATAAATCATATACATGATATTGCACCAAAATATACATAAATATAATGACAAAAGACACAAAGAAAACACTGTAATCAAATTACTGTAATTACACAAAGATGACATTAAATGAGTTCTAATATTCCATGGTTGTTACATTGTTACATTATGGTGTATCCATCTGCACCATAAAAACTGATGTATTCAACGGGCCATAGTTTTCCTTTCCTCGTTTGCCTACCCCGGACTTGACTTTTTAAGAGCAACTCGGTGGGTGTGTCTAGAAAAGCAGAGGTCGCTTACCCTACCGGTGCACCTGGTCCATGCTCCCAGTTTTTAGTGGAGTCCGAGTTGCTCATTTACTTTTGTTACTTTGTATGTATGATTTTAGTTACTTTATGTTCTTTGTTGCGAATGTCTGTTTTCCATGTCTGGTCTTTGTCCCTGGATTACATTCTTTTGATTACCGCTATAACCTTGGTTCCCTTTATTACTCTTGCTATAACCTTGGTTCCCTTGATTACTCTTAACTGTACGAGCATTCTTTGAATGTTGAATAAGTGAGCAATTTGTTTACATCTTGACATACAATATAAACTGACAACGTTTTAACAAAGATATATAATCATGAAACACCATTCAACGAATTTGGGCAAAAAAAAATTGCTCTCCTTATCTAAATACATGTTTCAGAAAATTTCAATATTATAATCCAAATCTTTAGAATAAGAATAAATAAAGATGCCTGCCCATATTTCCTTTGTGACCATTTCTTTTATAGATTACAACCCAATAAAAGAATATAAATATTTTATCTTCCGACAAGAGTTAGTCCGTAATTAGATAAATTTGATTGATCGGTGTCTGAAGCGTCGTTCAAATGTAATAATATAAAAGTATGACCTTTAACGAAAATAAGGAAAGCAATAGTTTTCTGATATAAAAGACCCTTTGATCATCCACATGCACAGCAATGGAAATTTAGGCTAAGCAAAAGACGGAGAAGTACATTTCTAGTATACATGTATGGTCATTATATTATTTTTGAAAAATATTTAGTTTATTTTCAAATACTTTAATTATCAGAACGCATTCCATTTACATGTTAATGCTCAAAACAATTGGATGATTAAACGACATGTTAATGTCTCGACTATTGGGAAGCACTATACTGCCTTTTTATTCAAAAACAGCTTTGAAAATTGCTCCGGTGGATATTTCGGTCAGTTGGGTACCAGATTCCTCCTTCTTATTTAAACGTAGGTTTGCATTTTGTATTTTTTGAAGAAAAAAAAATGAAAGTGTGTCATTTCATACCACCATTTTACTTTAAATAACCCCATATAACAATTTGCATATTTGCTTAACTTCTTGATCACTTATGAAAACATCTCACTAGATATACCTTGTTTTTTTATTTGTTTATTGGCTTAATGATATCAACCTTTTTACTAGGAGATAGATCAAATTCATTTCAATCGAATTTCACCCATGAAAGCACTAATTTGATTAAATAGGCCAATGCTTAATTTTTCATCAAGAAATGACTTCATATACAGCATTTAAAACTACACTTATGGATAAGATATGCATGTGTTTCACTTTTAGGAATCAACATCGCAAACCTCAGAAACCAGTAGTTCAGAAAATAATGGGAAACAATGCCTTTCAAATGGAGAAATATTATACCAATAATTGTAATTATGTCTTAACACAATCCTTGGTACATTAGTAGTATAATGTGTGGATAAATAAAAGGGCGGACAGACAATAATAAAAGTCAAATTCACATTTTCTACTTCTAAACACAGCTAATTCGTTTTTTTTTTACTTACGTTGTATACATTTATTATATATTGTGAGATCCGATTTCAGTTTCAAGCGACGTCTGCTTCGTATTTTTTGTTCAAAATAGTTTGACCTTGCGGGGTCGACCAGGGAAGCATGGGTACTTTTTTGTGTGTTTTTCTTCAAGTTTTTCATCTTTACTAAGGGTAATAAAGGGAACCAAGCTTATAGCGGTAATCAAAAGAATGTAATCCAGGGACAAAGACCAGATATGGAACACAGACATACACAACAAAGAACATAAAGTAACTAAAATCATACATACAAAGTAACAAAAGCAAATGAGCTCCACTCGAACTCCACTAAAAACTAGGAGCATGGACCAGGTGCACCGGTAGGGTAAGCGTCCTCTGCTTTTCTAGAAACACCCGTCGAGTTGCTCATAAAAAGTCAAGTCCGGGGTAGAAAAACGAGGATAGGAAAACTATGATGCGTTGAATAAATCAGTTTTCATGGTGCAGATGGATACACCATAACGATCCACGAGTTCATGATGACGACCATAAAACTTCTGTAGTGATGACTTTTAGCAACATAACCCTGTTCCATAAGCCTAATTGTTCTATTAGGAGCGTCAGTATCGACATAATTTAAATACATCAAAATCAAAATCAACAACACGTGATCACATGGAATAAAAACGATCTACATACATAATGTAGCGAACAGAAAAAAAATAGATAACAAAAACAAAAGACATCCAACACATAACTAAAACACTAGCAATATGAATTTCAACAAAACTCCAATTGCTCCAGAAGGAAAGTATGTCCTGCTTCCCCAGCGTCACCCGTTATATTACAAGTAAAAATAATCCGGTAATACTCTACCAACGAAAATGCAACTCCCCGACACGAGTAAGAAAGGGATTCAGTCAACACAATCAGTACTAGGGAGTATCATTCAGACTGTTCAAATAGTTTAAATTATAAATTTTATAAAAAAGAAAACAAAAAACAAAACAAATAAACAATGCCAGATTTTGGAAACTGAAACGACCTTTGTTTGTAAAAATAAATAGAACAAGTGTTTTTTAAATGTAGAGATACTTTTCTTAAAAATAATACATACCTATTCTTTGGTAATTTTATCTCTGCGAAAACTAAAAGTTTCTTAGTAAGCAGATTTATTCTCCGGGACATTTTACTACATAAAAGGCCTTTCGCGTTGCCTGGAAATGTTAATTAGAAACAACTTTTGTGATTTCTTGCTGGTGACATTTTTTTAATCTAGAGCTCGAATCATGACAAGCACATCTGACACATTTTTTTTCTGACATAAAACTCTGAAAATGTCAATGACACTATGTTAACTCTGCGTGGCCTTGTACTCTGGTTTTTGTATAAGCAAAGTTAATGAAAGCATTACACGCAATATTGAACTTTGCTTAATAATTATCTTTAAGTAATACACGTTGTATAAACATCAAGGTTGCATCTAACAGAAATTGATCCTTCTTTGAAGATTACTTTGATTATTTTTACTTACTACTATTGTCAGGGTTTAAATTTTTGTATACCTGGTTTTCATAATATTTAAAAAAGAAAATCTATAGTGAGTCGCAAAACACACACACACACACAAATACACACACACATAAACAAAAAAAAATAGAATCTTCAATTAGCCAGGAACTGATTTACAGAAATAATGAGAGGAATTACTTCTATACATTGAGTAAGATACAAACACAGACACAATCCAAGAACTACCTATTATAAAATTGGGAACGAGCCATGAATAACCAGACAAACGTTAAGACGATGGACCAGAAACTACTAAATTGAGGTAAGAGATATATGGTAAGGGAACTTTTGTATTTACCATTTTAAATCAACCTCGCGCAAGCGTCAAACTAACTTGGGCCGATTTCATTTTGTTTCAAAGCAGAACTTGAAAGGTTTGGTGAAATTGAATATGATACAATTATATCACTAATTATAAGAGTTATGTCCCTTTCCCTAGGTCTACCTCCTTAAGAATAATGAACGAGCAAGGAATGACCAGATTTGCTCAAGGTTTGAGAAATACATGACTTTACGAGATTTGTCAGTCCAGACTGTAGCTACCAAACACCTGAATTGAATAGATTCAGGTAGTCTTGATATAAGAAAGTACAAGAGCCAAGAAGTACGTGACACACACATATATTAAGATTAGGAAAGTACGTTTATATCTGAAAAGGGAAGAGTAGGGAACTTTCAGGCGTGTGGATTTATATCATGTGAATAAAGCGTGTTTCAAGGACTAATGTTTTTGTTTTAATATAAAAACAACATATACACTCATATACAAGAGGCTCCCAGGAGTTTGTATCGCTCACCTGGTTAAAATTGTCTTTCAAGGGCAATAAATTTAACAAGGCGTTGTCCAACAATTATGACTCAAGAAGATTTTGGTAGGACTATCATAAGGATCATTTCAGCTATTGAAAATTTCTTTTTGTCTATTATAGTCTCAAGATATTGACTGAAAATTGTGAAAAAAAACCGTCTTTTTTCATCTTTCAAGGGCAATAACTCTTACGAGTCACCGGACAACTTTGAACCCTGAGGACTTTTGTAGGCTTTACAATAAAGGTCATTTCAGCAATAGAAATAATTTTGCTAAACCGAACGGTTTTGGAAATATATGCGGAAATCTACTTTCTGACACTTTTTCTATTTTTAGTACCGGCCGCTATGTTTTTCGACTGATCCAAAATCCCCACAACACTGCTATGCAGGATACCCCAACACACATTGGTACTAAGCTTGGTTCCAATTGGTCAAGTAGTGTCAGAGGAGAAGAGTTTTGAAAATTCCTAACGACGACAATGGACGACGACGACGGACTTAAAGTGATGACAATAGCTCACCTGGCCATCACCTTAAATGAGATAAGCACTAGAAATTTATAATTTGCCAAGTTTGAATGAAAAGATATGTTTACTCCATCTGTGAAAAGAAATTTGAAATTCAATACAAATACGAATGATGTGTATAATCATAGAACATTATAATTTGTGTTTATGTTTTATTCATAATTTCTTGGTAGCTACTTATTTTGTGACGTGAGTTACGTGAGTGGTACAGAAAAAAATGTTTGAAAAGAAAAAAAAAACAAACAAACAAAAAAACAAAAAAAACACTGAATACACTTATCTATACCAGACAACTCAAAGTCCATCTATACGACCTTTTGAGGAAGCGCTTCGTTTTAGACATGTTTTCTATGAATATTATTTTGTAGATGCCCTGCACACCATTAAAAGCAAAAGTCTTTGCAATACCTTGAAGGCAGTGGACTCAGAAAGTAAATTCAAAAATCTTTTTAATAACGTAAACGCAGTCGACTCAGGAAAAAAGTAAATTCAAAAGTCTATGTAATAACTTGAAATCAATGGACTCAGGAAAGAGGTAAATTCTTAACTTGTCGAGATTATCGATGTTAACTCGTGATGGAACCTATTATTCATAATGAGTACAAAAGGTCGAACACTGACCATTTCATGTATTCAAATAACGTTTCCTTAGCAGATTAATATCTGCGCATCTCGGTAAATGATGGTTCACTGCGTCAATTTCAATGTATATCACATTTTTCAATGTTTTATCGGTAGAATACAGCTACCTCTAAACGTACAAAGACTTTTATAGAAAATCAATTTTGTCATTATCAATATTGATATATCGTCATTGCAAATATGCTGAAATATCTGTAAGCTGATAAATGTTATATCTGTTACGAGAATTATGTAATGTAACACATCTTCAATTTTGCTACCAACAGTTAAGTAAATACGTGTATTGATCTAGTATTTATTTGTAATAATATCGAAAGCTAGATAAAGCAATAATGTCCATGTTTAAATTGTGTAAAACACATAAGTTAATTTTAAACAGCAAAAGCAATACAAATATAACAAAACCCCAGACACATTCAATTAACCTCACCTCAATGAAATGTGACCCGTGCAGGTCCGGGTGTCAAACGAATAAGCCCGCAGCAACGCTAAGCTTGTCGTACAAGGCGACTTAATAGTGCTCAGAACCCTAGCCGGGGGATATGGCGCTCTGCCTTCAGAGCAACTGGGTTGTGTGCCCCAGGTGGTGAAATGGGGTACCCCTGGCGGTTATATGCTGGTGTTGTCAGGCTAAAATACGGAAAAGCTGACCATAAACCCTTGTGGTGCACCGTGTTGGGAAAAATGCCACATTGCTCACACGTTAAAGAACCCTACTTTGGTAGGAACCATAGGGCTCCACCACAGGAGGCTAAATTGCCCGACCCTGCCCACCCAAGTAAAATGTATATTGCGATGTTCGGATGTAGGATTTGCATGTTATGCCTAAATCAAGTCGGCAGGCATTTCTAGAAAAGCACAGGACGCTTACCCTACCGGTGCACCTGGTCCATGCTCCCACTTTTTAGTGGAGTCCGAGTTGCTCATTTACTTTTGTTGCTTTGTATGTATGGTTACTTTATGTTCTTTGTTGTGCGTGTCTGTTTTCCATGTTTGGTCTTTGTCCCCGGATTGCATTCTTTTGATTACCGCTATAACACTGGTTCTTTTGATTACTCATGTAAGGTGATAATTAAAACCAGAAGTAAAAGAAGGAGTCTGAAATCATAAAAAAATTGTTAGCAAGGGTCGACGACTAAATTTAATCAGAAAACATAAAATTTAAACTAAGCTGTTACAAAATATCAATTTATGAAAAAGCTTTCGGTAAAGTTTGTGTTTTACTTGTTAATGCTATTAAATAATTGATGAGGAAATAATAACACGAACAATTCAGGTGTATAAATAAAAAAATATGAAGACGTCTTAGGTGCATGGCGTCGTTGATCATATTGCCATCAAAATGTCACAGAATATATAACTAAAAGCTTCATTTTCGATGTATCAGCTTTGGTATTGAATAAAGATAGAAAAATTCAATTGGTTAAATGAAAGTACAAATCTGGTAAGTATTGGTATTGGTAGTCAATTTCACAAGGACTTCTCAGTGTTAAATATATATAACGCGTAAGTTATACCGCTAAAATGCTATTTTCTATTGAGGCTTCATTAATAATGACTAATTATACATTGAAAATTCTTATACAGACTAAAAGCTGAGTTACTCGAACACGTAACAGCATGCAACAAACTAAAGTACATTCAATGCAAGTAATAAAGTATTTCATACAATTTAAGAAGTAGATCAATGCGCTGGGGTTAACTAGTTTTATAACGCCTTGATCAATCCACGTTGATATAAGGTAGATAATGGACTGAAGCAGAAAACTAACAAAAACTTATATTCACTCAATAATTCATTCAATTTTCTTCATAAAATTTCTCAGTATACGCCATGTAAAAAAATGAGATATTCAATTAAAGAACGCTTACAGTTGAAGAAAGCTAGCTTAAAATATATTAAAGAATGACAAAACCATCCAAATTACCAGCATTATAAATAATCGTTTATAACAACTTCCAGTGGACTGGATTTGGAGCTCTAACGTCAGGTACTAAATAGCCAAGATTTGATACTAACAAAACTAAAAATGACTTTGTATTTGCACAGTGATGCAATGAGTGGTCAACTAACTTCATTTGTAAAAAAAACAAGGAATAGACGATTATTTAAAAATAGTATCCGTTACGAATAAAGTTAATTAGGACAGTAAATTAATCTATTTAATTTGGTTAAAAATGCACTATAAAGAATATATTTCCATAAAAAAAAAGAACACGGTACACGAAAAAAATGTTATGTTGAATGATTCAGGGAGTGTAGCACGGTGGTTCAGTACATTATACATTAAAATTAGGTTGGAATGGCATTTTAGTACAAAGGAAGCAGTAGGGCACTGTCAGTGAATCTCTTCCTGGAGAAAGAAAGACATCTGCCATAGTGATTATTACATCAATACGTCAAGAAAAAATGTTAAAAATAAAGTAAAACTTTCAATGAGAGAATACAGAAAAAAATGACACATTTATTATGTTATCTACTATGTACAGGTGTTAGAGTCATAAATATTGTTTGCATGACAATAAGTCAAGAAAAAGAACTTCATGAATGAAAAAACGATGTATCATTGCCTTTTATAATTTGGCTCAGAAAGTTGGGTTACATCTAAATGAAAATAGCATGACATGCTGTATTTGATCTTTATTACGATAAAACTTAAACATGTTGCCGTTAAAATGAATTTAACGATTTTACATGAGTATCTCTTTGTTCCTCATACGACAGAAAACCAAATGTCTTTATCATTTCTTCTTTGGATAGATAATTTTCTTCGTACAAAGTTATTACAAAGGTTTGTTTCAGAAGATACAAAACTTCAAATAATACATTATAATCTTGATATATATATTTCACAAAATGTTAGTTGTACTTCTATGTAATATCTGTAATAGCCCATGCTTTCATAATGAAAATGTACTTATTGATGCATCTTGATTGCAATTTAAGTATAGTTTCAGTCAATACTTAAGTAGAAGTGCTGTCGTAAAACTCTGAACAAGCATCAATTATCTAGAGTAATATAGTTCTAAATGTGAAATATAATAAGAATATATCAAAGGGCACACACGAGGTTGAGTCCTTGGACAAAAAATCGACAGCAGACGAAGACTTTTCGTACTACACAAAATAGTACATTTCGTTTTTTTTTCTTCAGATAAGCAATGCACTTCTGACGTATTTTGTAATAATGCAGGCTTTGCGTTTTGAATACAAGTGATGTTGTACGACGGACGTCGGCTGTTTACATTGAAAATAAAATTGTTCACCTGGGCAAAGTTATCATAGACAATAGTAATGTTCAAATATCTGCCCACTTGGGAAAAGTTATCATAGTCAACAGAAACGGTCAAATATCTGCCCACTTGGGCAAATTTATCAGAGACAATAGAAATGCTCAAATATCTGCTCACTTGGGCAAAGTTATCAGAGACAACAGAAACGGTCAAATATCTGCCCACTTTGGCAAAGTTATCAGAGACAATAGAAATGGTCAAATATCTGCCTACATTTGTTCACTTAAACAATAAACAAACATCCAAAAACGAGTACCTATCAAAAGTTGGTTTTACCACAGGCCCCGGTCAATATATCTTTTGAATGTTTGATAAAACATGATATCGCATGTGCTGAGCTACTATAATTATATAACATGAAGCTGCACATTTTGTCGTGTAGTGGATACCAGTAATATCTGAAATCAACCGAAATCGCTTACAAAGTATGCCCCAACAATTTGAAGCCAAACCGTAAATATGATAACAATTCAACCATTTAGAGCCGAAATTTTGTGACGAATAATTCTATTAAGTGCGAAATGGCAAGTCCCACAAAACAGGAAGTTTATAACTTAAATCTTAACGTTTCAACGTATGATCCATCTTTATATATATGAATCTATCCATTTGGTAATCGAGAGAATTGGATGAACAATTTGAGTTTAATGCACCATATACTCGTTGAGTGGGATATAAGGACAAAGAAGTACATATACACCTGGAGTCTCCTTTTGCTAAGCTATTTCACTAGAACAAAATCGGTAAAATGTTTATGATAGAACCTTCTCTACAGATTAACTCAGTCAATTAGATATCGTACCCGTCATCTGAAATGATAGACTCACATTAGACCCTGTTTGTGAAAATAAATAACAAAGCAGAGGAGATATAAGTAAACACCATTTAAGAGATATTTACACGGTATGTATATCACAATTCTACCCTTTCCTAGACTAATAAAACAGCCACATGCAATATTGAAATATACAGCCAAATGAAATGAGAACTGGATGGTACTGTATGATGTCGATCTCTTTCCACTTTACGTCAACAACGTGCTACTGATTTATATGTGATTTTGATCATGCAGTGATGCCATGACCACGAATTTAGATTTAAAAGGTAGTTTTCTTATAATTGATAGGACCTATCTGACTCCGGGCATTCCTAAGACTGAAGCCATATTAAAAAAATCGATCCAGGCATTCACGACGCATTTCATTTAAGTACCGTTCTGGGTAAGAATAAGGCAATGGGTTGTACATCATTTATCTCTATTTGTTTGTTTGTTGGTTTGTTTTTTTTTTTGTTTTTTTGTATTTTGTTTTTTTTTTGTTGTTTTCTTTTATTTGTTTTTTTTTTGTTTCAAACATATTCAATCAAGTAAGCAACCACAAAGCTATGTAAATTTATCCTGGAGCATCTGTAACGTACATATCATTTAATTGGTTACACTCAGATATAGAGAAACAGTACCGGAAAAGTTCGCCGCCATATTATTATAGTGCATTTTTACTACATTTCACCTACCAGTATCTTAAAAAGGCAAATTTTACGAACTCTTTAATAATTTCTGGACGTTATAAGGTATACATACTTGGATAAGGCAATACAATCTCTTCTGTTTAAGAACACGTTAGCATTAGGTCGAACAATCGGGATAACTAATATATGAATTTTATAACATCTTATATATTAGTTTGCCTGATTTTCAGACAGAATACTTTAGCCTTAAGACACTTTCTTATTTTCTGCACTTCTGACATTTGTTTCTTATAAAAGACATCATTTGCAATAGCCCTCTTTATGTGTTATATTTTACACGTAAATCAATTTTTAACCTATGGGTTTTGTTTTAGAGTAGAACGATTTTATTGACCATCAAAGCCGTGTATTTTTAAGAAAAAAGTTATTAGAATGGAATAATCGTTCATGGGAATTTTATTACCAACTTGCTAGCTAAATGGTAAAAATATATTTGAAACGAGTAAAGAGTATTTTGTTGCATTTGTGTACCTTTTAATATCATAACTGATTCAGTCTAGTTCCGTACAAGTTTCCACTCTTTCATAAAATTCCATTGTTAACATGTTTATCAAATAAACCTAATTTCAATAACAACCAATGACTTTCAAAAAAAGAAGAAAAAAAGACGTCCATTGAAAATATAATTGATGTGTCATATTTCAAACAAATCCATACAAATCTCTTTTAAAGTAAGCTATCAGGAATGACAAGCATAAAGGAAAACTTACAGCCAAAGATGTCAGTTCTCGTTTATCATGGAACAGGGTTATGTTGCTATAAGACTGAAGTCATCACAACAGAAGTTTTATGGTCGTCATCCTGAACTCGTGGACCGTTATGGTGTATCTGTTTGCACCATGAAAACTGATTTATTCAACGGTTCATAGTTTTCCTTTCCTCGTTTGTTTACCCCGAACTTGACTTTTTATGAGCAACTCGGCGGGTGTTTCTAGAAAAGCAGAGAACGCTTACCCTAACGGCGCATCTGGTCCATGCTCCCAGTTTTTAGTGGAGTCCGAGTTGCTCATTTGCTTCTGTTACTTTCTTCGTATGATTTTAGTTACTTTATGTTCTTTGTTGTGTGTGTCGGTTTTCCATGTCTGGTCTTTGTCCCTGGATTACATTCTTTTGATTACCGCTATAACCTTGGTTCCCTTGACTTCTCTTCCAATAGCTTTATTCAATCGTTGTAAATACTTAAGTATGATATTGCTTAACAACAAAAATTCTCGATGTGGTTCATTTAAACATGCTTCTATTATAACTAGCTGACAAGAAACGTAATGAAAAGTGACAAAAACGCAGAAAAAACATATAGACGGATGATGAAAACCAGTATGGTTTTTAATACTTTGAAGGCGGTTTTAATAGTACATGGCATTTCGCGCTTTTTAAATGTGTACTCTAATTTACTGTTTAAGAACACGTTAGCAGTAGGTCGAACAATCGGGATAACTTATATATGTATTTTATACATTTTAGGAAGTAATGTTTACACTTGGAGAGTGTACATTTTAATAGACACGACCCTCAGTTTATATTTAGTACTGCAACACATTTGATGTTTTTCAAGGCATGTGATAAGTTTGTGTACTTTTTTCACAGTTGTCTTCCAATGAGTCGTTTGCATTCAACACTATCCATTGATGCAGAAATGTCGTGCTTCATTATATGAAAAGTAAAATATTACTGTCAAGATCAACCAACTACATGATCACAATTTATTTCGGATTGTTTTTCCTATGCATTATTTGCTTATACTATTGATTAGTAGCTGCACCGCTTAGTTTTTTTTTCAAAATGTATTTTTTATTTTGTATATCGAGTAAAATCTAACTTCAGCAACAACGAAAACATAGAAATCATTTTTTGTTGTTGACGTCTTTTCTATCCTATCGTCTTAAATATGTTTAAAACGTCTGCTTTCTACTTAACGATTCGACAAAGTTATCTATGTTTGTAATACTGATAGTTTAAAACACTACTTCATGTGTTTTGACTTTAGTTTATTTTTACAAGGCTTTTAAGGACTCTTGTTTGCTACTACATAACTGCCTTCAGTTCATCGAGACATTTTTTTTTATTGACGTACGTAATGGATTGTCAATACAGAATTTCATGCATCAGAACGCCCAGAAAATTAAACTGATTGAAAATGGGTCAATCTATTATTTCATTACGAAATCACTCTATCCAGTGGTTCCATTTTTGAGAGAAAGAAAAAAAATATAAAACAAAACAAAATAATCCTATAGCAATTTAAAAAATGGTTAAAAACTTTTGTATTAATTCTATATTTAATGAATGTATACTGTTAATGAGGCTAGTGAACTCATTGACATTACTTTTTAATAATTTCTGATCAACGTAATTATAAGCTACATTTTATGAAAGTGTTTCAAGGGTGGTGATATCCTCCAATTGTAAAAATCATGTCTTGCGAACATGCAATATAAATAATAAAGGCTCATGACCTCGTTCTTGATTCACACAAGATCATGAAGACTAATGTTCAAAAGGTTAATTAAAATCAAGCAACTAAAATCGAATATTGATTTGTTTTTACATTTTCCAAGCTAAATGTAATTTTTTTTTACATTTTCGATCTTGTAGATTAAATATCATATTACGTGGCCCACATTTCTGTACTGAATGTAAATCAACTTCAACAGTTTAATAATGTTAAAACATTAACACTGCACTTATTAATCCGCCTAATCAGTCTCAACTGAATTGTTCAAAGTGTCATAGTTTTCCTTTCCTCTTTCGTCTACCTTAGACTTGATTTAAATGTGCAACTCGGCGGGTATTTTTTCTAGATAAGCAGAGGACCCTTATCCTACTGGTTCACCTGATCCATGCTCCCAGTTATTTGGTGGAATCCGAATTATTTCAGGAGTAAATCACGGAAACTCCATTTTATAATTATTTTAACACGGGCCGACCATTTATGCCGTACCATATTACCCAAAGCGATGATAAAATGGAGTTTATGAGTTAAAATGATTTATTGCGATTCTTATGGGACAATAACGATATTTTTTTTACCTTTTCGTGACCATAACGACAATCTTAGACCTGCCAAATTTGACAATATTTGGCTGTACTCTTTACGCTATGTCAGTTGAAATGGTCGTTAGTAACACTTTGCTTTGTATATTTATAGCGAAGGTAAGGGCGAATTAAGTAGTACGATGTGAGATACGGCAAAAGTTGATTGAATTATGAGGTCACAGTGTTCGGAGATACCAAGATTCAGTCATTGACGATTGTTATTGTTTGTTTACATACAAGATGGCGCATTTGGCACATGGCGGGTACTAACGTGTACGTGTGTAAGTGATTTTTACAGAGTATACTATAATTTTTTCTAAAACATAACGCATAACATTTTTTTAAATATGAATTTGATGTTCATCCACTCTACTAAAATAAATGAAAACAGCTGATACACATTGGAATGTTACGTGTGTTTGTTTACACGATAAAAGTGGGTAGTAATTTACACACACACACACGCAATGCCCAATAAGTCGCATGCTGCTGATATAGCAATCGATAATCAACCACTCATGTGGTCTCAGATTTTTTGAAGGACGTCATTTTAGAATTTGTTTTTTTGTGTGTATTCTCTGTGGTTTTTGTCTGTTCCCCATGTCTGGTCTTTGCCCCAGTGTTACATTCTTTTGATTTCCTCTAGAATCTTGGTAACCTTGATTACTCTTTAACCACATTAAAAGGAAGCAAACATTTAAAACACAAAGTATCGTAATTCATTACAAACATAGCTTAAAGGCTTCGAGCCTTACACAGGTTCATTATCTCATTATCTTATCAAATGACTATTTTAATATTAAACAAAATATAATGCACATGCTTTTAGACGTTACTTTATGCGAATAAGCCTAAGAAGGTGTAATCTTCCCTTCTTTTGAGAGGTATTACGAATCCTGAAAATTAAAATGTCAGCAAGTTAAAATATCTTAAGGTACCTTTTTTCCATCTTTTATTTCAACAACGAAAACATATTCCAAAATATGAAGTAAATAGCAAATTATGAACCTTCTGAAAATGAACCATTAAACGTTGAAATTTAACCTCTTACTCGTATTTATTATTCTGTACTAATATGTAGCGCTCCAGGTAAGAATCATGCAAAACGTGATTCACGGTTGGAAAGCCTACATATTTTTATTTTTGATATTTTGTTTAAAATGTTATAGTTAACAGAAATTAACATGTGACTTTTCATATAACCCGTGCTCTTAAGAGATAAATATCATATAATATGTACTGCGGAATTTATAATTGAGGTAGATAGCTCTGTAAATGACAATAACATATAATAAAAACTATTTGATTTTCAATGTAGATTATCTCCTAAGAGCAGACAGGTTTGAAATAATGAGATCCAAAAAGAACTTAATAACAAGAATACAAATGTGTAGCATTTTTTAGGTGTATCATATATTACGGAATCTGCATGATTCTTACAAGGACTGCTACTTCAACAAATTAAGTTTTTTTTTTAATAGTATATTATTAAGTAGAATATTTGATAAGTGTGTCATGCATTCAATTGCAAAATACATGCATTGTTAATCAAATCAATTTATTGTCTGTAAAAACAATTACGTCTGGAATTTTTATCATTATATTTTAAGAGACTGTCCATGCAAAAAGCAGGCAGATCTGATGATATGGGTGGCACAGGGTAAATGCAGATCTGATGATATGAGTGGCACAGGGTAAATGTTATTTCCCTTAAATATATGAAAACTTTTGAAAAAATAATTTGTCATGTGCAACCCACTGCCTGTTTTTTGTACAATCTCCATAGCTTTAATGACATGATGGAGGCCTATGAGAATAAGAGATTTTGTTCATGGATGGAATAATGAAGTCGAATGAATGATAAAATCTGAATTTAGAGCGAAGTTGTTTTTGATAGTTTCTAGATGAAATAACCTATATGCAATGATTTTTTTTATCTCATTAAACATTCTGATAATTCATTGTCTACATTGAACTGATTTTAATCCTAGAAAATGCCGTTGTCTCTAAGGAGGTAGACCTAGGGTAAGTGACATAGCCCTTGAAATTAGTGATATGTTTGTATCATATTCAATTTCACCAAAGCCTTTCAAGCTTTCTCTTGAAACAAACAAGTTACTTAGATGGTTACACGAGATTGATGTAAATTGGTGAATGCAAACGTTCCAATGATTTGTAAGAATTGTGTCCCTTACCCTAGGTCTGCCTCCTTAAACAAGGCATCGAAAGACGACTTTCTCACGGTTTGTGTGTAAGGTTCGGTCGATTGAGTTTTATTTCTGTAAACAATACAAAGCAAATTCACTGCATTGACAAAACACCACTGTACTCGTATTATTGGCTTAATAGAAATACAGAAGATAAAAAAGTAGTTTAAAATAGTCTAATCACACCTCAAGACCTCATTTCGTGGGGAAGTGTTTCTTTTAACCTTTCTTACACAATAAATTGTGGAAATTGTAATGGTCAAACTTCTGTTGTCATTTGTTCAAGGGAGATTTCTTCTCCCTCTTATCATGCTTAGATATGAGTTTAACCCTGATAAGCCACTGAACATTTGAATAATAAGGTGGAAAAAAAATGAAACATTAACACCGCACTAATTAATCTGCACTAAGGACATTATTTTTTTCATTAAAAAAAACATAATGAAGAATGACAAACATTTTTGGAAATAAGAGGACCATATCACTTCAAGCAATTTATTTTTACATTTCTAGAGCATTTTGCATCCTTTTTTTAGCTAACCTTACGACACAACTATAAATGACAAGTTGACCTAAACAATAACCCATCAACTAGTTAAAACTTATGAAATTATAAAAAAAATGTAAATCTATATGAAAAACAAGAGGAATATCATTAATTTTTGTATGTTGTCCATGTGTTTCACGAAGTAGCCTTTCATTATCAGCATGATAATCATATACTAAGGAAGTTCAAGACGAAACAAACAGAACAAAAAAAAAACTAAATCAAACAAACTACAAAAAAACAACAAAAAACAATATAGGTATATGGAGTAAATTCTCACATCGATGTATTCCAATGCATTCCAAAGGAAAAAAATCTGAAGATATATATTCATATCAATTACAAGTATATAGTACATCAAAGCAATGTTAACATAATCAAGACAAGTGGTTGTTGCATCATGTAAACGTTCAGCATTTTGATGAATTAATTGGAATTTTCTGCTGTCATTTATCGTATCATAAATACAACACAAAGAACACGCACAACGTTTTAAGTTTCCTTGATCAAACACATTCGAACGAAGATACAGGCGTTGAATAACTCAGAATTTTGGTCTTACTATCACTTAGTACCATTTAAATTTGTATTTAAATCATGCAGAGAAACATACATCACTTTCAAGGTAGTTATTGAATTGTTAGATAAGACTATCTGCAATCACTGCTGTTTGCGTTTCCCAAGGAACAAATATATCAAGAGACTATTTCTGATTGAACACAGTTTGCATATTTTGTGGTAGTTACAGTTTAGAAGTAGTACACAATGAAATAATGTAGCTAATTATCAGTAAAGTTGTATATCGTCGTTAAAGATAGCTTCACTTTTGTGTGTACTCGGCCGCCATTGCATTTACAACATTTAAAATTTATTTAAATTAAGGTCATAAATCATAACACGCTGCCGAATATCACTTTAAATGTCTTCATAATTCGTTAAATCGATGGCGTCTTGATGAATGAAACGCCTAACGACTTTGCTTCTGTGTTGGAAAACTGGCATTGATTGAATATAATTGATTGTCATTGTGGTCAAATACGTATCTTGGTATCTTCATTCGGTAGCAGGAAATTTTATATATAAAAATTGTCATCAATAACCAAATTAGACGTCAGAAGGGATACTTATTTATCTTTTTATTTTTGCATCATTCAAAAATAATATGTTGTAGAAATGTGTAAACGTGTCGTTTTTGTTTTATTTTTATAATTGATTGCATATGGAATAAGGAAAAAAGAAACAAAACGTGCAATTTCGATGAAATGTTATTGCCAAAATATTTATGTTGTCCTTAAAACCACAATTGTAAGAAAACTCTAGGAGTTTCAGTTACTACTTTTCTAGTCAAAGGTTTAACATGATACTAGCATATTGGGTCGAGAAAGGCGATATAATTTTCCCGTCATAGGTCTTAATTTGGGAAGGGTGGTCGTGTAATAAACTTTAAAACCAAGGATTACTTTCTTTGCTGTCAACACTGGTAATAAGAATGACGTTGCTTTTTGAAAACAACATGTTAAACGTCAAGCTTCAGGCAGGGACAGACGTTCGTTTCCTCTCTTACTAACCGCTGCAGACAGACCTTTCGAAATACTTGGACATCTTTCAAATCAAACGTCGTATGACAATCGGATAACGTCGCGTAAAATCATTTATTTTTTTCCCAACTTTTTGAGATACTTGCAATTTTTGAGAGGGCTTGCTGTAGCGTCAAGATTGAATTTCTAACGCCTAACGCTGTTTCGGAGCTACATACGGTATAACGGATCAAAGATGCTTCCGTCTTTTATAGATTACTGAATAACCTGGCGTTTAATAATAAAAATGATACAATGAATAAATATTTTGAAAAGACAGTCAGTTTTCCCCAAAATTGTACGTGACTTTTGTAGTAATTAAGTGATGCATAAAAATTTTCCTACTTTTTCTACTTTTCACGAGTATGGGTATCAACATTTTGATAAAGATAATGAACGAGTGAAAATAGATCAATACTGATATTTTTATCGATCAATCGCTACTTTTTGCAATATACCGTTGATGTTTATATTGACTACAAAGTTTGCCCTATTAATGCAATTTTTTTATAAATACTACTTTAGACAAAAGAAATCAAAGACACCGATCACAAAATACTGATAATTTATTATAATATAGATAGCAGTGTCTTATTGAATTTTCCCGGTATAATATATATCGATAATGCACACTGTGAAATAAATTTGGTAATTTTACTCTCGGACTTTCTCCCGCCAAAACGTCTCAACTTTGATATCAATCCGCAAATCAAAGATTTTAAAATTCATGTTGAAAATATCGACAAATTATGACGAAAATCTATATAATAGATATAAAGAACGCTTGAGGATTGACCTCGTGTGCGAAATAAGATCCGAGCACTCGTTAAATCTAGGCGTTGTTCGGCTCTTTTGATAATTTGATTATTCATTCTTTTCAATTACTTACCCTATTATTAATAACGTATACACAGATTTATCACTTTTATTAATGAATAACCTTTCGTTTAATAATAAAAAATGATAAAATTAATAAAAATTAATAAATATTTTTAAAAGACAGTAAGTTTTCCCCAAAATTGTATCTGACTTTTGTACTTTAATTACGTTAAAGAAATATATGGTAAACCATAGCAGAACAAATTGTGATTTTATTTAAAGCCATTAGTAATTCATTTTCTAGCTTTTCTTGATATGATGCGTTTTATTTGTTTCCATTTTAAAACTTAAGTGTTGTGTTTTGCTTCGAATATTTCCCCAACTACAATATCTAAAAGTTATTATTTGTTATAATGTGTTGATATCATGTCAAATTCACATTCCTATAACAAACGCCACAAAACCATCAATCAAATATCATAAGAAAACCTAACCTCGTTCACATCTGTAAGATCAATTAATATGCAGTTTCATTATTCTCTATAAGTATTTTTAATATATAATATATTGCTTATCTAAAATTATGTTACTGCGTACCAATTACATGTTCAAGATATTTGGCATTCGATACAGCAGGATTGATGAACAAAACTGATTATACGCTAGATGCGTGACATTTACGTTGAAGCAAAATATATATTCGAAGTTATATAAACATGCAATGATTACTAAACCAGAAATGTCAGACTTTACTTCAAGACAGTACTGATTGACCTGATTAGTTGTAAATCATTAAGCAATCGATATAGTGCAAGGTAAATTGAAGTAAAAAAGAGGATGTCGGTTTATCGGCAGCTTTACCACTTATCCATTATTCTCAGTACATAACTCTAATTCCTTTTTATTCATCAAATGATACTATCGTGATACTAAATTAAAGAAAATAAATAAATGAAAAAGGTATATGTTATTGACTTTGTCGTCACACATTATCAGGATAATGACAGTTTTAAATGTCTCGAAATATTACTAAATTGTTATATGTTATTAAGGTTGTTTCATGGTCTTTGTTGTTGGTTTCTGCTTTCCCCGACATGTCTTTATCCAAGAATTACATTATTTTGATTTCTGCTCGAACCTTGGTTCCCTTGATTACTCTTGTTTTGTTTTGTTTTGATAAACTCATCAATTTGTGTTAACTTGTGAACATAACTAATATGGAAATTATGTTTTTGATTTGAATTTTTAAAGAAAAAAGTGTGCTTTTATTTGAATTTTTGAAAATATACGATTTCATTTTTCTTTTTTCATATCTCAAAATATTTTTTATATCGGTTATAAATATATTGTTCCATAAGTTTGATAGAAAGCTAAACATATTGCAATTCTTTTTTTGTGTATAATTCATACATGGTTTGGAAACTAACTGATACATATCATACTTGATTGAAAGAGTAACAATGGGAACAAAGACTTTAGCGGAAATAAAAAAAATGTAATCCAAGGACAACGACCAAACAGGGAAAACAGACTACCTCAACAAAGAACATAAAACAACCAAAATAGTATGTACAAAGAAATAATACGAAAAATGTACATAAATAGTTCTTGGTAAAGAAACTAAGTATATGTTACACATTGATAAGAAACTCACCAGTAGATATAATACTTTGATTTTTTACAAGCACATTTCGTATTTATTTGCGGAACTAACCAAAATAATTTCATGATTAAGAAACTAATCTGTACAATTATACATACTTGTACTTGGCTGCCAAAAAAACAAGCATATGTAATACCTGGTTGCTGAACTAACCAGTACTTGCCATATTTGGTTGCTTAACTAACAAGCATATGTCATACCTGGTTGCTTAACTGATAAGCACATATCATACTTGGTTGCTCAACTAATAAACACATGTCATACTTGGGAGCAAAAATAACTAGTATGAGTTATTCATGTTTGAAAAACTAAGATATTTGCTTCAAACTCAATTCCAACTAAGCATTACTCTTGGTTGAATAAAATGCTAGTGTATTTGAAAGCATTTTAAGAAATACATCAGCATATTTCATATATAGTTAAGAAATTAAACATTACATTTGGTCGAAAAACACACCAGGAGATGTCATACTTGGTCTTTTAGCCAATAAAAGGTTTTTTTGTTGTTGAAAACATTGTACATTATTACAAAAATAATTAAACACGTCTTGTCATTTAGTTGTTCATATACACGCATCCTTTTTAATTCTTAATCATGTGGGATGAACTGTTGGTTTTAATTTAAAATTTCAATAAATATAGAACACTTTTCTGATGCACACTTATACAATACGTCACGAAGCAATAACGCGACTGCACAATAAGCCGTATCCCACGTGAATTCTTATGACGATACGAAATAATTTAATTATCAGTTATAATAAATTGGTTGATGGAAAATTAATTTCATTTCTGTTTACGTCACGAATTATACTGCAAGAGAGACTAAGAGACTTCATTAGGTGTTGCTCATGTATAAAAATGTTGCGAGGTTGATATATTTACAGACATTCAACGGAAAATTTATTGCACCATTTTTCCACTTTATTAAGACCTTGACCATACGTTCTATATTTCATGGTAGGAATAGTAGTGATGGGAATATGGTCTTTATACAATGTTCTAGTTTCATATTCAAATCTGGTATTTCAGCACATAAAAAGAATTTCAGATAAATATATATGTATTAAATACGGAATGGTACTTTTTTAAGTACCTTTTGTGATAGAGTAAGCAGGGGAACCAAGATTCTAGCGTAAATTAAAAAGTTTGAAATCCAAGGACAAAGACTAGACAAACACAACAAAAACATATAATAACCAAAATAATACATAAAATGTAATAAAAGTGAATAGGCAACTCGGACTCCACAAAAAAAAACTAGGAGCATGGACCAGCACTACTAGAAAAAAAATGACTGAACTGACTATCTACAGTTTTTTTCGTTGCTTAATTTTTTACTTATACAAACACATAATGTCTCAATCGACGTATATCTGTCTATGAGAAATACATTCTGTCTACCACAACGGTACAAAATATTGCATGTCATTTCTTTTTCAATCTAAACAAAATGTTTATGTAGACATTGTTGCCTACTTAACACTATAACTGCTTTGATGTTATGACAAAGAGTTCGACAAATTGTGGTTTTAATTAACATTTTAAGTGTTGATATGGTCTATATGTATGACTTAGTAAAACAAAATGGGCGATTAAGTAGACATAATTTGTTGTCCCGAGTTATTTTCTGACTGCATGGTCACTACAGTAATTTGTTTTAGACAGCAGTGCAGGTGCAACGGTAGGATGTAATTATTAAGTATACATATTTTATTTGAATGCTTTCCTTTTATACCATTTATACTATAGGGTTTGTAAGTCTCGTTGTAGTTTCATTTTACCTTTCGGAACTTCCGATGCAGAATGTATGAAAATCTGAGGATCGGTATCCATTTTATCGCTTACTTCGGGGAAATTGAAATGCTGCATCACAATGCAAAATCTTCTTTTCCTATTTTTACTTTTTCGTTGTTATCCTCTATAACTAGATATTTGTCATTTTTATCAGTATTTTTACACAAAAACATACTTTTCTTTTAATATTGAACTCAATGATATGTTAAAGACGAATTGTCATGCATTTGAATGGTAGACGAAGACCCATTCTCATGAAACCACGGAGTCACGTGACGAGACTTACATACCCTACATTTTTGTCCTATAATGTTTTACACTTTCTTTAATTAAGTGTAAGTTTTTGTATATATCAGAAAAAATGGGAAAAATAAAAAAAATGCATGTAAAAAGCCCACTGCTCTGACAACATACTTTCAAGTTATTTGATCTTAACATCTCTGAATTTTTAATAGAATGTTACAGCAATGAGGTTAAAAGAGTTATTTGTCCTGATATCTTAATTTTCAGTGTCAAAATTCAATTTACCAAAGTGATATGGAAAATCTTGTCTGTTTTCCTTGAATCTGATGGTGCTAATAATCAAATTATTAAATTTTCAAAATGTTCACTACTTGATTCTTACTGAGACTGACACTTAATTATGTAACCAGCGGAAGTAAATGTGTACGATGATATGATACACGTAGTTTTAAGCACCCTATCCTTTTTAATGAATTTAGTATTAAGTTTTAGATAACACTGGATTGGTTATACCGGTTCACAAACGTAGGAATCATTCCTTAATGAAAATTTTAGAATTATTGCTTTAATCATTCATTTTAATATCTATAGCCATAAGAGTATATATACACCGTTCGGCTTTTAATCACGTGTTATCTAATTGCAATCAATTTTAAGGTACCTCTCTGTTTAATCTGTCAAACAACTGTTCGTTTTAAAATTGTTCGAATAACTGAATTTTCGATGCCGCTCTTCTTGATATCCATAGAGAATGTCTTTATTGTTAAAAGCGAAAATAAGTTATATAACTGTAGTTATCATTAAAAGTAATACCTCTGAAGCACAAATTTCTAATAACAAAGAATCATTTTAATATTTCTTCAAACTGGATATCGCTATATGATTTTATTTGTGTTGCGTTTACAAAACATTTCAAGCAGACACGTTTATGTGTGAATATAACTTATATCATTTGCGTAAGTCAACAACAGTTTAATAACATACATATCAAGCATGCAGTTTAATGCCGTTTTAGTGAATATTTACTGTTTATGCAAAATTCTACAGGGAGAATATCAAACATTTGATGTTTATTCTACAAAAGCTGACACACCATTTTTAGCATTATCTCATTTCATCGAATAAACATACGTACTTCTGTAATGTTTGATGTTCGTATTTCTTTAATGTTAGATTAGTGGTACGTTAACATACGTTAGTGTATACAATGTGATTTTGTTTTACTTTTACAAGGTTTGACACACTTAATACTGTTTGTTTCATGACAATCTTACTCACACGAAGAAAACATAAGGGGCAGAAACTTTTCCAACTATTTAGAAATAATGCTATCAACACAGTGGTAATACCATAAACTATTCGAATTATTCAAAGAGGTTAATGACGTTAAGAGGACCTTGAATCGAAAAAAATAAAATCAGTACATTCTTAGCTGTGTGTTTATTCTGATGTAATGTAATCATCCATTGTGTTTACATGCACTTGCTACGCATTATGTGATCAATGTTTCATGCAGTTTCGAATAAATCGCTCAGTAGAAAAGCTTTTTGTTCTCCCTGCTGTTTTCAGATCTAGATAAACACATTTTGCATGAAAAGCTTGTGTGTTAATAAACCCAACACAGTTTTGAGACGTCAAGTAGAGAAGAAGGCGCACTTATTTACATCTCAAACGTCTAATGCTGTACTGGTGTATTGCTTGCTTAATTTGATTGCCTTTAAGAAATTTCCTGCTAAGAAAGATATTTAATCTTAGGAAGTAAACGATTGATCAGACCATGCTTTTACTAGTTCGACACGCTAGGTCGGACTTTTAAAGCGCAAAACCATAGAAGCAAAAACCTGAAGGTGCGATACTCTCATCACAAAATTCTAACTTTGGATTAATTTGACAGTGCATAAAACAAAAGTTGTTATAGTTTCCTATATTGGCATACAGTAAATTAAAATGAGGCCAAAATGAAGAGTATATGATAATGAAGTTATAATTTTTTTTTCGGTATAAGGTAAAAGATACAAAGTACAACTGATGAATGACAAAAAGATATAGGTTCCTCAAACACACACACACGCACGGACACACACATGACATTGGAATCTTGCTGAAACTGTAGTGGTTGTCTATTAACAAAGACAATAAACCCAAGGAAGGTTTCTGTTCTGTTTTTTTTTAATTTAGGTCATCTTTGTTCTTACTCTCTTTCCCTTTTCAGCTTTTCTATTTACTTACTCATATATTTCTTTATAATTAATTTCATTAACTGGTATGTACGCTAATATAATGCAATGATCCTGAATTTACTATTCAAAGAGTAATGAAAGGAAACCACGGTTCTAGCGGTAATCACAAGAATGTAATCCAGGGACAAAGACCAGACATGGAAAACAAACATACACAACACAGAACATAAAGTAACTAAAACCATACATACAAAGCAACAAAAGCAAATGAGCAACTCGGACTCCACTAAAAACTAGGAGCATGGACCAGGTGCACCGGTAGGGTAAGCGTCCTCTGTTTTTTTAGAAACATCCGCCGAGTTGCTCATAAAAAGTCAAGTCCGGGGTAGACAAACGAGGAAAGGAAAACTATGATCCGATGAATAAATCAGTTTTCATGGTGCTGATGGATACACTATAACTATCCACGAGTTCGTGATGACGACCATAAAACTTCTGTAGTGATGACTATATATTATCCAATTAGACCATAAAAACGTGTAATCGCCCTGATATTCTTTTTTTGTTTGCTTGTGATGTTGTATTGGGAATATGCGTGTTTAATCCTATTAACTCTGATACATAGGTGATAAAAAGGTGATATTTTTATAGGATTGATACTGATATTGTACGCAATTGTTGGAATTGTCCTATGATTCTACCTTGGGTTAATGTCAGGTGTTGTTTGATAACAAAATAACGCCGACAATAATTTAAAGGATGTCACAGAAACTGTTCTGGGCTCAAATGATTGAAAGATTGAAAATGAAGCTAGATCATAAAGCATTCGCTGTATAAATACCAAGGTAGTATGCGGTTATAATTATTAAACTTTGAACATTCTCTTCTATGGAGAAGACACAGGTGAAAAAAGATTCGCTCTTTCGAATGTGAAAATAACTGAGTTATATCCCTGAAAAGCGGAAGATTTCTGTGAATAGATGCAACACTTTAACGAGATCATAAAAAATGATCTTTTTTCTCTTTAAATAATTTTTCACTGCCAATTTTACGTCATTTCATATTTAATGTAGGGAACGATATTACATCTAATGGTAAATTTTACAATCCTCAAAACTTGAATGACAGTATTGTACCAAAGTTTGGTGATGGTTACTTAGATATATGCGTACCCGACCGTTGCACCCGGTCTCTACTCCAAATTTGTTAGTAGAGTTCGAGTTGCTCAACTACTTTTGTTTTTTCGGAGGTGGTTTTTTTTTATTTCATAAGCTTTGATATATATATATATTTTTTTTCGTCATTAAAACGGGAATATGTCATTTTTCATTAGCGTTCGAATCTAGGTTTCTTTAATTTTCCGGGAATATACATTTGACGCAAACATCATATTTCCTCTCGGATATTCTAATATAGCAGCTCGTGTTTACATTTTGCGTGTTTCTAATGGTAATCATAATCTATAACAGCTATAACACCCTTGGTTTTGGTCAGATAAACACACAATGAGGGAGCATGGACATCTTTTGTTTAAACAACATCCTCTCAGGTGAAATCACATAGAAATAAAAGTATAGAAATAAAATATTGCATTTCTGTCCTTAGTCCCACACGACTTATAATTTGTCTGCAAGTTAATAACTTTTTTCAGAGAATATATAGTATATTATTTGTTCAGATAATTAATATCAAATAGATAAAACTCGTCTCACCTCTTATTTTCTTGGAAATGATTTTGGGTTTGCCAGCGTCATATTTGTTTTTTAAATAGACGTAAATGAAATTAGTCAATTTGGCATTTTTGTTCAATAAAGGTTACTTTTATTAATTCACTTTTTTTGCCTTAGCCAATACAATAATCTAACGATTACAATAGAATCTTACAACTGATACTGCATAACAAATGTTTAAGTCCCTTAATATCACTTTAAATAGTTTTGAACATGTGTAAAGCGAATTTCTTACTAATAAAAACAAACTTTTTAGTTCAAAAAATCGTTTAGTTTTGATATATTTCATATTTAATGATTTAAAGAAGATTTAAAGTATTTTATAGTATTGGATATAATTTGAATAATTTAATCAGAAAAGGAGAGAGAGAGTAATCAAGGGAACCAAGGTTCTAGCGGTAATCAAAAGAATGTAATCCAGGGACAAAGACCAGACAAGGAAAACAGACATACACAACAAAGAACATAAAGTAACTAAAACCATACACACAAAGTAACAAAAGCAAATGAGCAACTAAAAACTGGGAGCAGGTGAACCGGTAGGGTAAATGTCCTCTGTTTTTACTAGAAACTCAAATGTAGTAATCAAAATATATCAAAACAACTAAGAAATATGTGAGCAATGCTCACTAACTTCACAACCCTACCCCATTTGATAACATGCACAGATGTTAGTGGAGTACAGGTTGCTTATTCACTTCTGTTACTTTGTATATATTATGTTGGTTAATTTATGTTCTTAGTAGTGTATGTCTGTTTTCTATGTCTGGTCATTGTTCCTGGATTATATCCTTTTGATTTCCGCTGGAATTTTGGTTCCATCGTTTACTTATGCACATTTTGACTTCCATATTAAATTTGCTCAGCATTTAATTTGTTCGATTCAATTTAGTGAAGTGGGAGGAGTAACGGAAAGGAGATGGGCCCAAATGTCCCAATATTCACAAATGACAAACTCGTGTTTTGCTATGTGAAAACCCCAAATTGATCGGAATCAAGATCTAAAAAATGAGGTGAACAATAGAAACATATAATATTGATTTTGTGAATATTTCATTTAATTTTATTCAGTGATGTAGGAGGAGAAACGGATGAGAAATTAACCACTCCCATGCCCTCATATTCACAAAGTCCGTGTTTTGATACCCTGAAATTGATTAAGATCAAAATCGAAGGTTTATAATGGGGTGATGTAATAAAGATTCTATTCTGTAAATATTTTGTTAATATCCATTCAGTGGTAGTAGGAGTAGTAACTATCACAAAAATACGAACATTTTGTGAATTGAAAGAAAAGGAACAGTTTGATACGAGTTAAAACGTTCCTATATTAAAAGTAATATAAAGCGAGAAATGATTGAGAGGTCCAAATATTAGCTTTCCTGTGAGGTTCAGAAAATCGCGAAAATAGCAAGCTCGCGAAATTTAAGACAAAGATATTTCACAGTAATTTCCTGAAAACCATATGCATGGACGTGAACAATTAAGACAGCGATAATTTAATGCCACAATATATTCACTGAACAAAATCTGCGAAATTTGGCAACTATAAAATTATCCGATATCAAATCCTGTTAAACCGAATACATTTTTCAATGTTGAAGTTGTGGAGAGTTAGATATATCCTATTTTGTTTGAATAGGATTTGCATGTGTCTGGATTAGACCGGTTTGGTGGTACTTGTTTTGATATCAAACTATTTATTATAGAATGCATCGTGTTTATGAGTCCATCGTTGTACGTGTCAAGTAATTATACATTGCATTTAAGCTAGTTTATTCGTATTGATTAATACACTTATCATATATGATAAGTGACACAGTATATGCTTTTTTGCATTAATACATGTAAATATAGCAGTCATTCGTGGTCCAAAGTGATACGAAAATTACATTAAAGATAACCTGAAACAGAAATGAACAAACAAGTATCGGGACAGAAAACGGTAGATTCACAACAGATAAAAAAAATATATAGAAAACCGAAAAATACACAGTAGATAATAACATGCATCGGAAATCGGAAAAGTTACACACATAAATCTTTCAAACACTGAAAAGGGAATATCACAGGTAAAAACATGTATTGGTAAAGTTACACAATGAATAATAATATGTACTGGAAACCAATAAAATTGCATCATTCAATTAAAGATGTATCGGAAAACCGGAAAAGTTACACTTCAAATAATAACATGCATCGAAAACCGAAAAAGTTACACATCAAATAATAACATGCGTCGGAAACCGGAAAAGTTACACCATATATTATTGAATGTATCGAATATCGAGAAAAGGTACTGTGAAAATTTATTGTTCGTAGGGTAATATTTTTTTGTGGTTTTCGTGGATCTGGTAAACCACGAAATTTGGTTCCCAACAAAGTGGAAGTTTCCAGTTCGCTTTTGTGATAGCATTTCAAATCAACGAATTCAAGAATCCACGAACTGATAATTTTTCACTAATCCACGAAAATTGATACCAACGAATTACAGTACTTTCACAGCACACCATAGATAATACCATGTATCGAACATCGACAAAATTACACTACATATAATAACATATATTGGAAACCGATATGGTAGCACCATTGATTAAAATATGCATCGGAAAACCGGAAAAAAGTTACATAACATATAAATCATGAACCGGAAAGCGAATAGTTACACAACAACAAAAATATTGGAAACTGATAAAATCACACCACAGATAAGAACGTGTATTTGGAAACCGAACAAAAATGTTACACCTCAGATACATGTAATACAAAAAAAGTAACATGTATTGAAAATAGAGATGTCACACTAAAAAGTGTAACATGTATTACAAACACATCAACAGCTTTTTTTTGTTTGCTTTCATGATGAAGAAACATAGACTGTAGTATACATAATACTGTGATAAATAAATCATGACATTCTTGAGTATATATACAGTTGTATAATAGTGAATAATTCATTGAAATGACATTTCACCGGCTGCACCGGTTCATCCTTAATTGATGGAACAGTATCTACTGACATAAATCATAAATTATATCATGGACTGGAATAGCATATCTTAACATCTACGGTCTATTATACAATACACATATCTCATTTTGGTCGTACATTTTTTTAATTACATTTCAACATTTGTTGTAACATTTTGGGTCACAATACTATGTGTTTAGTTTTTTTTTATCGATTCCCAGTGAAGACAGCCCAGTGAAAACATGGGCGTGTGATCCTTTCCTCAATGGCAAAGCCAGCGAATCAAAGCAAGGTTAAACATGTGGTCATTCAGTGGTTTACTACGATAGTGGGATCGAAATAACTAAAGAAATCAGTTCCTGTTCTCGTGTATAGTTAAGATCTTGAATATCGTCCACGTGAGTGATAAATTCCCGAGTGGTGATGAATATCCCAGATCTTTTCTCTACACACTCGTTTAAGAACATAATAGTCTTTTACGACTATTTCAATATTTATGACTGTTTGTGAAATCGAATAATGATGATGCTATATGTCAAGATAGTTTCACCAATAACCATGTCGGTCAGAACCTTGCGTTTTCCTTTTTATCAGTTATGTCATAGTCAATGTTGCGATACAACGACTCTGATAATGTTGACAAATGTGTCCACACTAGCCTGATAATATAACTTTATGCCAGGTTACAAGAAGAGTTCGATTATCCCCAAAAAATGAAGCAATGTCAGTTAAGTGGTTTTTTTTACATAAGTTTATAAGAAATTATATAAACCATTTTTATAGTTGCATAAAAGTGAACATTTCCTACCCATATAAAGTGTTGCACAATATATTGTCTTTAGTAATAATCACTTATATTGAAATCAAGATCGTTGACCTATATTTGTAAATTTGAATTAATTAGCATGTTTATTCAAGGTTATCTTTGAGAAATTTAGGAAAATCTTTATACTAAAATATAAGATATTACCTCAAGTGTATTGAAAAGAAACTCCCCACTTGGTGACAAAATATAACTACCTGTTTCTGTTCTGCATCATTTTTATTTTGCGTATTCATTGAAACAAAAAAATGAAACATTTTGGTTTTGAACGTCATTTTCAAATACATATTTAAGAACACAAATGGCAAACAAATAATTGTTGACCTTACATGCCACTGACAAAAGGTATGTTATCTTTTTCACAAATTACCATCCGTTCACAAACGGAAAATCAGTCGTGTATGGGGTCACTTGATGAGTGCTGCTCAACCATGCTTAATCAGTATCAGGGACACAAGTTATGAGTCTTGTGGAACGACGGAAGAGTTAGTATCTCACTTTAGAAGTGGGAGGTTGGCTAGCCATAATAATTTGTTTATCCCAAATATTTTAATATGAAATGCATGTATGAAAATAATTCAGTAAAAGAGTGGCTTATTTCATTTTCCGGTTAATTTTTGACTTTTTTCCATAAAGGAGGCAGAGCTAGGGTAAGGGACACAACTCTTTTAAATCATTGCAACGTTTTTATACAAAATTTGACATCTATCTCATATAGGCATCAAAGTGACTTGCATTGATTTCATTCTGTTTCAAATGAAAAATTAATAGACTTCAATGAAATAGAATATGATACAAACATATCATTGATTTAAAGAGTTATTTTTCTTACCCTTCGTCTTCCTCCTAAATATATAATTTAATATTTTTCTCCCTTGTACGATTATAATTTGTTTTATGCGTCACTTTTATTACAAATAATACCCTTATGTTTCAATCTCTGGATTTTTTATCTCAAATGACGAATACACCAGCATAGAAAATCAGATACGTTTAAAAAATTTGAAAACAATTCAGTTGGAATTGATTTTTAGGTTAATTTCAGTTGGACCCTGACAACGACTAAACAAAAAGGAAAATTATAAATTTGAGACTATAAAGACGAATCAATAATATTAATTTTTGAACTGTATTATTGAATACATACAACGTAATTATAGAGGTACACATTATTGCAGTTTTGTTTTAATTTAGTCATTCGTTTGCACTTCTTACTCAACTGTCATGTTTTACAAAAGATGCATGTTCAACAAGGTTCTCTTAAATTTACAAAAGACATCTAGTAGATTTCCAATGAAAATTTATTCGAAATTACCACATGTATCAAATAAAATTATTTCCTCAATTCATCTTGGGCCAATAATTACTGGAGGAACTTAAATTCACAAAACAAATTGATTTAAAAAAAACATAAGTATTACAGCTACGAAACCTGTATTAGTTAAAGAGCTGGGTTTAAGCGTTATGATTTTTAATTTGCTGTTCTTACATCAGTACTTATCGGACATACAAAACTGATGCTGTCTTCTTACTTACGCACATTATTGGTTTTTGTACAGATCCTTGAAAACCTTTGATTACGTATTTTAAACATTTTTTTGTCATCTATAACTGGTCATGCAGTATTGAAATTATAAAGGAAACACCTTGGCTATCTATTATATCATATTTATTGACAAAACATATATTGGAAATACTAACAGTGACCCGAGTTGTTGCCAATAATATTCTGAATGGTGTTTGTAGTTGCAATTTGAAATTACAGGTGACATATAACAACAAAAAAGTATCAGATATGATATAGGACTTTTATATTTGTGGTTTTTTATTAAAATGAATGATGCAAAGGGGTTTTTAATGGTTAAAGTGATAATCTACACCATTGTCTCATATTCGCAATATAAATAAAAATAAATTGCTTCAAGTAGCCACCTGACCCTGCCGCCTCCTCAATTAGTGAGGTGCAAAAGCCCAATTGGTCCTGCAAAATTTGTCGAATCAAAGAGATTTTTGATCAACTATTTATAGTGATTAATTTTGGCAAACAAAAACAAATTGGCACAACATCTTTTGAGATAATGCGCCCAGATTGTGTAATGAAAGGACGTACGAACACTCAGACAACAATATTTCTATTGCTCCGTCTGCGGTTCGGCGGGTCAATAATTCTATTTTCGTTGATACATTTTGCCGCTAGACGAAAGGAGCTGGTCTTTATATTAGTATAGATATTAAAACTTGTGATATCGAACTTCTAACATTATACAAAGCGATAAAACACAAAACAAAAAAAAACGACGTTCTCTTATTTAACGATAGAACGAACATGAAAATATACCAACTCGCGTCATCGTTACCAGCATGTAAATCTTCGTACAAATACCAACGGAAACCAATCAATTCCCAGTCGACCTGACTTTTGTTTTCAATATAAAAGATTGTATTCTGTTTTCTTTTTAATTTGTTTGACATTTTCTCTTTAGGCATATAGATATAAATAATTGAAATGCAATTGAAACATCAATATATGACTGCATCAAACAAAACTTTAAAACATTTAAAATCCAACAGATTGTAAACAATTTGATATTAAATCTTGGTTTCAGTCGATAAAGTAGATCGCAACTTCTTGTTTATTAGACAGACACATAATATTAACCAATCAAATTCACTTTTATGTCTAAATGACTTATAAAGATCATGTGTAGACCGCATTAACGGTCTTAGTTTCTCTGGTTGTTGCACTTTTAAGAAAGAAACCGTTAAAGAATAAACACTTTGCAAGAGTTAGCATTCTTCATAAAATTGAAGGATTTTTTGTTCTAACATGTACAGATCTGAACATAAAGATGGCAATTAATACGTTAAAGTATAGCATATATAGACATAATAAACATCGGCGAGTATTTCTAAACTTTGAAGCACCTCTGCAATAATCTTAATTTTATATAGTTTGGTACGTACAGATTAAATAAAAGAGTAATCAAGGGAACAAACATTGTAGCGGAAATAAGGGACACAAACAAGACAAGGAAAATATACAAACACAACAAAGAAAATTAAAAAAAAATACATAATACGTACAAAGAAACAAAAGTTAATGAGCAACTCGGACTTCACTAAAAACTGGCAGCATGGACAATGTGCATCGGTAGGGTAAGCGTCCTCTCCTTTTCTAAAAAACACACAATGAATTGGACATAAAACGTTAAACTTTGGGGTAGACTAAAGAGGTACATTCGAAACTCTTGTCCGTGTCAGTCTATTAATGTATCTGCGAAATTGTCAAAAACCTCAAAATTCCAACATTGACAAATTTTCAAACATCTGTACTGACGCAAAAGTAGAAAAGAAGTCATTTCCAATTGAAAAGACGTGCTTAACGGGAATTATATTCTGAGATTGGCTTGTTTTTAGACGCATATTTCAGATATTTCTCATTTTGCCTAATTTTTACAAAGAAATGTTATCTAAAAATAATTTACCTTCTAACAGGATTCCTGGTCCGGTACGATACTTAAAAATTATGCATTAAACTAAAGCACAAAAGACTCTTATTTTACAAGGAAATGTTTTGACATTGAGAATATTGCTAAACAATATGCAGTCTGTTTGAAACAAAATTCATATAATTGAAAGCTACTCCTGAATTACATGCACTATTATATCGTTAATGTACTACATACACTATTATATTTTTAACGTATTATATGCACTTTTATATCGTTAACATATTATTCGTTAGCAGAATAAATTAAGTGTAAGGAGGTAGACCTAGGGTAAGGGACATAACTCTTAAAAATCACTGGAACGTTTATATTTAGCATTTTACCTCAATCTTATTCGAGCATCAAAATAACTTGGACTCATTTCATTCACAATAAATATTTTTGTATATTTTGTTAAATTTTGCTTTCTTTGTCCTGAGACTGGTTTTAATAATAAATGTATAGTTGCAATGTACGCATATTCAACGTAATACATTGCAAGTATTAATTTTATGAACAATCTCCCCAAAAGCGCAACGCCCACATGAAAAACTAAGTGTGGTTGGTAACTGATTCTGGAGAGAAATATGAGTAAAGTTGGTGGTTTTTGATATGTATGAATCACCTCCTGTCTGATTTTTATATAGAATGTTACTTAAAATGCATCACTTAGATAGTAAAAATGGCTAATGTACATGTAATTAAAAGAAAATGTGCAGTATTATACCAAAAGGAATCTGATTATGTATCATTTAAGTGGTGACTAACTCTCGGTACATATTCACAAAGAATAGAAAATTAGAATACTAACAAAGTAAAAAGGCAAATGTAGATAAAAAAAGAAACTGGTTTGTATTGAAACCAATGCGGCGCAAAAGAAAAGACATAAGAAGAAAAAACTTTTTTTTTTCTGAATCATTTCGAAATGGTATTCTAGATTTCCAAATTAGACGGCAAAATTGGAGTTTTGTTCGTTTTATTTGTAAACTGAAATTAAAATTGTTTTGAGAAAATTGATTAAAAGGTAAATTTTCATCGTCTGAAACTTCTGATTTGATTTTCAATATAATTCTTTAAAGATGCAATGCAGGACATGTTTTGACATTTAAAGGAAATGTCTACAATAAAAATAAATGAAAGTACTTACATTGCAACATGGTAAATCACAGAAGACCATAATTTTGGTCGCTCCAGAAAATTATAAATCCGTGCTTGTAATTTACGAACTCTGGCATCTTTTCGATGGGCGCGATAATTCAGAGGTTTTCCAAGTAAAGACATTCGGGGTTCTGCATATCTCTTACTTCCAATTCCACGTTTAGTTAACCCTTTTAAATCCTTTTCAACGTCTTTTCGTCTGATGCTATTATTATCAGTATCCGTGTCAACATCCATGAAATCAAACTTTAATTGCCTCCTCTGCGCGTGCTTTGGAGAGTAAAGGAGGTCGTCAGAGTCATCTGACTGATTGATATATTTCCATTCTAATGTATTGTTGCAATCTTCTTGATGTCCCTGATCCGCAACACTAATAGTCAGCTTAACGTTTGACTTCCGAGTCAACGTCATGATAGCTCTTGTCTCCGTTTAATGATTATAAATCAGAAAAACTCGATATAAAAATGAGAAATGGATGTAACATCAACAGGTTTAAGTATTCCATCTATTTTCTGATCAAATCAATTTATTACGCCATTATTTATACATTGTGTTTCCTATAGAATTTTGTACGAATGAAATTCATATGATATTTATATTCTTTATTTCCAATATTTTATCCAGAGAGCATTCAAATTACCGTTATTTTAATATCTCTCGGTTCCAGAGTTATATTTTAATTAAACGAGTTTCTAATTTAAAACGTTAATGATCTTCTATTCTGGATCAGTAAAGTGAATTATCTATAACAGAAAAAAAGAAAGCATTTATTGGAAAACGGAAGTCATAGTTTTACACAAATACAAAACTCCAGCTATTGGTAAACAATTCTCATAATACATGAAACAGAGTCAGTGAATATTAATTGCTCCGAAGAATAATTTTAAAAGTTTAGTCATTGTCCTCCATACATTAAACTTTTGTAGCATGTCTAAACGCCTACGAACCAAATATGTATAATCAATCAAGATTTGGTCCGTATTACATTTTTTCAATAGTATACTATGGAATCCAAAAGTGATAGTACACCATTTTCTGAAATAAGTTATAGATTTACCTACTGTCATGAACGAGTATCTTCAACCGTTTACTTGATATTCTTGTCAAAAATATTGACTAGTCATGAATATGTATCTATTAACGTTCACTAAATGTATACATGTATTATCGTTCAGTAAATGTATCTGTGTATTATCGTTCACTAAATGTATACATGTATTATCGTTCAGTAAATGTATCTGTGTATTATCGTTCACTAAATGTATACATGTATTATCGTTCAGTAAATGTATCTGTGTATTATCGTTCACTAAATGTATACATGTATGTGTATTATCGATCACTGATCAATAAAATGCATATTATATGTACTACTAAAGAATATCAGGAATATACCATCATTTACTCATAGAAAGTGGTTTTGATTTACTAGTTACCATGAGTGGGTCACCGATCATACGAGTCGTTACGTGGATCTATTTGCCATTAATAATTATTTACGATCTACCTCTGAACATATGCTTCGTAATGATTTACTAGTTCATGAATAAGTACCCTTCTAACTTCGTTGATAACACAAGTCGTATATATTACCAGTTTCCATAAGTGATCATCTTTTATCGTTCACCAATCAATACGAATTAATGTACTGCAATAGTTGTCATAAACAAGAATAAATTATCTGTCGCCGATCATACGAGTCATTTTAATATACTCTTGTCATAAATGAGAATATATATCATCGTTTCTTAAATATATATCTCGTTATGAATTACTAGCCATTATGAATGAGTACCCATCTGTGTTTACTTATTATACAGTTCGTTATGGCAGTTTTTATAAATAAATCGTCCGCCATAGGAAAAGTATCCAACATCGTTTACTGCTTATTCGAGTAATTATCACCTGAGAATGACGACTTTAACGGAACTGTTGGTAATTAGAGTTTTTGTTCTAATTTTGAAAAATTGACACATAGCAGTCTCATATATATATTTTGACGCATCCTAGTAGTTTTCCATATTTTACAAAATAAACACATAATCATCTAATGTTCCTTGATATATGGACATTCGTCTACCCTAAACCTTTTGAACAGGCTTAGATAACGCAGTTATTTGAGTCAACTTAAGTATTTAAAACGAATTGTTATGAAACTACCTTTTGTTTTAAGAAAATCAATACTATACCTTAGTATATTAACTATAACGGTTTAATATATCTACCCCTCGGTATATTCCTACATTTTGAGCATATAGTATTAATTCTAAATTCATCTGTACTCAAGTGGTTTGCATCATGTTTTTGAATTTTCACAAATTTAACGTTCTTAAAGCATGATACCTAAGCTGCATTAAAACACAATCAATGCTTTCCTGTCTGCTTTAAACTCTGTCATGTCTACCTGCACATATAATATTAGCAATTTTAATGCCTAACTTGATGAACGCGTCTAATTAATCCTTTCCAACTATATAGTTTTCCATCGATATTCTATTGTACAACTAAAAGCCTTCAATACATACACCTGTTTCAAACTTATAATTAAAATATAGGAAATAAAATATAATAATCACATATGTATTGTTTGGATTCATTATCTACAAGAATTCGTATGCTTTACTGAATGAATTTGAACATAGATTGTAGCGGGTGTTGCACACTAGTACGTTTACAAATTTAATTTCTTTTGTTTTGTTAATCATAAGATATCATCTGTCTGTTTTATCTATATCAATATATAACCATATTTAAATCATTCAAATGGAATCAAAATTAGCTTTGCATTTAGAAAGTCTTGGCATAAGGCGCAGTTTACTGCTCCCAATACGATAGTTTGTCTTTATTCATTTGGCATTGTACTGAAAGTATTTCTTATTACAGTGCAGAGACTATAATTCATGCTTATCTTGACGCATTTTACAATGCAACCTATCATTTGCTTTAAAATTAGAACCCCTCCATTCGTATTGTTGTTTTGAAAATTGCCTAAAGTTTGCCTATTTGTTCGATAATTTTGTTATCATTACTTTTCCACAGTGTTTGGTTAAGTCGATATTCTAAATGAATTGGAATTGTAATGAAAGAATATCTGTTTTAGACAGGTATATGTTTACACTGCGTTAAAGGTTAACGAAGACTGCGATTGAAAAAAAACATAGTTGCAGAGAATCAAACTAAATGTTTGACCAAGCTCTGCATATGTTTATTTCTTCTTATCTACCATGATTTACTCACACCTGTGTGTATTTTCTGAAACGTTGTATATACTTTGTCTGCAAAAAAAAGCATTAACAGTCAAAAGCATCAAAATAGGAAATGTGGTATAATTGACAATGAGGGAGTCATCCACCAGAAGCCCAGTAATGAACAATCAAAATGTTACAGTTACCACACGTCTTCAATGATGGACAAAACCCATACAGTTTGGAAAGCTATAAAACGCCCCAAAATGTATTAATGAAAAACGAACATAGAAAAAACTTAAAACGATCAAACAATGAATATAAACAAAGTTTACCCTGACATGGCAGTCTTGAAAAAGCTAAATCTTTGGAAATGACAATGTCAAACAAGAAGAGGAACTATGACGAATTTAATGTAATAACTTCGTAGACATTTTTTCCGACGCAGTCGGTATAGCTTCGCTTTTTACCCTTTGACCTTAAGGACGCTCTTCTATGGAAACGCAAGTCACCTGATCGCAGTTCTTTTTTCCGCTTGGCCAAATACTGATAATTAGTGGCGTTCGAAAAATCTGTATCGAGAATTTGGAATTGCGTGCCAAAACAAATTATCGGAACCTAAAGAATTGCGTGTCATGTGTTATTTTCTTGAAAGAAAGGTAGAAACTTAGAAATAAAAGAGAACAAAATTTTACTGCGTCGGCCATCTTTTTTTTTACTTGATTTTCTAATTTGGTCGATGAAATAAATTATAATACATAGCAAAGTCAAAAGGTCAGTCAGGATAATTATTCACTAATCACAAGACTTAGAGTAGCACGACAAATGGAAAAACCTCGTGACAAATTAAATGTAGTTATAATAATAAAATATGTTTCACTCTGTTGATTTGCATACTTCATATTTTATATAGGCCTATGAAGTAAACATAATAGTTTTGCAATAAATTTGCAATATCATTTAATAAAAATAAAATTAACCTGTAATAGTACATCCGGAAATGAAACATTTAAGTATTAAACAATTTGTCCGGTAAAAAAAAGAGCAAAACCTTTAGAAAAAGATATATAAATATATATGAATTATTTCAAGCACTGACATAAAAGAATCTTTTCTGATATTCCCTTTGAATAGAAATATTTATTACATATACGTACTCATTTTTAACAGTTTTACATAATCCAACTTATCTTCCTCAATAGTTTATAAATGTACTTGTAGATCTGACCAAAACATTGGTCTGATCTTGGTATGAAGAAGGTAACTTCCTACAGATAGACCAAAAATACGTTGAATTAATCTTTTCCGTTCTATTGACAAAAGCTGAGATTGTGGATTCGTTTCTTATGTATCAAAGTTATTTCTAATCTAAAACCAATCTACATAATCTTCTGTAGAAAGTAAATACTCATTAATTTAAGTAATTAATTCTATGTTGTTTGGCAGAAGAATGTGATATCCTGGAAACTGTTAAGAGTCGATAATTAGATATAAGTATACTGAAACAATGACTTGATTAGAGCTTTTATAAACGTCATGGAAAGGTCATGGAAAGGTGAAAGTGAAATTATAAAAAAAAAAGAAAATATCACTATAACGTGCTCAATAAAAAAGTAGAGTAGCAATTGTCACACTAATTAAAGAACATCAAAACAAATTAAAACAATTTAACATAGAAAAAAAAAACTATTCAAAATTCCAAAACAAAAAGGACAAATAAAAGCAATGGAATCAAAAACAAAACCAAGAAAAAAGAAAAAAATAGAACAGGAAATTGAAATACCCTTTTTGAGAATGTATAATGCGAGTAAATGTGAAACAATTGAATGAGTAATGCTATAATTCATTGAAATGGTGAATCATCGGTCAAAGACATTTCAAACATACTTTTCTAAAAATGTCAGTTTTAGATTGTTCATTCAACTTACTTTTGCAAACGATACCAGAGATGTGTTGTTGCGTGCTTCCATCATTTTAATTTTGATATTGTACCTTTTTTTCAGGCCAATTCTACATAAATGAAAAGCTATTTTTTTTCTCATAAAACAGGAACTATCTTACCAAAACAATTCGGCAGTTGTTTCAATAAAAGCAGATGATTATCCTGCTAGAGCATCTGGTTCATAGTTATTTGTGTTATGTTTATGGGTCCCAGTCTAGACTCTGTTCTAGGATTTTAGATATATGTTTCGTCGTTCTTATTTACGGTCTCTGCATTTCATTCTTTTTTATTGAGAATACAGACAATTTTTATGTTCAAATAAGAAGATTGTTCTGTTTTTTTATGATTTTTCTTTGTGTTCAAACATTGTCCGGGCAATTCCTCAAAACTTTCTAAACGTTACGAAACCAAACTTGGCAGAAAAAATGTCTCAATGTGTAAATTTCAAAATGGCCGCCGTTAAAGGAAAAAACTAATAACAAATTGTTATTTGGGTAAAAAGGGTTACATCAGGGGCTTCTGGTCGGTTATATTCCAAAGTTGTCGTCAACCTAAAATAGCCTCCAATCGAAAGTTAAAAAAAAGAAAAAGAAAAATCATAGAACCATAGGAACTGACTTTGGTAGCTCTTATCACAATAGGGATGTTTATCGACTCATATATATTTTGGTTTGTTTCAACATTTTATTATGATATATTGTTAAAATAAACAATAATGAGACGAACTAATCGAGAAGGTGTGTGTCATCACAGTTAATTGCATGGCAAAGTGACAAAAAAAAAACGGGGAGTATGTTGATTTTGTAATAAAAGTCTACTGGTGTATAGAGTATGAGAAATACAAAAAAGGGCTACTCGTATAAATAGTGAAATTCAAGCTGAAGATTTTGAAGATAGTCTATGATATAAATCAGAAAAGCCTTAATTTTTGGCAGGTGAATACAATTGGGGGCCTTTTGTCCACCAGCAGTGGCAACGATTATTTGGCTGCTCAATACAAAAAAAATATCAATAAATAGTTTATTTGCAGTATCTTGAAAAATATAAACGTTTCAATTGGAACGAAAATATAGTATACTGTTTGATACAACATATAATGTGTGAACAATGTTAGATAACCGAAATGAAATATATAAATTAATCATTTGTACATTGCAGCGATACTAAACCATGCTATGCGCTCGAGTTATCAGCCATAAAATATGATTTTTTTCTAATTATCCTTAATACACTATGTAATGGCTGTGAAAGATCAAAATGCGTAAAAAAGAAAACTGACTGCAGTTTCATAGGAAAGCTATGGAAAAGGCATCAGTGCCGAATATAGTATATGTATAGATAATTTTTTACATTCAAATGAAGCCAACACATTTTTCGACATACAACAACAACCCCGTCCCTTTAAAAAATAAATAATCAGTTTACAAATTATCGATTACGATCAATATCGGAAAGTTGGTTGTTTTATATAATCAGATAAAATGATGTGTGTAATTGAATTATTTATTTCATTGATGGGTTTTGTCCTGAAATTCTTTAAGAGTCATCTGAGCATAAAATGATCGTATTAAGGCACTCTACAGATCAGAAGTAAGTGCAATGTATAGTATAATTTGTACTTATGACTTAAGTATGAAAAATATGTTGAATAGACAAAAGACTCCGGGGATTGAACATCGTTCAGAAATACTGCATTTTCTGTCATTTAAAAATATTGAGTATTGACAGGATATATGTTAAATTGAAGTAATAACTCAGCGCAATGAAAGAAATGAAAATTATTCAGTCTAATTCAGTTCATTATACAATGATACATAAATTTAAGTATACTCAATATTAAAATTTATTGTGGATAGGAAAGACGTAAAAAAAACTCAATTCAGGAGAAGGACAAACAATTCTGATACTTCAAATAACAATATTAGTCTCATCAGTTACATTATGACATATTGTCAGTGAGATGTAGGTTGTTAGATTTATAATGAATAGGTATTGATGCAGTGTTGTCAATATATGATATACATAACATTTCAAGATGAAAGAATTGCATGTAAAGTAAAGTGGTTTTTTTTTTGTCCACGCGAAAATTGCGAAAATAAGTACATTTACTGTAGTTATTATATTTTTTTCCTGTTACGTTGGTAATTGCAATACTATCCTTGTGTCATGTATACTCAAATACATGTCGATCTGAAAGAATAGTTTTAGCTATCTTTGTCCAAATTTTATTATTACTAACTTTGAAGGTCAAATTGTCCATTATAAACCCTAAACCTAGCTTAAAGAAATCTGTCACTTTTACGTGTAAAAACAACAGTCTGACGCACTAGATGGCCTTACTAAAAATATACATAGGACTTGATAAAGAAAATTATACATGATAACTCTTTCCCTCAATTAAAATTATTATCCACAAACAAATCAAATCACAGAACAACTATAAAACAAATCGACCTAAAACCCAGATGTTACCGTATTTAAGGTGGATTAACGACAAAAAAGAGAGGTAAGTAAAGACACAAAAATATCTACATATTAAAGCATCATACCTGCAGTAATATGAACGTCCGAGCCTGGACATTTATAAAGAGCTTATCAGAAGTTGCTTATTAATGCTTGTGGAACTAAACATAACGTTTAGTAGCATAAACCTTACTAAGATAAAGTCCTATGGTAATTGTAGATATGCAGGTTGTTAATCTATAACTGATGTCCCGATATAATACAATTACTTCACAATAATTGGATAGGAAATTGGGATTGATGGTAGCAAATTGCTAAACAAATATCGTATTGATATCAGGATACATATACTATTGTAATATTATTGACAAGTCTACATGAATTTCGTGTTATTGGTTAATTTGCCTAGATATGGCAAATGATAAAATTTATATGTGATAAAATACGACTCGATCACTTGACTCCAAGTTGTCCTCGTATGATTCAAAAACATACGAATGCTATCTTATTAACGAATTTCTTAACCTCGAATTTTAAGTTTTATTTACAAAAAAAAATAGAAAACATACATTATTCAGATTTAACACCCCAAAAGCATTGACCCCGAAACAACTTTTGTTATGGGACTTTTTTCATATTTCCATACTTTCTATTTGTATTCCTAAGAATTCTCGGAACCTGATTTCGTTATTTTATATTGAAAAAATATATGGATTTTAACCAATTTGTAAAATATATGTAAAAAACACATTTCTGATGATGCACGCAAATGTAAATCACGCGCGGTAATCATGTACGTTACATATGCGTGGAAGTTCGCATATAAGACGCATCGAACGCACAGTTTAATCAATTATTACAGTTTGCATGTGTAGATTTAAAAACATTCCATACGTATTTTGAAGAATAAACGCAATGTTTGCCTTATAAAGAATAGTAAACGTATATCCTACACGTATGTAGATTCATTTTGAGAGATTAGTTGTCATAAACGTTAATTAAGCATTTTGTTAGTGTTTTCAGGATACTGTCCATATTTTTCGTTTATTCAGATTATACTTATGATCCTGTGTAATACTGCGTGCGCATGCAATGGTCATTTAACGTATGACTATCATTTATTGGAAACTTGAAAGAAAACTTGGTTAGACTAATTTTCAAATGATTTAGAATCCCTAAGCACACATTAGATTTCACGATCAGATAAAATAATATGCTTATTTTAAATGTTTCCTATTCCTGAATTAATTGACAATTCGTGGTTGAGAAAGAATGGATTATTATTCCCATGGCGATTTACCGGAAATTCCTTTGAAGAGAAATAGTAGTAAACGATATATTGAATTGCACGATAAATTTGAAAAACAATAAAAAAAAGGTTTTTTTTGTTTTGTTTTGTTTTGTTTTGTTGTTTTGTTTTGTTTTGTTTGTTTTGTTTTGTTTTGTTTTTTGTTTTGTTTTTTGTTTTTATTGTTTTTGGGGTTTTTTTGTGTTTTTTTAAGATAAAATAAAGAATTTTTAATTTTTAAAATAAAATTTTATTTGAAGCCCTGGAGATGTCTTCAACAACGGATTACAATTGCTGCATTGACAACTTATAGTCAAGGTATGACGGTCGTTGAAGTGTAATCAAGGGAACCAAGGTTATAGTGGTAATCAAAAGATTGTAATCCAGGGACAAAGACCAGACATGGAAAACGGACATACACAACAAAGAATATAAAGTAACTAAAATCATACATACAAAGTAACAAAAGCAAATGTCCTCTGCTGTTCTAGAAACACCCACAGAGTTGCTCATAAAAAGTTAAATCCGTGGTAGACAAACGAGGAAAGGAAAACTATTACTATGTCGTATGTCATTAAAAATGTATACTAATTTTGCACGCAAAGGGAACATATATGGTCCGTGTGTTACACATTTGTATAGCGAGAGTAGTTTGAAATTAACAGTGTAATAGTACATACAATGATGTTGTTCGTGGTATACAGTTGGTCTACCCTTTACAATTATTTTGTTAGTGGTGTACAGTTGGCCTACCCTTTATTAGATTATCTAATACATTTTCTAAGGTTAAACAGGAAAAATTATTTCACATAATTTACACACAAATTTCACATGAGTTTGACCTGAATTGAGCAGTTAAACTTTGTGAAAGAGTTCACATGAAATTCTGGTGATTTGAGCCTTGACGTAAAATACATGTGAATTGTTCACATGAAAATTGTGTTAAGTCAATTTCATGTGAAAATCATGTAAATTTCATGTGAAGTTCACATGAATTTCACGTGAGGCTTGATTAACATGAATTTCACGTGAAGAATACTTGCCTTTGAAGTTAGCCGAATGATAAAGAACGAACTATCTATCAATGTTTATTATCATCTCTGAAAGAAAGTTTAAAACTTCTCATTTGTCCTGGTATCTCATCTGGTCATTTCAAAACTCCATTACCAGAACATCGTTATTGTACGCGCTGTAACCTATATTAATCATCTGATTCAATTTTTCTGTAAAATTATTTTAAAATGTGTGACTTCGTTTTCAAGACTTGAACAAAAAAAGCGAAAATTTTCAAAGAACAGATTATCCTGACAGCATTTTGTTGTGGATACAAATTTGAATTTCACAACTAGTTCTTGATTTTGAACAAATTTATTTTCGTCCTCTTTATTTCAAACAGGTTAAATCAGTTTGATCTATATTGTATCAAAGTAATCGTCCCTAGGGCATTTTCCATATCATTACTATTTCCAGGATTTGAAATAAACAAAACATCATCACTGTTGTAAATTCTTTACTTTAATTGCGTTCAGATCATTGCCTTTACTAAAATTATGCTTAATGTATTTAAAATTGATGAAGAATGTTTGTGACAACCTGCTCAACGTTGAATTATTATACATCGTATCGAATGATGCTTTTTTATAAGACAATACCTTCTTCGTCATTGAAGAAAAGAAATAAAATGTTTGGATCAAAAAAGCCAGCTTTTAGGGAAAATAAATTGATTGATAACATGTAAAGTGTCATGAATCTTAAGTGTCAGTTTTTGTTAGAATTAGACAATGTGTGGAAAAATCAAAACGATACATGTCAAAAACCAACCGATCTGACAATATAAATTTCATTTCAGGATGCTTTCTTTATCTAAAAAGTCATCATTTGATCTCTATATCACTGAATTTGCATAGAAAGTTTTAAAAAATAATGTTAGAAAAATGAAGTTTTTGCCCTTGAAATGTTCATTTTAATCCATTTTAATGAAATATAACTCAATTTACCAAAATGATAAAGAAAATCTATTCTTTTTACCTTGATAGTTCAAATAATCAAATTAAATCATAAAAATAGCGGTTTCTTTCATACAATTTTTCACCCACCGGATACTCTTGAAAGAGACTGACACCTTTCTAAAAACCTTGTTATGTATATTTGTATGTTGTGTCTTTGGATCGTGTCTGTGTCCTGTTTTACTTTAGACATTTGTGATTATTATGAATGTGAATCGTCTGTGATTGTTGTTTTTATTTTTTGGATGTCTCTTTGGATTTGGGTTTCTTCTGAATTGTTGTGATGCTTTTATATTTTGTCTATATTCCAAACAGTGTTTAATGATATACCTGTCTGACTTAGTGGAGTGTGCAGATTCTAGCATTTAATGGAATGGAATAATTGACCGCGTAGTACATGTAAATCAAAGGTTTGTATGGAGATAATTATAGGTTTATGATGAGTGAAAGTTGTATATTGCCAACTATCAACTCGAGCAATTTAATTTCACCATTATAACAAACAAGCCTAGGTGTGTTATTAAACATTTTCACCTATCATTCCTGTTGAGTATTTAGCTGTTGAAATTCGCAATCTGTCATGGCGGAAGTTATAGCGGAAGAAGATAAAACTATCAAATCATAAGGAACACCGTTAAGACAATGGTCATAAAAACAACAAACCAATACAACGATCTCGTTATCAATTTTAATGTACAATATCGAACATGAGGTTAGCTTCATGAAGAGTTGTTGTCAAATCACTTATGTTAAAAATACAATTTATCTGGTAAATATTAAGGAATAAAAGATAGAACTATCAGTAAAAAAGGTAAAACAAATTGAACAAATAAATAATCAAAAGAGATGTGATAAATATATGATTATTTTTTCAAGATGGTATACGTTATTTTGGAATGTATAACCTAATATTATACAATATAGCGAAGGAAAATCAGAAGAACCAGAACTTTAATCAAAAGATATGATCCAAGAATAAGGGGTAAACACGGAAAATAGACACACAAAACTAATCACATGAAATCAAGATATATCTGACCTGTAGATTACGAAACAAGTTTACAAAACCACGAAACCAACAATTCATTCAAAAAGAATGTTTTGTTCATTATAATTAAGTAGCACTCCAGCTAAGAATCATGCAAAATGTGATTCATTGGTAAAAAGCCGACATATTTCTATTTTTGATATTTTGTTTGAATTGTCATAGTAAACAGAAATGAACATTCAGTTTGTCATATCACCCGTGTTCTTAGGAGATAAAAATTGAATAGAATGCACTGTAGATTTCAAAATTAAGGGAGATAAGTCTGTAAATGACACTCAAATACAATACAATCTGGATTTTCAATGTTGATTATCTCCTAAGAGCAGAGAGATTTGAATGAATAATTACACATTTCATAGTATAGACCCATAAAACAACTTCATTACAAAAATAAAAATATGTAGCCTTTTTTGGGGTGTATCACATTTTTCAGATTTTGCATGATTCTTACAAAGACAGCTACTTAACAACTGAAATTATGCAATAGTTGCTCATTTGCTTTTGTTACTTTGTATGTATGATTTTAATTACTTTATGCTCTTTGTTGTGTTTGCCTGTTTTCCATGTCTGGTCTTCGTCCCTGGATTACATTCTTTTGATCACCGCTATGACCTTGGTTCCCTGATTACTCTTTCAAGTTTTTGATAGAAGCAATGTTTTCTAGTATCATATACTGTTTAAACTGATCTGCCTATATGAACAACTTTATACATTTATTAAAGTTTCATCTTGTTTATCTTGAGAGTACAAACTCTGAATGTTGAAGCTTTATGTTTTTACTTTGATAAATTGAAACATATTTAGCTTAAGCCTTGGAAATAACATATGGAATGATAAGCACAAGCTATACTCAATAAGAAAAACAGAGAAAATAAACAATATTTTATAATTGTCATCTCTAAAGCACTAAACGTATTTAGCTTAAGCCTTGGAAATAACATATGGAATGATAAACACAAGCTATACTCAATAGGAAAAAACAGAGAAAATAAACAATATTTTATAATTGTCATCTCTAAAGCGCTATGAGAACAACTATTTATTTTACTATGACAGGTTCATTGAAAGATAAGTTATTTGCGAAGAGGGAATTCAATTATTCTTGACGATAATCCTACTTTTACTGGATTTTCAAATATTAGTTGAAAAGATATCGGTTATTGGTAAAATAGAGTCAAGTATTTTAGCAAATGTTAGTATTTTAAAACCCACCGAACAAACAATGCTTTTCCAGTCGACATATTTTCACATACCGATATTAATTTTTGTATTCAGATCTGCACTTATGAGAAAATCATATATCTATCTCCCACTAGAATCAACCAAATCATACAAATCAAGAACGATAACTCTGGCAAAGTTCCAATTTCATATACAATCTGTATAATTATTATCTAAAAAGTGCAACAACCAAATGCAAAACTAAGACTTATATGTGATCAGTGACTGTTTCTGAACAAGAAATAAGAGTGAATTCAAAAGGCTTTTGACATGCATGAATCATCTCCTGTCTGATTTTTATATAGACTAGTACTTAATCATTCTTTTGGATATAACACTTGTTTTATATTAATGTCAGTAAAAAAAGATTGAGAAGATTAAACTCATATATGAAGTACAATTAAAAATTGAATATATTTTCAAAATTCTAATGTTGTGGAAAATGCTTTTTCGGCTTTGGTCATTCCTTTCTGAAAAGAATATTTTTAGACCAAACAGTGCTCTTCTTACATATGTAAGACTAGAGTCAAATTTGATTAAGGCAAATGCTGTATTTACAAATATGTAAGACTAGAGTCCAATTTGACTTTGGCAAATACTGTTTACAATGAACATATGTGAGACTACAATCAAATTTGATTTAGGCAAATGCATTTTTTACATATGTAAGATGATAGTCCAATTTGATTAGGTAAATGCTCTGATTATCCTATTTATTCGCTGGTATTTCAACATAAATTTCAAATTTTGTGAAAGGCGGATTGATTTCAATGTTGTGACGTTTTGACGGGGAAAGTCCGAGAGTGAAATTACCGAATTTATTTTACAGTGTGAATTATCGAAATTTATTTCATTGAGAACATTCGATTAAACACTGCTATCTATATAATAATAAGTACTAACTTGATGTACAGTTCAGCTCAAAATAGTTTTTTTGCCCGCGAAACAGCCTGCAGCTGTAAGCCGATTTGTAAAGCAGTTTTGTTTTTTTTCTGTAAGTGCTTAGACATGACATATTATTTGAAAATATTCTTATCAAACAAGGAACAATAAAATAGCAAAGTAATAAAACGACCAATAATGACTATCCAAAAACAGTTTGAGAACAATTGTCTTAAAAAAAACGTAAATTGTCAACCGTTTCTTGACTATAGACTCTCTGAATAATGGATTAACAGTAAAAAATAGAATTTGTTGAAAAAAATCATTTTTTATACCACTAGTAAATAATCATGCCAATGGCACCTGATAAACGAACCGCTAATTGTTCTCTGAACTCACCGAAGTAATTCTACTTGTCACCTCAAATCATTTATGTGAAGTGTCGTTTAATTTTGCCATGACAACAAGTTGAATAGAATGTCATATACAAAAGGAGAATTAAATTACAAGAAAAAAGCAATCAATCGGCCTGTCAATATGAAACAGTTGATAGGATATGAGAGAATTATTGGAAATAAAGACTTATATGAATGATATTAGGCAAGGTTGTTATTGAACAGTGGTTCCTGGAGAGTAAATTCTGCTAATATAAATTCCGGAAGCACCGAACAATGCATGATTTTAACAATCGCTTCACATTTTTCACGACATACATGTACACGTGCCAAAAAAAGGGCAATGCTCTATTTTCATTAATTGCCCTACAAGTGCTAAATAGCGGACAAAAATACATGTTAATATTATGATATTTTGTATTGCTTAGTATAATAAATAGAATAATCGGCATATTTTTTTCAATGATGTCTGTTTAAAATCCAGGCGTGGTGATTCATCATTTCTCAAGATAATGGGGAAAAAACTGTTCTAATGCATTTTTTACGTCCTAGATCAGCTACTACTGTTACTATTATATATCATGAATTATTTTTGACTTGTTACATTCGTATTCATTTGTAGTGTAAAATATCTGGTGGGAAATCTTCCCGTATTTTTTGTATTAGGATGCGACCATTTTTTTAGTGTTAATTTCTCCACTGACCAACATTCATTTGCACTCTTATTGTCCAATACAGTTTCTTTGTGGCTAACTGAAAGGTTTCAAATAAACCAATTGAATTGAGAAATATATGAATAACTAATCATTAACTTCGGCCTATTTCTGAAGCAGATCTGTAAAAATTAAATAGCATTGCTTCTGACATTGTAACCAATTAGTTAAAGATTTCTTGATTTCGAGTGCTTGAATACCGCCAATTGACCAGAGATTAAAGAAATTTGACGGTTCGCAAGTTGTATTGTTAGACGCTCTTCCCTAAACAAGGATATTTGCCAACAAATTTAAAATGTCCAAAACTATGTGTGTAACGTTATAAAACATGCGAACTTAGAGGATGCTACAATTACATTCAAATACAAATAACCACAAATCATCTGCAGAAAGAATTATATAATATATTTAGGGCAATTAAACACTTGTGGATTTGTTTTTAAAGCACCTTGTATCACTTTAACCATTGGCAGTTTCTTAACTTTATGTGGATTTGTACTTAAGTTCGTTCTGATTAAAATCATCAGATTTCGATGACTAATTAAAATTTTCGTATCTCGCTGTTATATCCCTTTAATTTAATTTCTATTATATTGTATATGCTAAGTCTCAAAAATGGAAGATTTAGCATTCATTTACAGATAGTAATTCTTTTTCTTTAAACAAAACCTCTGTCAAACTGCATTTACCTCAACGGATTTTAATAAGTATCGGCATGATAAGCAATTCATGATCAGTACTAAACTCTACCAAACAATATAAATGTCATTTATGTATTTAGGGTTATAGTAAACATTGTTTGTTACTCCCATCACAAACAAAATAAAACAAAAATAATTGAAATCAAAACGCGTATTTTCTCTTATGCAAGTATTATCCTTATCTCATTATCAGCTTGCAAATAATATGAGAAACATGACAACCTTCTTATAAAATAACCCAAATCACACGTGTTAAAAGTTCAAAAGCACTGGATGAAGACACATGTCCTCGTGTCTGAATGAAGACGTCGACCTTACATAATTTCCGCCATCTTGCTTTAGCTAGAAATAAAATGCTCTTTTACAGTCATTGGAACCTTACATGAATATCATGCATACAAATAGCCCCTTGGGAGTATATCATTCTTAAGCCTGGCTGCTATACTGTATGCAATCAAATGATTACGATTGAAAAGACATTTGTAAGGAGGACAGGACTTGAAATAATACGGGTTAAATATAAACGTCAAAGAAAAACACGTACTATCTTCTAAAAATAGATAGCCGACGCAGTAAAATCTTGTCCATTATACTTTACAAGTTTCTACATTTAATTCAAGAAAATAACACACGGCACGCAATTTTGATGTTCAATAAAGTTTTTCCGAACGCCACTAAATTAAAAAGCGAAACTATACTGACTGCGTCAGAAAAAAACACCCGAACTTGTTAATGCACTAATTCTTAAAAGGAATAAATCTAAGTTCATATGAATATTTCGTCATCATCAAAGTTTATGTAATCCTAATTTTAAATTTTTATTGTCTCACTAAGAAGTATAACAACCAAAACAAATCTCATAACTTTCTTTTTAAATATCATTAAAGTATGTTTGCACACATCCAACCAAGTCAAAAGGGTCATATACACCGGGTGTAAAATATGGCAGTGTTTAAGCAAAAAGTATGCCCAAATTTTTCCGATTTTAATTTTGCTGATGTTATGTGGTGCACTAAGTATCCAAGCACAGAGTCAATATTTCGCTGAATTTGTTTTTTGGTTTTTTTTTGGTTTTTTTTTGTGTGTTTGTTTTTGTTTTTGTTTTTGGTTTTGGTTTTTTTTTAATTTTAAAGACGTAAAATTTAGCAATACACGAAAACTATCAGCTATTCCGAGTAAATGAGAGAAGAGCGTTCTTTGTTTGGGTTTTCCTCCACGCGACCCATAAAGTCACGTGAGTCTTGTCATGTAATCTATTTCTCGTCCTTGTTACTACGTGATGTTAAGTGAGATTTTGAGTGACAGATGGAGAAAACCAAATTAAAGAAATTTAATTACGGCGAAAACAGATTTAGAATAAAATAGTCGCTGTCAAATATACATCTATTTAAAGCAAACACGTCATGCTAACTGTCAACATTAACTCTACAGATTGTCGCAAACCTTTAATTACATAGCAGTAAAAAATGAGTTGTCTTCCTTCATTAGTACTTGAGACAAGGAAGTTAGTTATCTTAATGATAGAACAATTTAAAAATTTAAAACCACAAATTACAGAAAAACACAAATATTACAATAAAAAAGACATACAAACAAAAACAAAACAAAAAACAAAATAAAACAAAAATAAACAAACATACAAACGAATAATTGTAAAGTTACATATACTGAAAAGTTTTAATTTTTTTAATTATAAAATATTTCGCAATGTCACGAGCGAAAATCTAAAGGGGCAGTGTAATTGCAACTTCAAAGTCCGAATATTCAAAAACTTGACTTTTTTATATTTAAAAACAAACTTCCCTTTCCAGCTATTATGACCAAGATAGGTCGGCGTAGTGGATTGGAAATCTCAAACCTTTAGTTGTTGTAAAGCGATTTAACAGGTCGAAATTTCAGTTGAAGAAAGATCAGTGAAAATTATCAAATAGAGATTGTTGTGTATGCATTATAAGTGTTTGTTTAAACCCTATACCACACCTCTAGGCCTATATCGCATGTCTATATCACAGTTCTACACCTGTATCGCATACCCTATACCACACCTCTAGGCCTATATCGCATGTCTATATCACAGTTCTACACCTGTATCGCATACCCTATATCACACCTCTAGGCCTATATCACATGCCCTATATCACAGTTCTACACCAGTATCGCATACCCTATACCACACCTCTAGGCCTATATCGCATGTCTACATCACAGTTCTACACCTGTATCGCATACCCTATATCACACCTCTAGGCCTATATCACATACCCTATATCACACCTCCAGACCTTTATCGCATACCTTATATCGCGTCCCTTCACAGATCATACTTAAAATATCGTTAACATATATGATATAATCAATATGACTTGTATATATCACCGTCACCTACATTTGTTTCATCCAGTCAAACTGCCGCTTTGTTAAGAAAAATGAGTTTCATTATATTAACAACACTGGTAAACACGGAAATCGTAACATGATTGTGAACTAGCATTGTCCTTGATTTGTCTTAAGTTGTCTTGACATAGAGTCGACATGAAATGCTATAGACACTACTTGGGACGCTAGTCATTTTAAACGTTATAAACTGTTAGCTAGACGGTTCAAAAAACATCCTGACAATCTATGATAATTCTACAGATGGGTTAATAGTGATATCTCCTTTCAAAAACACAACGCATAGTATTAATTAAGATTGAATGCGATTGAATACGATGTCTTATGTGTTTTGTCAATTTGTTAACGAAAATGAAGTGTTGCTTTTTTCTTCTTTTTTTTGTAAAGTTGCAATCTAAAAAGACGAAGAGGATTTTATTGCGGTTGAAAAAAAAACAAAAAAAAAAAAAACAAAACTCTGATAATATCTTTACTTTAAGTTTTATAATTAAATTTTGGAGTAAATTTAATTTGTTGTGCGAGTCGATTTCATTATTTGTTGTGTTGTGCGCTTATATTAAATTAGATTACAATGGTTCTTAAAGACAACTCATTTCAGATGAATAAAAAAGGATTTTTCAGTTATGGGTTTAGTTACTTGAAGTTCAGCCAATATCAACGACATAAGCATTCTATTCTGAATCATATGTTTTACAGGTGGATAGGGTAAGGGACACAACTCTTAAAAATCATTGGAATGTTTGTATTTAGCATTTTACATCAATTTTATGTAAGCATCTAATTAACTTCATTTTATTCTGCTTCAAACGAAAACTTCAGAGGCTTTGGTTAAATTGAAGATGATACAAACATATCACTGACTTCATGAGTTATGTCCCTTACCTTAGGTCTACCTCCTTAACCAAACTTATCAAACAGCCTGGCTGTTAGAAAGGAAACAGTCAGACCTAGAGCTGAGAGAATTTTGTCATATTGCCCTTGCTATTACCAAAGATTTAGATATTGGTCCTGACTGTAAATATCTACAGTCGAAACTCGGTAGCTAGAACTACAACAGTCCATTGAAATGTGTTCGAGTTATCGGGAGTTCGAGAAATTGAAGTTCATAGATTTCCAGGTGATTTTCGTTACCGGTCTATACTGCATTTTATAAACAATGTACCTTTGGACAGGGAGAGTACTTCTATCGAATCTCTTAACTGTCGATGTGTGACGTCGATCGGCAATTCCGTTTGTTTGATTTGGTAAAGTATAACGTATGAAGACGAGAGCTCATGAGAACGTTTTAAGCTGGTCGCCTTTATCGGCAGCCGGCCATTTATGATGAGTCAATGAGCGTTTTCGAGTAAAACCGAACATTGGAAGACTAGACCACACGCTATCGTCTTTACTATAAAGAAGGCGTATTGGTGACATAACAGACGATTTGTGATTTTGAAACGTAATATCACAATACGTTTTGATAGTGTCGTTCTACTTCCAATTCCTGATGTGAAACGTATTGAAATCCGGATACCGGAATTGCATGTTATGGTTTACTTCATGTATCTCGAAACGCTGCATTAGAATACAAATTCTCCTATTTTATGCTTTTGTTACAATTGTTTATCATGTTGAACTATATACGTGTCATTTTTATTGTTATTTTTAAACACAAAAATGTTTTGCTTTTAAAATGAACTCAACGTAGTGTTAATAACAGATCTATATGCATTTGAATAACCGAGGACCCAAAATCACGAAACCAACAAGTCACGTGACGATCGAGGCTTCCTTACCCTAAAAATGCATTGTGTTTTCTCTCGATCCGCTGAGCATAATCGGATTTCTAATCAATCATTGTACGAAACCCTAGATTATCAAAGGAGACTCGTGTAAGAGGCTATCATCCGCGAATGAATACATGTAACAAATACAGTATGAGAAATTTTGAAATATTGATATACGACTTGTCCATTTTTAGGCTCAATATACCTCAATATACCTGCATGTACATGTATTACACACAATCCCCTCATATTATATTCACAAAATACGACAACATGTATATGCATAATATATATTTTATTCAAATGAAATGTAGCGATATCCTTTCATTGTTTTCATATTAAATGTGTTGTTCGAAAATGTATTGTTCTAACACACAGGACAGCAAAACAAATCAAAATTGGAAGATAAAAGCGTGATAAAAACTGTCATTTTGTAAATTTGGTTACTAAGTGTTTTTTTTTTTTTTTTGCAAAAGCGAAAACAAAGATTGATATCATACTCTCATTTTGGCTCGTTTTGACTGCGAAGAAGGAAGATAAGTAATTATCTTTACTTCTAAAGTTATTTATTAAAAAATCGTTTTCTGCAAGGTGCCGACATTTACCAATTGACATTTACGATAATGCAACTGACATTCAAATAGTAATTACATGATTAGATTGCCTCCCTCACTTTTATTGCTATCTTAGGAAGCAATCATTCTTGGAAATGACAAAGACAGACGATGCTTAAATTCAAATTATATAACTAAATTCATATCAATTTACATGTGACTCGAAAATATGTCTTGTAAATAAAAAAGACTTCCATTTCCATGGATGCATTAAATCCTGTCTCGCGTTATATTTTCTTTGAAATTTAGTGGCAGATTCGCTAATTGGTGTAACTCAAAACATTAAACTTATAAAAGAAATGCGTTCCCATATTACATACCTAAACTGTTAGTTAATTTCAATATTAAGGGCAAGAATCGTGTAGATATGCCAGAATTAAGTTTCAAACTTGTGTTGTCAAAGTATATATTGAACGTACATGCTTTTAATAACTTACAAATTAACCTAAGTGCTTATAAGATTTTCAATGAATGGATATGCAGACGTATAGACAGGTCTAGGTAAACAATACCATTGTTTACCGACCTGCCTTTTCCTTTAGCGAGGCTCAAATTTCCCGCGCAGGCCTATTTACCCCCCCCCCCCCGGGAAGGATATTACTCAGTGGGTCATACAACTTTCAGATTTACTTCGTACATGTATCACATCTCTTGCTGTAAACCTACTGTACAGAATGTAAAAAAAAACTCAACAAAGGAAAATCAACAAAGCTATTTCTCTTGCATTTTACTAACTTGCGTTAACGAGGCGGGATTAAGTACTGAGTGTAGCACGTGTTTAATGCTTTGAAGTAGGGAATATATCCAAATGTACCATCTGCGCTGTTGATTAAAATATAGTGAAATTATGCAATTTTAATCATTTAATTCTCTGAAATTCCATGTATGTACTTCCCTGCCTGACCACATTCAAAGCTGGCTTCCACATGTGTCACAATTTTCATTGCCTCTGTGAGAAACTATGCATTAAATTAAATTCAAATATTACAGCAATTAGGGACAGGTTAGAAATTTTAAAAATCAATTTGAAGTAATAAATAGAAATGCATATTTATTTGCATTATCTATAACCATAGCCATCTTCGATAAAAAGCATATATTAATCATTTGTAAGAAGAGAAAGTTTTATATTAATGATATTCCAAATGACTACTATTTTATGTTCGTTAATGTCTTGGCATGACTCTAAGTTTGTAAAGTGAAAACAACACAGACTGTAAGTTTGTAAGGGAAAAAAAACAACACTGACTAAATTCGTGAGGGAAAAAACAACAACACTGACTGTAAGTTTGTAAGGGGAAAACAACAAAACTGACTAAAAGTCTGTAAGGGGAAAAAACAACAACACTGACTGAAAGTTTTTAAGGAAAAAACAACAACACCGACTGTAAGTTTGTAAGGAGGAAACACAACAACACTGACTGTAAGTTTGTAGGGAAAAACAACTGCACTGACTGTAATATTGTAAGGGAAAAACAACAACACTGACTGAAATAGTGTAAGGAAAAAAACAACAACACTGACTGTAAATTCGTAAGGGAAAAAACAACAACACTGACTAAATTCGTAAGGGAAAAAAAACAACACTGACTAAATTCGTGAGGGAAAAAACAACCACACTCACTGTAAGTTTGTAAGGGGAAAACAACAAAACTGACTAAAAGTCTGTAAGGGGAAAAAAACAACAACACTGACTGAAAGTTTTTAAGGAAAAAACAACAACACCGACTGTAAGTTTGTAAGGAGCAAACACAACAACACTGACTGTAAGTTTGTAGGGAAAAACAACTACACTGACTGTAATATTGTAAGGGAAAAACAACAACACTGACTGAAATAGTGTAAGGAAAAAAACAACAACACTGACTGTAAATTCGTAAGGGAAAAAACAACAACACTGACTAAATTCATAAGGGAAAAAACAACAACACTGACTGCAAGTTTGAAAGGGAAAAAACAACATCACTGACTGTAAATTCGTAAGGGAAAAACAACAACACTGACTGTAAGTTTGTAAGGGGAAAACAACAAAACTGACTGAAAGTCTGTAAGGGGAAAAACAACAACACTAACTGGAAGTTTGTAAGGGAAAAACAACAACACTGACTGTAAGTTTGTAAGGAGGAAACAAAACAACACTGACTGTTAGTTTGTAGGAAAAAAAACAACTACACTGACTGTAAGTTAGTAAGGAGGAAACACAACAACACTGACTGTAAATTTGTTGGGAAAAAACAACTACACTGACTGTAATATTGTAAGGGAAAAACAACAACACTGACTGTAATATTGTAAGGAAAAAACAACTACACTGACTGTAAGTTTGTAAGGAGGAAACAAAACAACACTGACTGTAAGTTTGTAGGGAAAAAAAACAACTACACTGACTGTAAGTTTGTAAGGAGGAAACACAACAACACTAACTGTAAATTTGTAGGGAAAAAACAACTACACTGACTGTAAGTTTGTAAGGGAAAAAAACAACACTGACTAAATTCGTGAGCGAAAAAACAACAACACTGACTGTAAGTTTGTAAGGGGAAAACAACAAAACTGACTAAAAGTCTGTAAGGGGAAAAAACAACAACACTGACTGTAAGTTTTTAAGGAAAAAACAACAACACTGACTGTAAGTTTGTAAGGAGGAAACACAACAACACTGACTGTAAATTTGTAGGGAAAAAACAACAACACTGACTGTAAATTCGTAAGGGAAAAAACAACAACACTGACTGCAAGTTTAAAAGGGAAAAAACAACATCACTGACTGTAAATTCGTAAGGGAAAAACAACAACACTGACTGTAAGTTTGTAAGGGGAAAACAACAAAACTGACTGAAAGTCTGTAAGGGGAAAAACAACAACACTGACTGGAAGTTTGTAAGGGAAAAACAACAACACTGACTGGAAGTTTTTAGGGAAAAAACAACTACACTGACTGTAAGTTTGTAAGGAGGAAATAAAACAACACTGACTGTAAGTTTGTAGGAAAAAAACAACTACACTGACTGTAAGTTTGTAAGGAAAAAACAACTACACTGACTGTAATATTGTAAGGGAAAAACAACAACACTGACTGGAAGTTTGTAAGGGAAATACAACAACACTGCCTGTAAGTTTTTAGGGTAAAAAAACTACACTGACTGTAAGTTTGTAAGGAGGAACCACAACAACACTGACTATAAGTTTGTAATGAGGAAACACAACAACACTGACTGTAAGTTTGTAGGAAAAAAACAACTACACTGACTGTAATATTGTAAGGGAAAAACAACAATACTGGCTGAAATAGTGTAAGGAAAAAACAACAACACTGACTGTAATATTGTAAGGAAAAAAACAACAACACTGATTGTAAATTCGTAAGGGAAAAAACAACAACACTGACTGGAAGTTTGTAAGGGAAAAACAACAACACTGCCTGTAAGTTTTTAGGGGGAAAAACTACACTGACTGTAAGTTTGTAAGGAGGAAACACAACAACACTGACTATAAGTTTGTAAGGAGGAAACACAACAACACTGACTGTAAGTTTGTAGGGAAAAAAACAACTACACTGACTGTAATATTGTAAGGGAAAAACAACAACACTGGCTGAAATAGTGTAAGGAAAAAACAACAACACTGACTGTAAATTCGTAAGGGAAAAAACAACAACACTGACTGCAAGTTTGAAAGGGAAAAGACAACAACAATGACTGGAAGTTTATAAGGGGAAAAAACAACTACACTGACTGTAAGTTTGTAAGGAGAAAACAACAAAACTGACTGAAAGTCTGTAAGGGGAAAAACAACAACACTGACTGTAAGTTTGTAAGGGAATAAAACAACTACACTGACTGTAAGTTTGTAAGGAGGAAACACAATAACACTGACTATATGTTTGTAGGAAAAAACAACAACACTGACTGTAAGTTTGTAGGGAAAAAACAACTACACTGACTGTAAGTTTGTAAGGATGAAACACAACAACACTGACTGTAAGTTTGTAGGGAAAAACAACTACACTGACTGTAATATTGTAAGGGAAAAACAACAACACTGACTGTAATATTGTAAGGAAAAAACAACAACACTGACTGTAAATTCGTAAGGGAAAAACAACAACACTGACTGTAAATTCGTAAGGGAAAAAACAACAACACTGACTGCAAGTTTGAAAGGGAAAAAAACAACAACACTGACTGGAAGTTTGTAAGGGAAAAAAAACAACAACACTGACTGGAAGTTTGTAAGGGGGAAACACAACAAAACTGACTGCAAGTTGGTAAGGGGAAAAACAACAACACTGACTGGAAGTTTGTAAGGGAAAAACAACACTTACATGTATGTGACATCCTTTCTCATATTTTTAAGTACCAGTTCATATACAATTTCGATATGGCCAAAGATTAAGTGATTCGTGGTGTACAAAAACATACAACCAAACAAACAAACTCTCGTAGTGGCATTTATCGTATGTTGATACTTAAAAATTCTAAAGATTTACTTCCAAACTAATATCCCGCAGATTTTCGGAAATTAGTTCTCTCCAAACTTTTGAATTCTCAATTCTTTATCACTTATTTGTAAGTCTTTTCCGGGTTCGAAAAAATATGTTGTTCTTGGTTACAAATCCACATATCTTTCTAAAACACTGCAGAAGGGCAAAGCGTGCCACACAGAAAAGCAGGTTTGCGATATGTTTGATGATCTCAATGATAACATATTTGTCATATTTGGGGGTGCTATTTTTTAACCAACAAGTTGGCATTCCAATTGACACTAACTGTGCACCTCTCCTCGCCGATTTGTTCTTATATTCATACCAGACTGAATTTCTTCAGATTCTCAAAAAGAATAAAACATATAAAATGCTAAATCTTTTAACTTTACATAAAGGTATATCGATGATGTTTCGTTCAGAAAAGCAATATTACAGTCACTTCAGACATGTAGACTTTACACAATCTAATTAAAATTCGACCTATCAATTATTCCAATCAGTCACTGCATGTAGGATCTAACAACACTCCATTCTACTTTGCGTTCAGTTGACCAAATCAGAATCCTCGTTTTTTTTCTTCGAATAATGCTTTCAAAATCATTAAAAATGAAATCAGAAACCCTTCCTTTGGTAAATGTTTACCATCAATATATCCACCAGAACTCGAGATAAAGGAGACCACAGAAACAGTTTGTGCTGCATTTTATTACACTTACATATACATGTATCATGAACGTGGCAACACTGGTCATCTCATCAATACAATTTATGATAAAAGAGATGATTTTAATTTTAATATCATACATTTTCCTTACCTTACAATATACCATCATCTCATGCATATGCGCTACACTAGAGCAAGTACTAACTACTCTGATTTCCTGACTCCTGAAACAGGCGTATGAGGTAATGCGTCTAAAAAAGTCTCTTACCACATTCTTTTTAGATATCAGTCCTTTGTTGGAAAATCAGTTTCTTCTAAAATGATGAGTAATTTTTTTTTTGGTAAATTGATCGTTGTGCTGATGTGATGTGACCTCTGATTTACCGATTATGACGCAATAGCATGCAAATGCTATTTTAATCACCGGTGGTATATTCACGCCGTAATGGAAGAGAGGGTTTAAGCGCGTTGTAATACCTAGATTAAGTCTACCATTTCATTTGAAATGCCTGTACCAACTCACGACCACTGCCGTACCACCTGCCCCGGTGGTGTAATATCTATTTTGCCAGATTTATTGACTTGACTTGAATATGAGTCGGATTAGTGTTCGGTAATTTTGTTGTTCCCTTTATTTACAAAACAGCAATCCTTTCGTTATCCAGCTCTGTATTTTTGATAAAAAAAATCATGCATTTATCTCCCACTAGAGTCAATCAAATCAAACAGATTCAAGAAAGATAACTCTTTTAAAGTGTCAATTTCATGAACAATTTATATGATTTTCCTCTCAAAAGCGCAACAACATATTGTGACCAGTAACTGTTTCTGAACAAGAAATAAAATTAAATTCGGTGGATTTTGGCATGCATGAATCACCAGCTGTTTGATGTTTTTGAAGACTGATGCTTAAAGAAGATAATAATGGGTCATTAAACTTGATTCCCAAAATCGGAATTCCATAACATTTTTAACGGAAAATTTTCCCGCCAATTTAAGGAGACATTTTAGGAAAATGCCTCTGATGTTGCCATACTTGCATAAAGATTTTATGTAACAAATGTTCAGATACAATTCAAAAATTATTTCAAGCGCTAAAAATTTTAAAGTAGTGTGAATTATCTTAAAAAAGTCAGATAAACAAATCAGATATGTACAATGTACATGTACAAATATCTCATGCTTTTACACTTAAAAATTTTACAAGGGAGCCTACTAAAGCGTACTGAAGGCTACACTATTTTTTCAACCAGCAGTAAGATTTAATTATCATGAGATATAATCGGTATGGAAGTATAGATTCTCTTTCAATAGATGGTGTAATCAGTCATTTATCCATTCGAGATGGTAAAATCAAAATTGCCAATATGCCAATATTTGAACATATCAAATTCTTAATTTTACCTTAAAGAGTGGGGAAACTATTTAAATCAAGAATAGGCTAAACAAATCTGTTTTATCATCAAATTTGGAAATTGTGAAATGGCGTGAAAACTTCATATTTTTTTTTAAATTTAATTGTTCAATTTTTAATTACCGACACAGATCGGAAGAAATAGCGATGAAAGACACCACTCGACCAATCCCACTGTCTGTGAAACAAATCAACCTTTTATTGACATTTTAAAAAATACTTTAAAGAATTTATAATGGAACTGAGAAACCCAAGCCACTAACCTGGATGTCGTGTTTATATATTCTTTATTTCTTTATTTATTTATTGTGTATGTGTAATGCCATCTGTTGCACAAAGTGTTTTAAATTGCATGATTTTAAAATATTGAGCATTGTATATTATACCATACACCTGTTTACTTCCGGTTTTAAAGTTGTGATGTTAAATAAAGTAACAGTTAAATACATGCAATCAATTTACAGTAAAAATAATATAAAATTTCTTTCCGGAATCGCATTTTTTTATATTCACAAAAACGTACTGTTTACGGTAAAGTTATCATTAGTATGAACGGTAGGATTTTCCAAAATTTTAGATTTCTACATGTAGTTACAGGACTCACCTTAAAGTACGTACAACAAAAAGATTAAGCATCCGTTGCGATTTATACAAAAACACTACTAAACGAAATTCATTATCCACTCTGAATTTCTAAAAGTCAACGAATTCCTATGCTCTAGAAACTTCCAACAGACTTTTGGTACATACTTATTCCAAATTATATATTATTATTTAATATTTATGCTCCGTGTTCGTGCCTTAAAGTATCATTTTATAATCTGCTATCATTTCATAAAGATTAAGTATTTCATTGATTTACATATATCAGGCATAGAAATCTTCTACAAAATATTGTATAGATGACAGTATACTCATAATTGGCATAAACGCAACACAGCTGAACTAATATTTCTATTCCCAGGAAGTGATTTGTTAATTACATTGTACTTGAATCGAAAATGTTAGTAAAATAGATGCATGCGAAGCGGTACACATATGGCAGACATAATTCTTGACAGAAATGATATGTTTGTATTATTATATTCAATTTCATGAAAGCCTGTCAAGCATTTATTTGAAGCAGAATGAAATCAATCAAAGTTTCTCAGATGCTTACATAAGATGTAAGTAAAATGATTTACACAAACGTGTCAATGATTTACAAGAGATATAACGCTTTCCTAAAGTGACCTTTTAAAATAATTTGTATTTTGGCTAACATAGAAATAGACATTTACAACATATTTGATTGGCGATCGCTGAGAAGAAAATTTCCCCATTTTGTGATTTAGGATCCTGATAAACAAAAATGACATTCATCCTCCGTACGTCTAACCCCAAATGTCACTATAGCTAAAACTTGTTCAATTTGAACAACTTTGTAGTTTTTTTTCAGCTGAAGGCATGTTTATCACAAAAACAAATTTACAAACGACCTTCAGTTGTCTAAAAAAAAGAATCTCCCTTTGTTACCGTCTGCAAATACTTATAATGAAGATACGGTGGAGGTTTCAGTCGTCAAAATACCCGACAAAACATTTCGGTCAGAGTATTACATGTTATCGACAGGTATTTTCTACTCCCACCCCGAAAAGTTGCAGATTTTGAAAATTAAATATCTCAAAATCCTCAAGAAAGAATACGACTTAAAACTAAACAAGGCTTTTTAAAAATTAAAATTAATCCAATTAATGACTGGAGGAAAACCCTATAGTAATTTTTTTAAAACTATGCCTTAACACCATTTTGCTAATTTTAGCGCAGTGGCGATGAGCATACTGAAGTGTTATTAAACGACAAGAAATATAATTGCTGTCGAATTATCAAATTATTGAGAAAACTGGATTAAATACATACTATTTTATTCATATCTATAATTATATGGAAAACAGTGGTTTATCAGATTTCCGTAGCTGTGTTAAAAATTTCGAAAATTCACACTGTCAAATAAATTCGGTATTTTCTCCCGTCGACACGTCACAACTATGTTAAAAGTAGCAATAAGTTCATATCAAATTTCATATGATAAACACAAGTGGGACAATCAATTGGCTATCGTGAATAACCAAAAAATCACCACTCGTGCCAAAAGCGCATTTTGATTTAAGTAGCACTCCAGCTAAGAATCAATGCAAAATGTGATACATGGTTGGAAAGCCTACATATTTTTATTTTTGATATTGTGTTTAAAATGCTTTAGTAAATAAAATTTACATTTGGCTTTTCATGTAACCCGTGTTCATAGGAGATAAAAACTATATAGAATGCACTGTAAATTTCAAAATTAAGGGAGATAACTATGTAAATGACACTCAAATACAATAAAATCTACTGGATTTTCAATGTTGATTATCTCCTAAGAGCAGACAGATCGGAATGAATAAATACACATTTCATAATTAACACCCATAAATTAACTTAATTACAAAAATAAAAATATGTAGCATTTTGGGGATGGGGGTATCATATTTTTCAGATTTTGCATGATTCTTACAAAGACAGCTACTTAACTCGTCCGCGGAACAAAGTCCGGACACATGTGAATCTAAGCATTCTTTTGCACTTTTGGCCATATTTTGAAAATTGAATTATCTACTCTTTCCAATTAATTTTCTTATGAATCATATATTAAGTTGAAATAAACGTACATAGCATATGCAAATATAAGTAAATGTTTAAATCATATAACGTTTACCCTGACGTTACGTGCGCTATTGCATTGCATTCGTGTTGAAATAATACACCAATCTGAACTATGATTGAAAAGTGTAAACGTTCTACCTTGCCGCTTTAGAAAAAGGTTAAAAATACATATTTCATCAAAACCCATGTAGATTTGTTATTATGTTTTTTTCGATTTTAAATATTCTATTTTCGATGTATTCCTTATTTCATTCGGCTAAACAAATGTACAGCAGATTTTATGTGTTTTGGACCGTTTTCAAGTTATATGGGGTCAAAGTTGGGCAACGCCGAAAAAACATTTTCATAACTTTGTTTTTTTGTCCGATTTTTTTTTTATTTCATTGGATTCCTTATTAATAATCCTGCCTACATTTTTCAATCAGATTTCGGATATCTCTTACAGTTTTCGAGTTAAAAGGGATCAAAAAGGCCACACCAGAATATATCATTTTTTGTTTTGTTGTTGGTCCGATTTGAAAAAAATAATTGAAAAAATATTTTTGCAATATTTGTACAGCTTAATATATATTATAGCTAAAATAATTGTTAAGAGGTAATTAGACCATCATGAAATACGTTGATTTTACAATATTTCACCAGCGAATGTGCAAGCGCGTGTCTACACATTTCAAACTATTTATTGCAGGCACGCTGATCCTGATTTCACCGGGACATCATTGCATATGAACAGACAGGAGTGCGCGCAAAGGGGGGGGGGGCTTTCTTTTCAACATTTCTTTGATTATTTTTTTTTCAGATTCGCTTAAATCATATTTTTTTTATTCATTTGACAGTCGTAGTAATTTAATCTAGTGTCATAACTTTTCAATGCTTTTTTATTGTTTTTAAAATTGACGTTAAAAGAGTTTTTACGTCGCAAAACAGAACGTTACTTTGGAAATGTCATAAATGCGCTATGTGACATTTTTGCATTTGTTAAGCCAAAGAAAAAATGAAATGATAAAACCATAGAGGAGGATGAATTCATTTTTAAGTGTATGAAGAAATCGACTCAACACCATTTGCCTTTTTGAACAATTCATTCGGATTTCGCATGGTGTACGCATGAATAAATAGAAATATAGGAATTTTAGATGTTGTGACATTTGGTTAGATACAGACAAAATGCTGCGCTTAATTACGCGTTCAACCAAATACCATTATTTTAATAATATACTATCTGCAGCATATATACATGTAACATTCAAAATTTCATGTTAGTTCACTCAAAGCTAACGAAAAAAGCTTATAAAAAGACTGGGTAGCACGCAACGTGTAGAAAACGTCGGAAAAAAAGACAACGTGACATCACAACATACGTGCGTATTTATCCACTATTAGGCAATTAAACTCATTATTTCTTAGAATAAACATGATATTTTTAATAGTTATACAGTCCTTTAAGCGTAAATATACTTTAGTAAAAAAAAACTATTCGTTGTTATATTTTACAACCGTAAGGGAGAAAGTAGCCAATGGCCAACGTCGAAAAAATTAAGATTTGTGACATAATTAAAATACGGACAAAACGACTTTTAACAAAAATACTGATTGAACATTTTATATATAATTTCATTGGGGTTATGTAATAAATTGTCAATATAGTTAATAAACGTCCCGATTGAAAAAAAAAAAAAAACTGTTCGCATAACTTTAAAAAAAAGTCTGACATTTTGTCTTCAAATCGGTTTCTTACAACGTCCACATCAAAGGGAAGATATTTGTGATATTGTAATACGCATTGATCTTATCATTAGGTCATGAAAATATGACATCGTCTGCAGCACACTCTGCTCTTTCAAAAAAAGTTTGTTTTATCAAAATACTCCAAGAAGGAACTTAGATATATTGGTGAAATGGGAAGCAAGCATTTCTTACTGTTACCCGTCAACATATAAATATGGACGTTCATGTGATCGAATAATGCTTTCCCTCTACAATTAACGGCATCTTTCAAAGAATTATGACTGTAATCCTAAAACAACAACCACTTTCGAACATTTTAATATCTATATTGACTTTGATAACTCCACATTCTAGTAGCAGTATTTCGGTTTTCGCAACCAGCCCCGGTTCAATCGAATGTGACACCAACAACGTACGCAAGATCTATACACTATATCACATACCCTATATTGCATTCATACAAGGAACACAAGTGAAGTAAAGTCAAAATTAATGATACATGTATAATGATTGCGACATGTAAAAATAAGTATCACATGTATCAATAATCGACCCAAATCACTACTCTGGCCGGTGGCTTTCGGGTGATATAGGAGTCTATGGTTGATATAGCATGTGAAACAGATTTTGGTATGTAATATTCAATATACATGTACATTATCCAATAACATTCCGAAGAAATCTGAATTAAGTAAAACGCCTGCTAGTCGGTGTAAATGTTAAAAACAAGGCTTTGTACATGTAAGAATGCAAGTCAAAACCCACAGAGCTGACAATATGTGCGGATGTGCCAGTGAATGGATACCAATTTCTTTGCTGAGACGGAAAACTATTAGAACTGCAGCCTTGTGTCGATGTAACCACTCGGAACATCGGGATTGCATTATTTTAGAAATATTGTAACATAATTCCTTTTTCCCTGTACTATCTCTGAGTGAACTATTTGCCGCAGTCATTTGTAACATCCTCAAGGCTTGAATCTTCAAAAGTGGTATCTCCACACTAACATTTGAAGCATTAAACTGCTTCAACCACTATACATATGGTAAATAATAGAGGACGAGGTTCTCAAAATGGTGGTCCATGCAAATTTAACCTTTGATCTTAGAAGCACTGAGAGCTTGATTTCAGTATCATGACAGGAAGTTTACTTGTAATACCAAGTGTAATACAGAAATTGGATATTTTACGTTCCTGTGATATGATTACTCTTTCGTAACCGTGATAACCCGAATGTTTTTGAAATCAAAACATCTGGTTGCCAGGAACGACTGGAAATGACTATATATAGATATCGGGGCCATGATAATGTATACAAGTATGACCTAAATAGTCAATTGTAATGAGTCCCTGTGTTTGAATCGGAAACATAAATTCAATGCTAATCTATCATTTCATCTTTTAAAGTAAACTTCCCATTCTCATACAAGCAAATACACAAATAGACATGTGTATGCTATTTTTTTTTTCAAAAGAGGTACATTTTAACGATCTTTCAGTCGCTTATTACATTGACCAGGGAACAAGATTAGGAACCAGATTAAACAACTGGCAATGAATATCTATAGGGGCCCTGTTAATGCATATGACTTATATAGACTTGAAATGAGCCCCTGTACCTGAATCGGGAACTGAGTAATATCAATGCTAACCGACCAGTTTATGTAAACACACGTGTTTGATATTTAAGAAGTATATCTTTATCTTATAAGAAGCTAGAACTACATGTATGACGCTATGGCGGTAAACACGGCCCAGATCTGCAGCATAACGTGGAGTACGTGTAGTAATACAAATTATGCAAATCATATGCGAATATAAAGTACTGACATTACGAGTGCAAGATGTTGCTAACAATATTTCCGACTTGAAAATGTCAGTATACTTATCGGTAACGCCAGCCTCATATTATTGATCTAAATTTAGTTATAAGTCCATGTACTTAGCACACAGGTTTCACGAGGTTTCACACTTTTATCTTGGAGTCTTTACTCCTGTCTTTGAAAGAACAATATACTTTATATACTTTAACTCAATAGAGTCCTCTCCATTTCGGAAAATTGTTCGTCAGAATGTTACTTAATTTAGGTTTTCTGACCCTGAACCATTCATTTGCAATGGATTTCAATGACACTATAACTCATTTTACCAAACTGATATACATTGTAGCAAAAAATAATATATAACGAAGCGTCATATGTGGGGTGATTCAAATACGTCGAAAGAAAAAAAAACATGGCCTAATCGTGAACAGATGAAATAGAGATGATCAATATACACAATGTAGCGAACCGAATAAAAAAAAAGATAACACATACATGTAAAAAATGAAGATGAGAGAAACAAAACATCGCAATTGCAATATGAACGCCCACAAAAAAAACTGGTAGTGACATCAGGTGCTCCGGAACGGTAAGCATGTCCTGCTCCGCCAGTGGCATTCGCCATATCGTAAGTGAGCATAATCCAGTAAAAATCTAAGAAAAATAAAGCAATTTCGCGACACATGTCAAACTCTATTGGCATTACGGCATAATCATTCATTTCTAACAAAGTAACAGTTATATTTAGTTACATGGCGAACATGGGAAAATGAATATTGCTTTTATTCCTTGATTCTGATTTTAAAAATACAATTTTCACTGTCCAAATTGTTGATTATTTCATACAATATTTCACCCACCGCTTAATTCTGATACAGACTGGAATTTAATTATTATGTGTCAGTCTCGGTGAGAACCAGGCAGTGAGTAAAAAAAACACAACCATTTTGAAAAGTGTGACTTGACTATTTGGACCAATCAAGGAAACGCGATAAGATTTTCCATATTATTTTGGTAAATTGATTTATAATTTCATTGAAATGCACTGAAAATGAACATAAAAAATCATGGGCAGATAACTCCGTCTAAATCCTCATTTTTCTTACATGTTATTAATTCTTTTAAAATTCTAGCAAATCCAAATGATACAGATATCTAATAGTGGTATTTTCAAATAGAGAAAGCATTCTTGAGCGAAATTATTTTGTCAGATTGATGGGTTTTTGACATGCATGTTCCTGATTTTTTTTCAATTTTGCATTATTCTTACAAAAACCTACACGTGGTGAATTTCTACATGCACATCCAACAGATGCTTTCCGATTGATAGTTAGTATAAGATCTGATATTGATATGGAAGTCATTAAGACCGGATTCGTAAAACTTAATGTTCCAAGTAAATTACTTGACAATATCTGGCGAACATTGGAAAATAAATGTCTGCAATTCTTTAGTTATAACTCTTCGGAAGTCATTTCCATCAGTTGTTGTGGTTCATGGATTGGATTAACACGCTTTACTTGTCTAAAAGCTCTGTGGCTATACTATAAATCTTAAGAGAATTCCAAGCAATCATTGTAATAGTTTTCTTAATAAGGAGAATACTCCATTTATCTTTTGAGTTAAAAAAATGCAGTTTTGAAAAAGCTTCTCCTCACATGCATCCGAGGCTCAATTACATAATTTGTTTTGGTTTAGACTTCCTTCCGCAGTAATTATTAGTCCTGCACTAGTTTGAGTCAATACATAATGAGTGAACATTAAAGCTTGATAGCGTATATGGTAAAGCCCAGTGGTGGATCCAGAGGACAGTTCCTGGACTCGGACCCCCCCCCCCCTTTGCTGGAAATTTTGTTATCTGATTTGTTCACAGTTTCGACAAAAAGTAGCAAATTACACCGTGAACCACTTTTTTCAAAGGCCATCCATCAAAACTTATTCTCCATTTCATGTACATGTACTAAATTTATATTATAAGAAATGGCTGTTATATTTTTCCGACTATTTGAAGTCCATGTAACCTCAATGTCCGTGGTGTACACTTAAAAATAACCTTTGCGCAGCGTGATTGAGGTTGTTTCTTCATAGACCGAAAAATATAACAGTCATTGCTTTAACACATGTACTCATGTAATTAGTGAGCGAAAAGAACCTGAAAACGTACATTTAACTCATCAATGTTATTATTTGGTCACGATTTCATAAAGAATCTCAAATAAAAGAATTTTCCTCTAAATTTTCCTCAATTCATACTTCGACCAATCAAATCTCTTGAAATAAAAGATTTTAGGAAAAACTCATGGATTTGATTGTCCCTTGTGAATTTTTCCACATCCTGTATAGCAGAGGGTATAATCTAGAGGAGTTACACGATGTTAAACAGGAAGAAGTTATATAAATGCGGATGGGATTGATAAATTAGCTGTCGCAAATAAGGTTGAATAAAATATGTATGGGACATCTCGTCCTACAGGCAGTCGTCCAAAGTTTACTGCAGTGGGACTCTATGTATGACGTCACCCAAATTTTGAAAATTGATATATTTGTCCTTTAAGGTCTACTAGCTTATATCTTCGTGACCTTACAGGTTACATCTGTCGTATATTTCACTGACTACAGTTTGTGCGGAAATGTAATAGATCTTTTTACAAATCTTATTCCTTTTTTATCACTAACAGACGACCATTAATGGCGGTTGTTTTATTCAATCCATTCCGTTATTTTTTTATTGATATGGTTACCTAATAGATTACACAACTACGCTTAACTTGTCTAAAAGCTTTCTAAGTATAAAATAAATCTTCTGGGACTTGTAAACAGTAATCCTCTAAGTGATCAAGAATATAATGATTTTTACATTAAAAAAATAAATAAGTAGGTATTATTTCCTGACTATCGGTGAAAATAAATAAATATATATCAGACAAGGAGAAACACATGCATGTAAAACAAGTACATGTGTACTCTCCGTTGAAAAATAGCCGACGCAATAAAATTTTGTCTTTCTTACTTATAATTTCCTACATCTCATTCTAGAAATAGCACATGGCACGTCATTTCAATTTTCGATAATGTTTTTTTTTTCGAACGTCACTACGTTATCAGTAGTTGGCCAATCGGGAAACAGAATTGCGATCAGGTGGCTTGCATTTCCATTGAAGAGCGTCTTTAAGGTCAAAGGGTAAAATGCGAAAGTATACCGACTGCGTCGGAAACAGAATAAGCAAACACAAAAATCACTTTTATTTCTAATTCAGAAACAGTGAAAGACTACATAGCCAGTCTAAGTTTGTCATTAGATTGTTGAATTATTGAGACAAAACTATGTACATGTATTTGAAAGTTGCACTTTGCAATAGTTATCGTTCTTGATTTGGTTGACTTTAATGGGAGATTTTAAATGCATATTGTTCTCCAAATTACATACATCACATGTTTACAGAGAAATCTATAGTTACATACAATATGGTGTATATAGACTCAAATCGTTTGAGCGGTGGGATTTTCTGTACTTAATTAGTCGACTCTCTGTAGATGAATTGAAAATGAAACATGTCAGAAAATAAGGGCAGAATATTGTCTCATTGAATAAAATCAAACTTTTCACGCTTGAATGACTCGATGGTAAGGCATTCCGGTTATATAATTGATCAAATTTAGAAACAAGTTAACTGAGTGCCGCCTCCCAGCATGCACGGTTGAAGCGTCTTCATTATTTTCATTGAAAGCTTTGGACTGGTACAGATGAATATGTATTATTGAACGGTTATGCGGTAAAACTTGCAGCGGGAATCAGATCAACAAATATTTATTTTTATCTGCAAGTCCCACCGGAACTACTCGGTCATGTTGTTAGCCGAATCCAGGGGCGTGCAGGGGGATGACACCCCTCCTTTTTATTGGCAAATTTGTCATTCTTATGTGTAAAAGTGACAAAAAATGGTATAGAATGAACTAACATCCCCTATATCTGAGGAACCTCGGCTGGCACGCCTCCTTTTCAAAATGTTTGGGTCTGCCCTTGGGCCATACTATAAATAACGTAGTTTTCTTGCAATTTAATTCAACAGGTCTTTCTTTTCATTTTTTCGAAATATGGGACGCATGCATGTGGCTGTCGTGAGAAAAGAATTTTACCAAGGAAGATGAGAAATATTTTGTTAAGCAAATAATTTCTTTGAACGGGTTAATGCACGACGGTTGTATTGTTAATTGTCACCTTGCTGACAGTATTTTGTAGATATCCCAATCCTATTCCAGCCTAACAAAATACAATCGTAATTAGTAGTCGCTTGTACGATTCACTTGGTCCAAATACGTCCGGTGCTTACATCACTAGCAGTTACCTAGTGTGATGAAATTTCTTTGCTACTGTACATATCAATAAAAGATGAACACAATGTTTGTGTAGTTGTGCATGATGGTGCACTACATATACCGGTACGCCAGTGTACCAACAGGCTTGCGAAATCCAGATGATTTCAGACATCTTATTATAACTTGCTAACGTTTGGCGAATTTTAATATTGGTATATGATAATGTAGTCATTGCATGTTCTAATCGCGAAATACATGTACATATATGGCCCAGCTGTACACGCCTATCTCTATTATAGTTTTACATTTCCAGAAACAAAAAAAAGTCTAATGTGACATGCTACAACGCAATATCTAGACAAGGGCAGAGGACAAAACATTCGTGATTATACTGTCAACTGATGATTATTTTTGCTGTAATTTGCATATACAGTTTGTCATTATTTCTTGCTATTGCAAAATATAAAAATGTTTATTGCTATTGCAAAATATAAAAATGTGTATTGCTATTGCAAATTATAAAAATGTTTATACAGCTGCCATCACTTTCCCTTCAAGGACATAATCTAGGCGGCGAAATGGAGATTTAAGTAGCCAAAGTAAAGATAATTAAGTTATTATCACTTATAAACAAAACAACAGTGAAATTTATTGGACAATAGACTGCCATATAAAGATGTAGTCATTCATTGATCAATCTAAATTATAACTATCAATAATTATTATACAATTATAGTAAATATATATGTACATCATCCGTTGGGGATGACGTTGGCCCGATGAGCAAAAATGTCATTGGGTCAACATCATTTGCCATCGTTGACCCAACTAGGATGCCAATATAATGCCAACGTTGGCCCAACATCTGCTTGCTATCTTGGGCAGGGTTATCAGATAATGGTTGAAAAGTAGAAAATGAATTTCGATTGGATATATACCAATTTTATGGACAGGCAATCATTGATTAATACTTAATTTCTACCGAACAAGTAATTTTACAAATATGTTTTAGTTAACAGGTCTAATTTCTGTAGAACTATGGTGTAAACAATTACATGTTGCACATGTTTGTTTATTCAAAATGTCAGTTACCTCCCTTATATTTTCAATATTTTTAAATTTGTTTATCTTTCAACAGTAAAGGACATTTTCCATAAGTTGTAATTGCAATAGTTATAGGAAATAATATTCCTTCTACTTACTTAAGATTTTGATATTTATTTGGAGCATTAGTGAATATTTGTAACATTTCATGCAATATTTCACCTCATAGGAAGTCAGAAATGTAAAGAATCACTTGCCTTTATCACCACCACGAGCTAACATTCTGCCTCACTGCAAGAACCTTGACAAATTTTGTTCCCACTTCAACTGATCATATTGAAACCGAATTCATAACTCTTTTATAGGGGAACTTAGAACTGCATTAGCTGTCAAATTTGTTCCATGAAATAATTTTGTAATAATGCAACTGAAGCAATAAATGTTGATAATACCTACAGAATATTGTGAAAACAACATTTTTTTTAATCAGAGATCAAAAGCTATGATCTAAATATGTTACGCCATTACTTCCGAAGATAATAGACTAGACATACACGTGGGTTAAAAATACTTTAACCTTGGTAAAATATAACAATACACAGATACACAAGTAAGCACGTGTCTTGTTTTCACTTCATTTCATCTATTTCTTGATTAGTTTTCAAATAAATGATGACAATATTTGTGCCACATTATATCACAGAACGTAAACTTCCAAAAGGATCTTTGCGTTGTATTCGAACTTTTTTCTTTTACGACTTGAGTCTGACGGTCTTCCTTGCCGTTGAATAACCACTTTCGCTTTGCAATCAGATTTGTTATAATTAAAGAAGCGACCCTTACATCACATGCGCGGAATAAGGTCAGCAGAAGTCACATGCATACGAATTTATCTAGGTCGATTTTTTGTCTCTCAAGACAATAAATATATAGACACCTATTTCATGTATTTAATACATTTTATTTGTGGATATCAAATGAAATTATACTGGAAAAGTACAAATATTGTTTTATTCCGATTTCAGAAATCTACCTCAATACTACAATTTACGAATAATTTACCTACTGTATTTTCAACCCCAAAATTATCTTTCACAAAATTATGAAGTCGTCTTCGAGGTCCGCGTTACAATGTTCAATTAGTAGTCTTATTCTATTCTAAAAGGGAAAATAATATAACATGTACAATCTGTCTGACTTGTCTAACATTCCTAACCTTCAGTATTTGTCATAACCTTTTAATTTCCTATTCATATATTTAATTCAATTAAAAACAGGGGCGGAGCCAAAATAATTTTAAAAGGGTTCCGATTCAGAAATTGATAAAAGAGGAAGGAGTCCATGCTATACGATGTAACTTGCTCAATTTGTGCATAGATTTAGCTCAACATCAAGAAAGTATTTCAACAGAATGGGAAGAGGTTCAACCTCTAACTCAAACACCACCCCTGCCCCCAGATATTGTATGGAAAATCTACTTCCTTATTGTAAAGAAATAACGATAAATTCACAGTGCATTTTATAATAACCGAGATGTGTTTTCATGTATAAACTATATTTCTACTCGTACTCAGTCTATCGCATAATAGATATTTTTCATTGGTACATTATTTTGTACCGGTCCCACCCCGGTGGGAAATATTGCCTGGTCCCTTAATTAGCTACACTGCTGTTTAAATAAACGACATAATCATTTAGATTTATTTTTTTTTAGAAACGCCATTCGCAATCCTCCTGTATAATTGACCGTACACTGGCCTAGTCAATGACCGTATATGTTACCATATGATTAAAGATGTAACACTCTTAATGTTGAGTATATTTTTGCTGGCTTAATTCGACCGTAATTCGTGTTTCCCGGTGTATTTGCAGGAGTCGAAACTGCTAAATTGAACACCAACTTATTTATGCTTTAAAAATTCGAACCATTTCTATCGAACAAGTACAGAACTTAATAAGTCAAGTTATTCAATTCAGATAAATCAAGTATTTTTTTTTATTTTGTTGTTTTTTGGTTTTTGAGTGCGTGTGTGTGTGTGTGTTTTACAGAAAATAGAAACTGTCTATATATTAAGCCTTGTTGGATAACTAAAGTTCTCCCGATGATCATGAACGATTCTTGTTGTATGAACTTAGAAAATCCTTACATGTGACTCGTGTGCCCTCCATCATCCTTACACATGACACGTGTACCCTCCATCATCCTTACACGTGACTCGTGTACCCTCCATTACAGTGCTTATATTAGACATAATGACAAAACGTTCGCAAATCTGTTTAAATGCTAGAACAATATGAGTAGAAAAAAATGCTCGTTTTTGAAAATAAGCATTTGAAATTTCGGCGGGAAAATATTTCTCTTGATTTTCCATAGGTTTTGTCTTAGAAGGTTTAATTTATTACAAACAACGCCGAAGTAATGATAATCTCATTAAAAAAATAGAAAAAATAATAATAATATTTTAAAGCGTGTTTAAAGAAACCATGAAAAGAAAATAGAAAAGGTGGAGTCACTGGGAAAAATGTGTGTGTAATGGAATTGATGACGCCTAAGGAGTCCAAAAATCGGACAAAAATGACTGAACATGAGTAGCAAACACCCTTAACTTCAAAAACATTTTCTTACGGACTGATAAAATAAAGAATAATGGACCAGAAATGGTGAATATCGAAAGTGTTTATCAGGATTGTAGTGCCCATTGATTTGATGCGTGCGCATCAAGAGTGAAATCGCTTCCGCTATTCTCATACGTGAAATGTGTTAAATTTACTCTCTGTTCATGTTATTAACAGTTTATATACACTAATTACATATAGAAATGGACTTTTGCCCCTTTTTGCATAGATATATTATAGCAATTGATCACAAATGTAAGCGGTGATCGAGTGAAAAGATTAAGTCCCTCCGCTATCATTGAGCTTGGCCTTCATCAATCAGCAATGGCGGTTGTGCTGCACGAAAAAGGAACTGTTAACCCTTCCTTAGCTTTTGTGTTCAACATCAGATTTGTGCTGACCGGGGTTTTTTTTCTGTGTGTGTCATTTTTGAGAACTTCTGTTGCTTTTTTGTGTGTTTTTGATTTTGTCTAACCGGACGATTTCTCAATGTTTGTACCTTCGAGTCTGCTACGTCTATCTGTTTTTTTTCTCAATAGTATACGTTTAACATTACAGGAAACAATGTACAAAGGTCCACTCAACAATGAATTAATATAAATACCGTAATCTATTACTGGTGATTTTACAGGAATAAATTTTAGCGATTTCGTGTCAATACATGTGTGTACATATTATTTTCGTTTCATCTTTTGTTTGCTGTCGAAATTAATTGGAAAACTCGTCATTAATTTTGGACTTCTTAAAATTGGATTGGATTAGACTCGAGTAATAACAAGACTATGGGGGTCAAAATGACTGCAATTAAATATATAATAACTGATCCATGTTTACTATACAAATATTGAATTTCATATCTGCATATGCAATACAGTAATTGAAAATAGGATTCAAGAAATCATTTATATTCATGTCATTTTTGAATTTCAAAACTGGTACTTACCACTGCTAAAAATAGATACATGGTTATTGGTTTATCCCCTGATGAACTCAGTTTCAGAACGAAAAAAGTTCAATAAACGGAATTTATGATCATAGCGATTGATCACAAATGTAAGCGGTGATTGAGTGAAAAGATTAAGTCCCCTCACTATCAGTGAGCTTGACATTTTTCAAGCAGCATGGCTGGTGTACTACACAAAACAGTAACTGTTCCCCTTCCTAGCCCCTGTATTCAACATCGGATTTCAAGGGGATTTGTGCTGACTATATTTCATTTTCTGTATATGTGTGTGTAGTTTTTTCTCCAGAACTTCTGTTTGTTTTGTTTTGTTTGTGTGTGTGTTTTCGGCTTTGTCTTACCGGAAGAGTTCTCCTTGTTTGTACCTTCCATTGCGCTACGTCTATCTGTTATACATTGTATCGCCATATGATAATAAAGCATTACAGGAAACTATGTACATGTACTGCATGTACAATGCAGGATCCGCTCAAAAATAATTAATATAATTACGGTAATTTATAACTGGTGATTTTGCAGAAATGGATTTTAGGAAATTCCTGTCAATGTTTTGTATATTTCATTTTTTTTTTCATCTTTCGTTTGCTGTCGAAATTAATTGAAAAACTCAACATTAATTTTGGACTCCTTAAAATTGGATAACAAGACTATGGAGGTCATCTCCAATACAAACAATGAATACAAAAAATGCGAAATGACGGCAATTAAATATATTATATAATTGAATCAAATGCCGTGCAAAGAAAGGCAAAAAAATATTATGGGGTGAAACTTGTGGTGGAACAAAATTTTCGTTACAAATTTATAGGTGGCGTAGGCCCTACATTCCAGTCCTTGGATCCGCGCCTGGAAATTCTTCGCTCCTGAAAAACTGTGAAGATTTTTCATGATCTGAAAAACTCCGTTAGTTCTTGGAGTTTTTCGTTATATTAATTCACTACAAATCCAAGTTTTTAATTGCACTTCACATTTTGTAAGGACTAGTCAAACTTTTTTTTTGCAATACATCTGAATTTATATTTTCCATCAGTAATATCGTCCATGGAAATTTAGCTTAGTCTGTAAAACTCCTTTTTGATACTGATATTCAACTAACAATAAACAGTGGGTTAAACTGACACAGATAATTGAAGGGTTGACGATACATTGTACGCATTAAGTTAACTTCCATTGTACAATGGAAATTAACAAAGTTAAGTTACCTCCCTTCGCCCTGTTTTAGTTACTATATTAGTAAAATTAAAAGGAGATAGATCTGATTTAGTCCCACCATGCTGTATATCAAACAATTCCTACTATAAATAGTAAATCTCATGTGACATGGTGCATTCGATATGCGTCACGATGGTCAATTTTTAGCCATTATTGCCACCTGTGGTCAGTTTGCAGCGTGGAGCAGATTGACATAGTTGATAAAATTTGTTTTTCAATGCCCATCGTATATTTCCAATGATAGTATTACGCTACAAAATGCATCTACGATTCAAAAGGATAGATGAAAATGACAATTATCTAATTCTATATGCTAAAATAAATGTTAAGAAAAGCATAAAATAGAAGATTGAAAAGGATAGATGAAAAATGACAAATATCTAATTCTACATGCTAAAAAATGTTGAGAAAAGCATGAAATTGAAGATTTTGCATTGCGATACAAAGTTTCGATATCCCTGAAGTTAAAAAAAATGCATATATTTTTGGACATTAATATGTTCTACATCGGAAATCGTTTGGAAAGAAAACTACAACGAGACTTACGTATCTGAGCCGATTATTTGACCAAGAGACCTAGCATATTTTTTTAGGAAAAAGGACTCTTAAGAAAATGTCATTTCTAAGGTCATGTTGAAAACTTTTAATTTGGTTGAGAGTTGTTTGCAAGAAATGTCATTTGAATATTTGAATAATCTATGTTGGACAGTGACCATCATTGATCATACCCTATACCTTTATCAACAAGATCTGCAGTAACTACAAAGGTTGAAATTAAGCAACTTTTTACCATCATAAGCAGAAAAATTAGCCCCTGCGCCGTGAGCAGCGAGCTCCGTAATTTCAAAATCTTACAATTGTTAGAAAACTAATTAAGTAACAGTCTTTATAAAAAAAAAGACAAGAAGTGATTCATACATGTCAAATCCCACTTAATTAAAAACCGTTCCAGGCCAAAAAGCTCGGCTGATGTTACACTTTCGAGATACAAATCGTTTAGATCATGTATGAATTTTTGTACTTTGCAAGAGTTTGAAATGACGGAGCTCGCTGCTCAAGTCGTATGAACTACTGTGAGAGAAGCAGACAAGGAATAGTTTATAGGAAAAGGACTCCTAACAAATTCTACTTCTAAGGCCATGTAAAGGTAATGATTTTGTTTGAGAGTTGTTATGAAAAATTTGTCAGTTGAATAATCAAAAGTTGGGCTGCGACCAACATTAATCATACCTTGCACTGTTACTAGCAAGACCTTCAATAGCTACAAAAGTTAAAATTATAAGTATTTTTAACTTTCGTCACCAGCATAAGCAGACAAATGAGAATATAACAATTTGAAACCGTAATCATGTGGAAAATATTACATATTTATCATTTTCTTCATATACATGTAGTAAATAAAAGATAAATCACGAACATATAGAAAATGCAAAAATATTATAATTACATTTTAACCTTATTTACTTCATAATAATAATACACAAGAAAGATAACTACTCATTAAATTTCGAATAAATTCACATACATTTATTAAGTATAGAAAGGGACAGGTATTTGTGCTTGAAATAAGGAGGTAGATTTTGCCATTTACATTTTTTGTATATAATAATGAAATTAAAGATGAAAATCATTTTTAACAAGATGCCCACTCTGAAATATTCATAGAACTCATTGCATGATTTAGTGGATTTACGGAAGATGAATGTATGAATTTCTCAAAAATACAGAAAAAAAACAAAAACAAAAAAAAAACCTATCGTTACGAAAAAACATTTATAGTTCAAACAATCATTATTCGTTTGATGTATTTTAGTCCATACTATGATTTACCTCTGCTACGGGCACTCTCTGAATTTCTGAAGACATCATAAGACGAGTCGCACTTTTCATCCTAACTTTAGGACGATTAAATAGGTGTCTTAGGATAACTTATGCAACTCTGCCTAACTAAAGTTTGGGTTTCTTTTATTCCCGCTCATCATTTACCACAGAATGACCGGCGCGCGTCGGTTCAAGCATATTTTTAAGGAATGTGCATGATTTTAAACTTTGATCTGAATGTTTCACGATTCAGTGACAAATAAATTTTGCTACTGTTTCTATTTCTAATACATACATGTAACAATCGATAACTTCATTCGGTTTTTAAATTCACTCACATGCTTAAAATTAGAAAGCAGTCATATAATTTTTTTTCTCTCACCAAAATGTGAAACAAAACTTTTTTGCCAAAACAAAAAAAAATCCATAGCCACCCCACCCCCACCCCCGATGATTTTTGCCTTATCATTATATGCATTTTTGTTTATTTGATAAAACAATATCAACCATTTACCCGTATTTGATATTTTTAGATAAAAACTTAATATAAATTATAATATAAGCCTTTCACAAAATATACTTAGGATTTCTTTCTGACGTCTTAACTTGAGACATGTCTGAGATAGCTTCGAGACACAACCTAGCATTGTCATAAGATGATCCTAACTCCATTCTAAAGTTAGTCTTAGGACGTGACTTTGGACATGTCGTAGGATAGCTTCGAGAACCCCGCCCCTGATTTACAATTGAGAGGCATGGTCATTGGTTCGGAATTACGAAATGAGCCAAACCCTTAGACAAGGCAGCCATCATTATGTTTGATACCATTTTTTTTCCAAGGGGAATATGATTCAAGTATTTCCCCCATTCCTTAGAAATGTAAATTTTCAAAAAATCAATTGTAACTTCGGCTGCTGCTGAAAAAAAAATTCTTTTTCTAACACAACATAAAATTTCAGGCCCTCATGAAAACCATGAAAACATGTATGTGCCTTATTTCATTGATATATCTTGTATGATGAAAATTTGACTTTCAGAAAATCTAGATGTCGAGTTCGGTGTCAAATTATTTTCACTTTCGATATCATATTTTTAGAAAATGTATGGAATGACAACGGGGTCAAAATTATTAATCCGTAAATTGTTACTTTGAAACTTCTTGATTTGTAAATTGTCAATTTGTAACTTGTTAGTATGTAACTTTCCATTTTGAACATTGAAAATCTGTATTTGCAACTTTGAAATACAACTTTTCTAACTATGAATTTTTTCTTTTGCAACTTCTCACTTCGTAATGCGTTTTTCGAGACATGTAAATCATCCAAATATACTTAGTTTGTAACTCGTCATTTTAAACTTTCTTTGAAATAGCGGACAAATTGTCTTTTGCCATTCTTCATTTGACAATGTAATAAACCATTTCTAGAAAAGCAGAGGACGCTTACCCTACCGGTGCATCTGGTCTATGCTCCCAGTTCGAGTTGCTCATTTTCTTTTATTACGTTGTATGTATGATTTTAGTTACTTTATGTTCTTTGTTGTGTATGTCTGTTTTCCATGTCTGGTCTTCGTCCCTGGATTACATTCTTTTGATTACCGCTATATCATTGGTTCCCTTGATTACTCTTTAGAACAGTATGCTTTGATATAGAAAGAGTAATCAAGGGAACCAAGGTTATAGCGGTAATCAAAAGAATGTAATCCAGGGACAAAGACCCGACATGGAAAACAGACATACACATTTTAATATAACTTTTCATGGTGCAGATGGATAATTATTCATACTTATATTTCCATTTTGTTATAACTATTTGTTTGAGTTCTAGCGCGATGCATAACGTCTGGGTAATTTCGGCAAGCTCTAGCATAATAACGTATGAGTTGTGATATGAACACTCCATACGCAGGTGCTGAAGGGATGTTGCCACAGATGAAAGGAAAGTTGACAATTCTTAATGAAAAGTCATCACGTTTTTCGTAAAGTTTGGTCAATAGTTTACCCTTACCATGGATTTCTAAGTGTAGGTCAAGATATGAGGCTGACTTCAAAGTGCCTGTAGTATCCTTTATCTCAAGTTCTTTTGGGTACATGCGATGTATCAAATCCCCGAAATTAGGATTGTTTAAAGATAATACGTTATTTGTATAGCGGAAACTGAGATTGAAGGATCTGGCCAAACGATATTCTTTCTTTCTGATCAGATCAGCTATTTAGTCAGCCTCATACGAGTGGAGGAATAGGTCAGCAAGTAAAGGAGCACAATTTGTTCCCATTGGAATGCCGACCGTTTGCTGAAAAACACGTCCACCACACTGGACAAATATGTTGTCGATTAAAAATTCCACCATTTTGTAAACATCTTCCTCTGTAGATTTGAAAGATGATTTGGAATTATTTCATACAAATTATGAGGAATCTCTACCAATAACTATATACATGTATTTTTATCTAGGTGTACCATCTTTTTTGGAAGAACAACGATGTATAATGCTTTTAAGTCGGGATTTTAACTGAGTATGGGGAATGAACGTATACAGTATTGAAAAAAATCATAGATTTTTATGCTATTATATTCAGATAATAATCTTGATTGTCTCCAAAAGATCAAAATCCTTCTGACGGATCCAGTCGCAATTAAGTTGTTAGAAAGAGCAATTCACAATATGCAACTTTGCAAGATTCCACAGGATTACGTAGAATGCATTGATAGTCACTATGTAGAGTCTTTCAATATTGCATGTTTAATATTTCACAGAATACAAGCGACGAACACAAATGGCTATACTGGACTGGAACGAGAACATCGATAGTAAATGTACGTCAGTTTCACTAGTTGACATTTTATATCGGTAGGTATTACCGCTAATGGCGGTTTAAGTCAATTATTCTAAGACCCTAATGGCAATTAAACGTTCTCGCACTCATTCATTTTGCAAGAATATGACATTTTTACAAAGTTTTACTCAAATTAGTATGTCACAGCCATCACATTATAGTTATATTGAAATAATTAGCATTTCAGTCAAAAATTTATACCCTCAACCAAATTAAAAGTTTTTGCACTCTACATTTTGCAAAAAAATGGCATTTTTAATAAATATTGACGCCAACTAATGTGTCACAGCCACCACATGATAGTTATATTGAACAAAATAGAATTTTATTTATTAACTTTAAAACCTCATTGAAATTGAAAGTGCTCGCACTCATACATTTTGCGAGAATATGACATTTTTTAAAGAATTTTGACTCAAATTAATATGTCACAGCCACTGTATGAAAGTTATATTGAAAAATTTCGCATTTCAGTCATAGATTTTAGACCCTCATAGAATTAAAAGTGTTGGCACTCATATATATATATGCTGGAATATGACATTTGTGAAAAATTTTGACAAAAATATATCTTTCAGTCACCCACATGATAATTCTCTCGAAAAAAAATAGCATTTTAGTCAATAGTTTTAGAATATTATAAAAAAAATAAAAGTGCTCGCACTCATGCATATTGCATAATTTTACTTAAATACAGGTGTCACATTCACTATTATGAAACTAACATTTTTAATTTCTACATACTCTACATATAAGATATATATAATTTCTTAACAGTTTGTGAACAAACGAAAAAGAATGGTGACAATAAAAGGAGCCAAAATGATTACTCTAACTAAACAACTGAAAAAGCTAACAGGCCAACAGTGTATGTGTTTATGTACCTGCAAGTATTAATAGAAAACAGAGAAAAATGTGCTTAACTACAGTAATCAAGGACCAAAGCATGTAAATTCGTGGCCTTACGCAGATGTTCATCAGCTATGGGGGCCATATTCTAGCGATAATTGTTAATGTGATGAAGCCAATAATAACAATAATAACAAGAAATATTGTGAGCAATTTCACAAAGAGAATATCCTACAATTTAAGTATAATACACTGTCCAAACCGTAAATTCAACTTTCTCTCATATGAATCATCCGACTAAGACTTTAGTTGCTCATGTTTCCCTTATAGGATGTCCGACCTTCCTATAAAATTTCAGAAACATTTCTTGAGAGGTTTCAGAGAATTTGCTGTAAATTACATCAAACGTTACTGACAAAACAGGACAAATCATGCAACTAATTTCGCCATTTATACTAGTTTTCAGACACAAAATGCGTTTGAGTGAAATGTCGTGTGATATTTTGGGCAGGAAAAAACATGTTGGTGGTTATCATTTGGAGTGGAGAAATATTATATTGGAGAATTAAAACTGAAATACATGAGTTGCAGACACCCACATGATGTTAACAATGACAATTATTACATTTCTTTTAAATTATTTCAGACCATTAAGAACATTTCAAGTTTTTACCCACATTACACTAATATTGAAATGTCCGAGAAAACAGTCAAATAGCGTCGAAATATGATCTGGCCTACTCATCATGCTTAAATCAAAAGATCTTATATTTAATTATAAATAATGAACATAATGTAATTTCATAACAAATTATAAAAAAAAATGATAACCTTTGCATATTAATGAATGGTTTAAAACGTTTCCCCATTCAAAATAGAATGGTAATATTAATTTTCTGAAAATGCAAGCTTTAGAGAACATGTAAAAATCTACATTTTTATAGAGAATGGAGACATAGTATAAATCAAGAATAGGGTGACGGGGCCGGTTTTAAAAGTTATGTGAACTTGTACATGTTGTAATCATTGGCTTAGGATAGGAGAATTTAATCTTCTGACTCAATGTTTTTCACATACAAAGAGATGTTTATAATAACATTTCCAGTCATCCCATCTTAGTGAATATTTCCCCCATAGCCGTCCACAGTCTTGGTTATTGACATTGTTTGGCTCATTTCCGTACCAATTTGAGTATCCAACAGACGAGTTATCTGAGATCCATGTAAAGTTTCCCTCATTCTGGCGGTCACTGAGTCCTATCCAGTAACTTTCTTTTACATTTCCTATACAATAAAAAAAAACTGCGTGAAATATAAACAAAAAATTAAACTCAAGATTTTTGCAACAGAAAACAGGAATCAAACAACTTACAAGTATAATTTTATAATGAAAACTTAAATAACAAACACAAAGCAAAGGAAAATATTCAAATGAAGCAAATTACAAAATATAATTTAAACCGACAAACTTACTGAGACACAAAAGACCATACGTTGAAGGTGCTATATGTACACCAATGTCTTAGCACGGATATTTATCTATCATATATGTAAAATCACCACCATTATAATTATAATAAATTTTATTTTCTATTGTATTGCTACGGCGATGAAAACTTAGGCTCTATATTGTTATAAAATAACTGATAAAGTATTGTGATTGTCAGAACATGTATTATGTTATCTAAAACAAGTTTTTACATTTTTTATGTATTTTTGTAGTTAATAGAAAAACTCGGCAGTACTAAGTAATTCAGCAACATACAAATATAAAATAATGTTTTAAAATCTACAACATCAAAAATACATGCTGATGGATCAATACTGACCGATAAACTCATTTTGGATTAGAAATAGTCCAGCAATGGATATATTAATATTAATTGATAGACTGTGTATTAAAAAATAGTTTGTTTTGGATAATCAAAGAAAGAATGAGTAATACGAATTAACTGAATGTGTAATAAGTTATATTACTCTTACCTAAGATTTTAATAGTTTCAACAATACGGTCATTTTCCTCTTTTGTACCAATATTTACGAGATTGGCCGACATATCTTGACATTTATTCTGCAAACAATGTTTTAGTTAGATTATATCAATTTCACTATTTGATACATGTAAATAATGTAAATAATGTTCTCGCTGCGTATATCCTCTACAAAAAGTGATTATTTACATTGCAATAAGAAGAAAAAACCGTTTCCGTAACCGCATAACACCAAGCTTAAGGAAAATACTCATTTTATAAGTAAAAAAAACAATGAAAAAGTTTTCGACGTGACGGTGAACAAATTAAGGAGTTTTTTCCAATCAATTACCTTGTTGTCAGACGCCATACTCTGACACCTTGAGATAAAGGATAAAAACATTAACCACATTAATTTCAAGAGTGTTTCTTTTAAAAATGAAATGTATTCATTTTTTTTAGTTAGGATAATCATATCTTGAAGACATAAACATTAACTATAAACTGTGCTTCTTTTTCAGTTAATTAATGGTTGGGTATCTAAAATGTTAACACTTATTGTATGGTTTGTAAGTAATGAGACGGCATGATTTCTTCCCACATCAAGTGGTTCAAATTCTCCTATTGCTAATATAGACAGATGTTGTTTAGGATAAAGCTTAAAGTCTAAAAAATTAAAATATTTGAGGCTTAATGTTGGTTGCTCGAAATCAATAAACTCATAAGAAAATTATACAGTATAATAGTATTTAATTGCACTCGCTCCGAAGCAATTAGCTCGAGGAACCCTCGTCATCATACTGTTCCAAAAGCCCGTCAAATAAATTTGATATTTTTAGCAATATACATATACTGTATATTTATGCTAGCTTCAGTAAAAAAATATCAATAGGAAAATAGATATACTTCGTACTTGAGCAGATTCCCAGGAGAGTTTTTCTTCGGCAAAATAGTAGCAATGAAGAAACAGCCATTTCCACTTTTTACCGCAGGCAATTAATGAAATGATATCTACAAAAATGAATATTCATCAATGAAGAATCACATACGTCACATCTTTGTTTGAATCATTTTAGTAACAGAATAGTGTTGCTGTCATTTGATTTCATAACTTAATCTTCGATATCTTTAATATTAGTTTCGTAAAAGGTGGGTTTGAATATGATAGGCAATAGATGACCACAACAATCGAGTTTGTTGTTGCATTATGTAAAAGTCAAAACTATTTAAAAAGTTTACTTTGATTTCGTTCGTGGCCTTTTTTTTAACCTAAAGAATTCTAGTTGCAACGTTTGTTTTTAGAATACTTTTGTAGCTCATGACGTTATTAAAAACAGTCTACATTCTACCAACGATATAACAAATGCATTTTTTACTATTTTTATTTAAAGCCCTTACATTTTTTGGACTTGACTTAAGTATGGATTCGATAAGTCTTCGGTACTTTTGTGCCTACCGTTATTTTGTAGATGTTTTAAAGAAGATGACCAAGCAGACAATGATATATATTTTAAAACGAAAATCCGTGTTATAGTAAACGAAATTTGTCAAGCTTCTCGCAGTAGCAGACGCTTCTTTCCTCTCTTACAGCTGCAGACAGGACATTCGAAAAAACGAAAAAAGTTGCCCCTATATACTTTCACATAAAAAAATACTAAAGGTGAAAACGAAACAAGACCTTTTTTCATAATTCAATTTCCCAATCTCCCAATACGCAATTCCAGTATCCTACCCTCCCAATACGCACATACCATAGAATGGGATGTTTATCAAATAAACGTTTTTGGAAGTTCACTAGTATAATTCTACTCTATTCTACGATGATGGAAAAATCCAAAAATCCTCATCTTCAGGAAATTGATTTTGATTAGCCATTTAATACCTGAAAATTTGACTGTCAAATTTCTTTGTTGGCCTTCCATTGTGTATAGTTTCTTCTGTATCTTTGAGAACGTATCTATATAAACGTTTTGTAAAATAAAATTATTATGCAGTTAATGACTTGCTAATCTTAATGAAAACAGGAATAGGGAGAAGTATTTGTCCAAAATTTATGTCAAATTTCTAATGCTGGACAGTAAATTTTTCGAAATGAAGCAAAAATATTATTACTTGATTATTGCAAAATCTTAAAACACGTGGATGTTTAATCGCTATACAAATACACAGGATTATTTGTCTCCATTTAACTTAGTGATGAACTTCATACCTATTTCCAGTTTGACGTATAGTGCACCGGCAGTACAAACCAACAGCACAGAGATCACAACAGCTGTTGTAAAATATCTTCTGACTTTTGACTTTGATTGTGTTTGTGTTGCTAGGTCAACCAGTCCTCTTTGTTTTCTACTTGTCTCTAATGTGTCATAAGGATGTTCATGCAAAACAGGTTCGGTAAAAGAAGTTTCATAGGCAGGCTCAGTGTCGTCAACTGGCATGACGGTTTAAATCTACATCAATGATTGAATCAACGTCATTTATAACAACACTAAGATGAAAACATTTAAATATCATACTCTGGGCTAAATTGCAATATATAAGTGAGACAAATAATGCAAGTCTACATAAATGCCTTTTCAAAAATGGTCATAAAAGTCAAGATATTTCTAGTAATTTTACATATTGAAAAACAAACTTTGTTTTTTTTTCTTAAATTCATAAGAGATTAACAGATCACTACGAACTATCTTTGTTGACTCTTGAACTATTATCAATTGAAACATGAAAGTCCCTGTCAGATGGGCCTTATAGGCCCTTCGCACATATATCAAATCTGTAAATAGGCAAATTTAACAGACAAATAAAGCCAGACCATCTGGTATGAGCCTCGTACAATAACTTTTATCGTGAGGTGTTTGAGACTTCACCGTCTTCCACGCTATGCTATGTTAGATTATCGTGTCACCTATGGTTGAGATAAAATACGTGCAGAGTCGCCTTAGATAATACAAAAATTTACTCATGAATGTATAAAATGTCTCTGTCTTACATTTCATCGGTATTGACTTTTTAAATAGGTTTTGTTTTTGCACCTCCACTTATTTTTTTCAACGAACAAAAACAACATTAACTGTAGTGATTATTAATTGTGATTTATATGTATTATTCCCTTCACTAGTGTGAGAAATGTATGACGGTTAACCCGCTTTTAAAATTTTTGTATGAGGCAATTGCAGTTTGATACCATCTAGTGTTCACAATTGTCACTTTAGCTTATACCATTTCATTGTTTCGCTAACAAAGTTAATGTATATATTATTTTTGCGTCTGCCTGCGTGTCTGAAATTTGCCATGATTTATGTCTCGTTTTGTACTTCCTCATAAAATATCATAAAACTATTTCACGCTTCCGATTGCCATCAAATCAAGATTGTTCAATATATTCTTGTGACTGCATTATGTCTTGCCAGACATAAAACGTAAAACATAACTTCAAATTTCGTTTTAAGGAAGTAGACCTAGAGTAAGGTACATAACTCCTGAAATCACTGATATGTTTGTATCATATTAAATTTCACCAAAGCATTTTAAGCTTTCCTTTAAAACAGAATGAAATCAGTCCAAGTTATTTTGATGCTTACATGAGATTGATGTAAAATGGTGAATGCAAACCTTCCAGTGATTTGGTAGAGCTGTGTCCCTTATCTCAGGTCTATCTCCTTAAATAAAACCATATAATAAAAACATTTTTCTGAAGATGTGGCGCATGAAATGTAAGAATCGATAATAAGCAATGTTCTGAAAAAAGTATAAAGAGCTTAATTTGTGAATTGGTATATCATCATATGAAAATATAATCATTTTTATATAGATTTCTGATACACTTCATAACTTCGGTCTCGTGCATGTTGTTTTGTTGCAATATATATACAAAATTACTTTCTTATATTTAATCGTATCCGTCGCATGATAGATTTTAGAAAAATCCAGCATCCCATTTGAGCAATCGGGGTCTCATGATACACACAGCTCCTTTCGAAAAGACAGAGAGAAACCCCCCAAAAAAATAGCTGTAGGACAATAACTACCAGTAACAAAAACGGCGTAAAAGACATTATTTTAAACTTCAGTACATTCCTTGTTACATTTATTCAATCTATTTTTAGAATTATCATCTAAAAATAGCACTTGATTAATATTGTTGTTAATGATTAAGACGGTTTTGATTTTGATTTTTATATTTTTTGGAAATTATGATCAAAAATTTTAAACAAATTTAAAATAATAAAATACATTTGGTAGCAGTAATTTACCAACACGGCACCATCTTTTTTTAGTTAACCAATCAATGAAACTATAACACCATGCATTATCGAGTCTTCATGTTTCATTTAGAAGTATTGGTTTATAATTAGATTGAATTAATTAAATAAAATTAATCTCACCCTTCAAGTCAAGACAAACTCTGTGGTACGTGGTAAATCAATCTCCTTAAACCGTATATAAAGGGAAATGAATTCACACTTAATTTAAAGTGCCTACCATCTAAACAAAGACGGTCTATTCCGAAAAAGAAAATAGACCTTGTCGTGACAAAAGTATAATAATGAGCATTATAAAACTGAGTCGTTTTACACCATTTATGGTTTTATATATGATTTTTCAATGTAAAGACCTATCTGCATGAACTTTGACTTTCTATTAGCAATTGCATATTTCTTGGTTTACATTTAGCAGTCCTCAATGAAAGTTGATATTTTAAATTCAACACAACCTACAAAATTTAAATGTAAAAGACTATATGCAAGCAAAGGTCAAAGAGTAATCGAGGGAAGCAAGATTTAAGCGGTTAGGAGAAGAATGTATTCAGAGGAAAAAGACAAGACACTTGAGATACACACTTGACAAAGAACATGAAAAACCAAAACAGCACTTACACAAAACATAAGTAATTGAGCAATGTGGACTGTACTGAAAACAAGAAGCATAGGACATGTGTCCTGGAAGGGAACACCCTCCACTTTTCCTTAGGGCTGCATATTGTATGTTACGTCCGGGGAAGACGAAAAAGAAAGGGAAAACAATTACAGGGTGAACAAATGGATATTTACGTGCAGATGGATACACCATATCGATCAACATGTTAAGACGTACATGTGGCTTTATCTGATTATATGTATCAGGTGTCCAAGCAAACCCAAACTTGGCAATTTAATCGGTTAATCAGTCGCATGCTGCTTGGTGTGAGGAGATAGACCTAGGGTAGAGAACACAACTAATTTGTATTCAGTATTTTACATCAATTTTAAGTAAACATCAAAGTAATTCGGACTGATTTTATTCTGTATCAAATGAAAGCTTGATAGGCTTTAGTGAAATTGAATATGATACAAACATATCACTTTTTTCAAAGTTATGTCCCTTACCCTAGGTCTTCCTCTTGATGACACATTATAGTATTAAACATATAGATTATTATTATGCATGTCAAACCATGAACGGTTAAATTCCAAAGTCAGGAGTGGGAAAAGTTCCAATATACAATGTACTAGAATGAGCAACTTGATTAGGTTACATTTTAATGCTTCAAAATTTACAATTCTGATAGGAAAATCAGGTTTGAAATGTATGATGATGCTGAAGTATAAAAAAAGAAATATGTTGTAATTTGTAGTTAGCAAATCTGAAGCAGGTATAACAAATAATTGTAAAAAAAAAGTTGTGTGAATTAATTGAATCATAAGTTACTTCGCCAGATATGAACATATTTGTACGATTATCGGTAGGCTTAACAACATATATAGTATGGTATTCAGTGAGATGATCAATATCTGATAAGGATGTGTATTTCATTTTAAAATCTGTTCATACATATCTAAAAGTTTATGAATTTACCTCTTTCGAGATTTCATGACATGTACGAATACAATGGCAACATACAACAAGAACTTCAAAGACCATGAAGAACTGTTGTCGAATATTAAATGAAAGAAGTGGCAAATTAAGCCTGATTATAAATTATTGCCTCTTAAAACACCTCCAGAGAACATAATGGACTATATATTATTATATAAGTGTCGTGTTTGCTAAAATCAAAATATGTCGAATGAAAAACCTTATATATCCAAGAAATTATATTAAAAATACAACGCAATTACAAATATCAGAGGTTAAATCACACTAATTTAAAGAACACTTACATTGATAAACTAACAACGACAAACAACATGAAAAACAAAATAATGTCGTGGTTTCGTTGATTTTGTTAACCACGAAATTTGTTTCTAAACGAAAAGGGAAGAATGAGGACCGATAAGGCCTTTGTCTGCCTACTGAAATAATTGGTAACAATTATCAAAAATTCGAAATTAAACTCAATGATAAAGTAAGTTATATTGAAAATTTCAATTTTATGCATTAAGTTTGTAATTTAAAAAGTAACAATTTAGAAATGAATGCACAAAAACCCCATGAAAGGCTATTTAGTAAACATAGTGTCATTTTTTGCTACTTATTTTATAGATAGATCCAGCGTTAACCAAAACAAGTGTTGAAACGGATGCATTCATTTCAACATTTCCCACATCAATTTACTACTATCCGTAATCCATAACTTATAATGAAAAATCATCAATTTATTTTTTTTTCTTTTATATTTTAAACTTTGATTAAACTGTAAGTAATAATATGTTTATCAACAAGTGCGTGTGTGTGTATGTGTGTGTGTGTGTGTGTACGTGCTTATTATGTTTCAGCTATTGCACTCTATTTGGACTTCGGAAAAGCTTTCGACAGCAATGATAGATCATCACTTTGGAAACTAATACACCATCATGGTATTCTATAAAAAAATACATAAAAATAATTAAATCGGCATATGAACCAAGCACATGCCAAGTTATTCACACACAAAAACAAACACGCTTACTGAACCTTTCAACATTTTAACAGTGCGGTAGGAATACCTACTACCTCCCTTCCTCTTTTTGTTGGCAGTGAACTGGGTAATGAAAACAACTACAGATTCACAATTCAGAGGCATAGAGTGGACTAATCAAAACATCTCGAAGATCTGGACTTTGCAGACCATATAGCCCTCCTATCACAAATACATAAAGACCTTGAAATACATTATCAACATTTGAACAACAGGCTAAGAAGGTTGGACTCGAAATAAATTAGGGGACACAAAAACTATGCCCATAAATGAGAATAACACAACAAAATTCAACCAAGTGAAGAAGAATTAGAAGATGTAGATAGATTTAGTTACCCCACCTCTGATAATTATTAGTTGAAATCAACTAATCGGCGCTCCGTATTTTGATCACGTGAAGACGGTGTATTTCTGATACTCGGTCATTATTTTAGCAATATCCGGTCAGTAATTGTTTTTTTAGTTTACTACAACCAAAATGGCGACCAAACGTTTTGCGTCGCTTACGGCAGATGATATATAAAAAACAAAATGATGCTGAATTCAAAGGAAACTATTAAAAGTAATCAAAGGATCTCACGATTACTTAAGTCTCATTTGAGGGAAACCGGCCAGGAAGACTATTTTGAAGAGTTTGAGCCAGTTCAATTGAATTATGTTACATGACTGTACGGAAGCAGGACGACGGCGAACATTATAACGCTACCACGCTTGAACATACGCGACAAGCCATAAACAGATATCTTTAGGGTGTTCCATTTAATCGTAAAATCGATATTATCAAGGACCCAGATTTTTCAGATGCTATTTTTTTTCTTTCAAAGCAGCCCTAGCAGAATTAAAATGTATCGGGAAGGGAAGAATCGACCACCACCCAGTTATCAATGAAACAGATAGTTGTAAACTATTTGACTCTGTTTATATGAAGACAAATTCACCTGAGGCCTTGTCAGATAAAGTGCAATTTGACATTCGATTATTTTTTGCCTTTAAGATCATCGAGGTTTCATGAAACTAGTATCTTCATGTTCCAATAGATGCATCATGTAATTGACATACAATAACATATTTTTTTATAGTTGATTTTATTTTCTGATATTCAGTCTAGTTTTACTAGTTTAAATTTGTCGCTTATTAAATTTGGTATTGAATTACTTAAGTCAAAACATGCAAGATTACTGTGTTTAAATTTCTCTTTGAGTAGTATTTGGAAATGAAAATTACTAATTTGACCCTCCATATATCGCGCTTCTACATTATAAAAGTAATTTTTTAAATAGTGTCATAATAGATTCCGGTGTTTACCTTGAAGTCCCCCTTTAAATATAAATAGTGTCATAGGAGGTTCCGGTACCCACCCTCCATGGCCCGTTCTTCTATTGATTTACATGTAGAACATAAAAAACAAAGGGTTAGTTTATTGATGCAGTCATTTGCCTCCAGTTCGTGTATTTATGGACCAGAATATTTTAATCTGGTTAAATTTGTTTCATCTTCTCCACTACTTTATCTATTTAATAGGTAATAAACACAATAGCCACTGGGTAGGACTAAATGACCGTCAGGATGAGGGCAACTTAACTTGGATCTCAGATAACACAACTGTAATATATTCTACCTGTAGAGAAAATATGCCGGATAATAATATAAAAGACTGAGTTCGACTGGCGGGTGAATTTGCACTCAAATTGGATGCCTTCCAATGTAACTACAAACGTTTTTTTGTGTGTGAAAAATAGAATATGACAATTCACTTTGCTTAAGTATTCCTTGAATCATTTGACAGAATTGCATAAGGAATCTTTCAATCCTATATTTAGCTCCTTTATATAATTTGTCAATATGAATAATCAATAAAGATGTGCATTAGCTGTACAACATATCTAACTTTTTGGTGTTTTTTTGTTTGCTTGTTTTTTGTTTTTGTTTTTTGTTTTGTTTTTTGTTTTTTTTTTCTGCTTTTGTTTGTAAAAAATGATCAATAAGAAATTAGTATGTATATTGCATGCAACCTGCAAAGCGTTTTATTTGAGTTTACCTTCAAATTTGTTAAATAGCTTTTAGCAATATTATATTAATAGAATTGATCCTACAGTAAAGCATATAAGGAGGGTTAGTGTTTTTTTTTTTTTTTGATATTTGAATTGAATTTTTCAAAGAGTGAAAATGTGTGCACATGGGTTTATGTTAGCATGCTCACCAAGGTTGTGTGATTAAACCATCCTTCAGGGGCCAAACTTACAAAGATGTGTATTCAAAGGCAGCCTGGCATCTTTATATGCAAGAATTAAGGATTACAGTTACTGAAAAAAAAATGTTTTAAAATGGCCTAGAAAGCTTGTTCTAAATATGACGAACATTTTGGTGTATGATATGGTGTTATTATGGCATACAATAATAAAATATTGAACTTTCAGTTTTTGGTTTTCCTTTAGCGGAACCTTCAAAACTTTTGTATTCAGTGTGTACCTAGTGTGATTAGCTTTCACATGATACCCTGTTTTCATATACTGGCTTAAAAACACAACATATACAATGCATCTTATAAACTACTTTGTTTTTTACGAACAACTTTCTTGTATATGCAAGTGGCTGGTTCTCTTAATTATGGTATTATACTTATAACCGGAATATCTATAAAGTATTGTTTAGTATCTATAGTTACCTATTTTTTTGTTTCTATTCGGTTTATTATTAGCTGCATTATATACACATAAGAGCAAATGAAATATTTTATAATTCTATTTTTATCAGAATCACTCTTCCTTCATTGTCTGTAATCTGATCAATCAGTTTGTAGTTAACTGATTTTTTTTAACTACAATAAGTAATAACCTGCCTCCATATTATTGTATAATTGTTATCTTCACTGAAATGTTCTTCTTTTAAGAAAGCGATCGCGCATTGGTGTGTCATAAATCATTCAATGACCATATTTCTTTGGTTTTTATTCAGTTTGTATTTAGGGAATGGATGTAATTGTTTCAATGAAATATTTTTTTGCGGATTACAGACTTCCGGTAAGGTATCTCTTCTAATTGATATTTCTTTTTACATGTCAACTTTTCCCGCCTTTTATTTGTAAGTGGCCTCCTTTTGAATTATATTTGAAAAGCTCGGGTATAGGAGTATTCATGCAGCAAGTTATATTTTCTTTAAATCTAATGCATAATATTTAGATACTTTTTTTATTCGCGTGTTGCAGCATAACTTTACTGTACCATATGCATGTATATGTAAATGTGTGAATTGCGTAAAAAGTTTGTATTTTTGTAGTGGCATTTTTTCTGTTTCATAAATACACATAACGGTATTGTTAGTAAGATACAGACTTTTTTGTATCGCGCTAGAACTCTAACAAATAGGCTTCTGGAACAGGGTTATGTTGCTACAAGATTGAAGTCATCACTACTGAAGTTTTATGGTCGTCATCATGAACTCGTGGATCGTTATGGTGTATCCATCAGCACCATGAAAACTGATATATTCAACGGATCATAGTTTTCCTTTCCTCGTTTGTCTACCCCGGACTTGACATTTTATGAGCAACTCGGCGAGGGGGTTTTAGAAAGGCAGAGGACGCTTACCCTACCGGTGCACCTGGTCCATGCTCCCAGTTTTTAGTGGAGTCCGAGTTGCTCATTTAATTTTGTTACTTTGTATGTATGATTTTAGATACTTTATGTTCTTTGTTGTGTATGTCTGTTTTCCATGTCTGGTCTTTGTCCCTAGATTACATTCTTTTGATTACCGCTATAAACCTGGTCCCTCTCTCTGTATATTTGGAAGACGAATTGGAATTATTTCTTACAAAGTATGAGAAATCTCTACCAAGAACTATATATTTGTATCATCTTTTTTGGAAAAAACAACGATTTATAATGTTTTTAAGTCGGGATTTTAACTAAAAATTAAAAAAAAAATCTTGGGCCGTTCCAGAGGACTTGCTGTTAACTAACCACGGAAGTCGATAATTACAACAAACATTAAGCAAAAAAAAAAAAAGACAAATCATGCAACTAATTTCGTCGATTCTCTGGAAGAATTAATCCCATTATGTGAGTATTTCATCTAATCAATAAACAATATATATATTTCTTTTAGATCAAAATGCGTTTAAGTGAAATGTCGTATGATATTTTAGACAGTTAAAAGCACGTTTCTGGTTATTATTCGGAGAATTGGACTGAGATATATGAGTCGCAAACACGCACATGATGTAAACAATGACAATTATTACATTTAAAATATTTCATTTCAGACCATTAAGAACATTTCAGGTTTTTACCCACATTATCATAATAAACTATAAAAAATAAATGAAATTTATTGTCACAATAAGGTTTGCATATTATTTTTCCAACTGGAGAGAATGTTGTTAAACGTTTTTTCGATTCAAAATGAAGTGGTCCTATTAATTTTGTGACTATGCAAGCTTTATTGAGCATGTAAAACTCTAAATTTAAACATAGAGCGTGGAGACATTGTTTAAATCAAGAATAAGATGAAGGGGCCGGGGATCTTTCATCCCATGAAATCTGTAGAAAACTTGGAAATGATAAATGGCGAGAATACTCTCGCAGAAATTTAATTACCGCCGACGGATTACAGTTATGTGAATTTGTATTCACTAACCTAGGATATGAGAAATTAATTTTCCGATTCAGTGTTTTTCACATACAAATAGATGTTTATAATAACATTGCCAGTCGTCCCATCTTAGTGAATATTTCCCCCATAGCCGTCCACAATCTTGGTTATTGGCATTGTTTGGCTCATTTCCGTTCCAATTGGAGTATCCAACAGAGGAGTTATCTGAGATCCATGTAAAGTTCCCCTCATTCTGGCGGTCACTGAGTCCTATCCAATAACTTTCTTTTACATTTCCTATACAATAAAAAAGCTGCGTGAAATATAAAAAAAAAATTAAACGCAAGACGTTTGGAACAGAAAACACGAATCAAAGAACAAGTATAATTTTATAATGTAAACTAAAATAACAAACACAAAGCAAAGGAAAATGTTCAAATGAAGCAAATTACAAAATATAATTTAAACCGACAAACTTACTGAGGCACACAAGGCCATACTATGAAGGTGCTATATCTACATCAATGTCGTAGAACGGATATTTATGTATCATAAATGTAAAATCACCACCATTATAATACATTTTACTTTCAATTGTTTTTCTACGGCTCCATATTGTTATAAAATAACAGATAAAGTACTGTGATTGTCATAACATGTATTATGTTTTATCCTGCAATGAGGTTATTTGTTAAACGAATAAAGGTATACTGTTATTTTTTGTTGTTGCTGTATCCATACATTAGCAGGTTATCGACTTTCTGGCTCCTCCCACTCACGTAATCAGCGGAACTACGTTTTTCTGGTATGCGTAAAGTAATCATAGCCGCCACCATAGATACCATATAAACAAATTGCGATTGCGTATCCGGTTAATCGTTTTTTTTTTATTTATTTTTTTTTTCGTTTACACCTGAATGAAATAAAAGATTTTATGTTAACCAAATAATAATTTTTTTTGTATTTTTTTCACCGTCATATATATGGCAAATCCCAAATCTCGTTCAAATTCATTATCAGTTTGCAGACGACTTCCCCTGTCATTTAAGTCATGTCATGTCCCTATTATCTCACAATTGAAGAGCTGAAATACCATGATTTCCCGCCATATTTCTGCTTTTTACCTTTAGTAAAAAAAAAAGAAGTTCCGAATGAAAATGCTACAACTGGTACTTAATATGAGACTTACCACATTAAGTATTGAATCAGGGGGAAACCAGATATATGGCGGGAAATCATGGTATTTCAGCCCTTCAATTGTGAGGTACTAGGGATCATCTCAAAATATCCACAGAAACAAGACGGCGGATAAACAATACATTCAATGCAAAATTCTCGTAGGAAAAATAAATTTTGAATTTTTTCAATCTCGGAGGTAAGAACGAGAAGTAATTGTATGAAAGTTGTAGTACAGAACGACATGAATTAAATGGCAATTTTTTAAAGGAACTTATGAGTAATAAAAAAATAATCTAAAAAAACTGCAAACAGGCTGAGGTGAATTCGAGTATAAACCCCAGGATAATGAATCAGAGGAACACTACATTATAGATCTGCCCATACAACTCTTCTTCAAAAATTTCAAACAAATATTTCAAATCCCAAAGAAAATAGTGCACAAATTTCACTCCTGAACTCTACTGCCATGTACCAAACAGAAACAAGTCAGCTTCCACCTTCCTCGCGAAATTAAAAACTTAAATGTTCTTAAAATCGACTTTACAACATTCAAAATATTTGTATTTATTGTTCATTTTACATATTTGTCTCTTGGAATTAAATAAATTTTGATGCATTGCTTTTTTTCTTCAAACAGCTTTGACAGATTATATGGTGCGGATTGAATTTCAATGTTTACTGAGTCATGCGACATGCGTATTAATTTTTTTCTTCGGGTTTAACGATCGGGGCTCCCCAGGGGATATGCATTTTAAAATTTTATTTTTAAAATGTACACACGCACAAAACTATTAATATAACAGGATAAAAACAATAAAGGTACATTGTCGAAAATTATTGAAGATATGTTTATTCGGCTTGGAACGGGGGAAATAGCTCGGCGGAGCCTCGCATTTCCTACCCGTTCAGTCGCCTCATCACATATCTTCAAACATTTTCGACACTGTACCTATATTGTATATATATTAAACACGTTTTTACATTTTGTTATGTATTTGTGTATATATATTAAACACGTTTTTACATTTTTTTATGTATTTGTGTATATATAGAAAACCCCGGCAGTACTAAGTAATTCAGCAACATACAAATATATAGCAATGTTATTTAATTTACAACATCAAAAATGCATGCTGATGGATCAATACTGACCAATAAACTCATTTGGGATTCGACATAGTCCACCAATGAACATATTAATATCAATTGATAGACAGTGTATTACAAACTAGTTTGTTTCGGATAATCAAAGAAAGAATGAATAATACCAATTTATTGAATGTGTGATAACAATTTTAAAGTAATATTACTCTTACCTAAGATTTTAATGGTTTCAACAATAAGGTCATTTTCTTCTTTTGAACCAATATTTACGAGATTGGCCGACATATCTTGACATTTATTCTGCAAACATTTTTTGAGTTAGGTTATATAAATTTCACTATTTAATGCGTGTAACTGAAGTAAATATTTTTCTCGCTGCCTTTATTCTCTAGAGATAATGAATATTTACATTTAAAAAATAAAATAAGAAGAAAACCCGTTTCTGTAACGGAATAACACTTAGCTTTAGCAAAAGTAAAAACAAAAATGAAAATGTTTTCGACGTGACGGTGAACGAATTAAGGAGTTTTCCCATTCAAATACCTTGTTGCCGGAAGCCATACGCAGTCACGCGTAATTTCAACAGTGTTTCTTTTTCAAAAAATGAAATGTATTGTTTTTTTGTTTTTTTGTTTTTGTTTTTTTTTTAGTTAGGATATTCATATCTTGAAGATACAAGTTATATTGATGTTGCATTAATGCTAGTTGAACACAGTCCAGAAAGAATTAGCTGTCTATTGATAGTAGATAATTTAACATGGTTGCCCAACAAAATTCCTTGGTAAGTTTCTAATGAAATACCATGTAATCAGAGGTATTGCAATGAAACGGGAACATTCCAATAGCTTAGAAAAAAATCATAGTCGTCATGAACAAGATCAGCTCTTTGCTTGGGTTGTATCAGTACTAAGCGTGGACATTTGTTTGTCTGTCTATTGGCCTGGCTAGCATCAAGACCCTGTCGATAAAGAAGGCAAAGACTGCGAGAAAACAACTTCTTGGTACAAAGTTCGACCATGATTCACATCAACAACTTTTTTTTGTCCCCAAGAAAGATTTGAAGTCTAATAAACGTATTTAGAGGATTTTTCTGTTTGCATAAATAATTTGTACTTTTCCACCGTATAAATTAAATAAGTGCCGCGAATTGTACACAAACATATTATCATTTGATTTTTTTTTCAATTCTACATGTGTCATGCTAAAGGTACACTATTTTGAAATGCAAATGAAAACGATGGCTTACGATCTTTATGAATTTTCTTTAACATAAAAGTAAGACAACCAATCGTGTAAGGTCTTAGATTTAACTGTTTATGGAAAATTTGAGATTGAAAGTTTCGTTTACTTGAATGAATCCTGTAATAACTTTTGATATACCCGATTTTGTTTGAAAGAGTAATTAAGACAAACCAAGGTTATAGCGGGATTTAAAAGAATGTAATCCAGAGACAAAGACCAGACATGGAAAACAGACATACACAACATGGAACATAGAGTAACTAAAATCATGCATACAAAGTAACAAAAGCAAATGAGCAACTCGGACTCCACTAAAATCTGGGAGCATGGACCAGCTGCACCGGTAGGCCAAGCAATTTCATAAAATGCATCAAATTCAATATGTAACATTCTATATGTGCGCGTGCCTTAAAGCACTTATAGAAGTGGTGAATATTTTAGCCATTGATGCGCGGTTAGATTCTGCTGTGTCACAATTTGGCATATGAGTCAACGATGCCAGTTTATGGGATTTCCTATAACTTTTGGAGGCGATGATGCATTCAACTGGACTGAAACTCAATCATTATAGGTAAATATTTTTTCCAAGAATATTCCAATTTACACAATGAATAAAACGAGGCGGGATAAACATGAAATAAGTCCAGAAGGCAGCACCATCGCCATTTATTTTAAAGGCTTGCAAAAAATATTTATTAGCATCATTGATCTTCATTTAGTGTATTAATCGCTTAAATGTATTCGAAATATGAATAAAAAAGACTAATGAAAGTTCAAATAGATTATTTCGATAAGAAAAGTCGGCAATAATGTCGTTGCAATTGATTATTTATGTTTTAATATTATTTTATTAAGATTTTCTACATTTATGACAATTTTCCTTCTTTCAATCATGAAAAGAATTTATAAGACATATTGGGTTGATTCTCTTTGTAAAATTACATCCGTTTCGACATGTCTTTGATCCCCCGAGATATTTAAGAAACGTGACCATGGGAAACTTTTACGACCAATCAAATCTTATGCTGTGAAGACTTTTCTTTCAATCCATACAAAAAATAGCCATATGTTAGGTATGTGTATTAAAAACCTTAACGGGAGCCCTTTTTACTATTGGCGCTTGCCTGTAAGTGTTTACACTTATCGAATGGTTTATAAGTAATGAGACAGCACGAATATACCTAGTTTAAAAATGGACTCACCGACCGCCGTGCCAAAAAGATTGCTTGACAAAATAATAATGTTTGGACAAATTCCGCATGTTAATTAGAAAACGTGGTTGCAGGATAAAAAAAACACATGTACATTGCCGAATATATCAATGATGTTTAGTTGTACTCGCTTCGAAGCGATAAGCTCGGGAAACCCTCGAAATCTTATTGTTCCTAAAGCTTGTCAAATAAATTTGATATTTTAGCAATATATTGTATATTTATGTTAGATTCAATGGAAATCGTCAATATGGAAATATATCTACTTCGTACTTGAGCAGATTCCCAGGAAAGTTTTTCTTCGGCAAAATAGTAGCATTGACGGAACAGCCATTTCCACTTATTACCGCAGGCAATTGATGAAATGAGAACTAAAAAAATAAATATTCATGAATTCGCAATCACATGCGTCACATCTTTCTTTGAATCAATTTAGTAACAAAATAGACTTGCAGTCATTTTTTTTTTTTTCAAAGTTTATTCTCACTTGATTGATTTGAAGTATTATTCTAGTATTCAACAAACGACGTAGAAAAGAATGTTATCATCCAGATTTATACATCGAAACTAAGTACAGTACTGTGATTTTATTCGTGGCCCTTTTTTAACTTAAAAAATCTAAAAACAACGTTTGCTTATTAAACAATACTTTTGAAGATAATTACGTTATTAAAAAATTATACCAACGATATAAAAATGCAATTTAACTGGGTTTTTTTTTAAGCCCTAACATTTTATAGGACTTGACTTAAAAACGAATTTGATAAGTGCTCGGTACTTTTGTTGCTAACCTTATCTTGTAATGAATGCATTTAATAACAAAAGTTATAAATGCAATAACAACCGTAGGATAGATATTCAAAACAAGATAACATAAAAGCCAAAAATATATAGTTTAAAACTAAAATCCATGTTATAGCAAACGAAATTTTCAAGCTCCTCGCAGCAGATGTTCCTTTCCTCTCTTACTTACCGCTGCAGACAGGTCATTCGAAATTATTGGATATTATCCAAAGATAAAGACGCGTAAAATCATTATTTTTTTCAGATTTTTCAATTTTTTGCACTTATTTAGAGGGTTTGTTGCAGCTTTTAGAGTGCATTTCGAACGTCAGACGCTGTTCGGAGCTTGGAAATTGTTAGAAAATTTTTAACAAGTTTTCAACTTACCGGGAATTGATTCCCGTATATTTCTTATTGCTTCTTCTTGTTCCTTTATTTTGTCAGTAAGAATTATTTTTTCTTTATCGTAATTGTCAAATCTTTGTTTCAGAAGTATCATTTCTGAGAGAAAAAAAAATATTGATTATATACCATATAACACTGTTTAAAGCTAAAATCTGTCTGTGATACAATTGTCGTGGGGTTCTGTTTTACTTTTGTTCTTTAACATTTGAACATAAAAAAAAATATCTTTATTTATATGTGCATTTCAAAACGATGACTATTCCAACGTCGGTCATACCTAAACCACTGAGGATTTCTTACTTGTATTGCACAAGTAGAACCTATTTGGTTTCTTATCTCAATAGTTTGGGTTTTTAATACTTCTTGTATACAATCATTTTTTTGGATTGAGATCTTCCTATATGTTCGATTCCAATGCTGCTGATGCAAGGTTATTTTTTGAAACAAGCGTACAGAATATCACAGTTTGCCGTTTTTGTATTTTGGTATAATACATATTTAAACAATAACGCCGAGATCAAGTACGTTTGGTATTCGATGTTCGATTTTTGACATTCAAACTTTTCTATATCAAACTGAATATCAAACGGTAAAGTTTTATCATTTGAAAATAATTTGATATTCATTTACGGTTTTTCTGTTTCATATTTGTTTGATATTCGTTTCTAAGTTAACTATTGATTATCAAACTAAATATTAAACGTGATTTTAATGTCCAATATTTATTTGACGTTTATTCCCGGATTATAGATTGAATATAAAACGAATTTGAATATCGACTTGAATATCAAACTGTGGTATTTTTGGTCTGTTTAATATTCGTTTGAAATACTTCACCGGATTTTATAATGAATATAGGTCGGATTGGAATATCAGCAGGATTTCTAGTCAGGAAGATATTGGTTTGCCAGTCGTTTCCGGGTTTTAAATTGAATATAAAACGGTAATGAATACCATATTTACAATCGAACAAGATTGTTTCAATTCGATATCCGTCTGAAATTCGTTTCTCTGTTATATATTGAATGTTGAGCGGGTTCGAAAATTTTATTAAACTGGAGTTTCAGTTTCAGTCAGTCCGATATTCTTTTTACTTTCATTTCCAAGTTATATATTAAATATAGCAGGGAATAGAGTATCAATTGTAGTCAGGTCCATATAAGTTTGAGATTCCTTTATAGGTTATAAATTGAATATAGAACGGTTATGAATATCAAATTGAATATCAAACTGGTGTTTTTAGTCAGTCCGATATTCGATTGACATTCATTTCCGAGTAATATATTAAATATAGAACGGATTAGAATATCATATTGGAAATTAAACAGGATTCTTTTTTTGTTCGATGCTCGTTTGATATTCGTTTTCGGGTTATCTACTGAATATAGGTAGGATATGAAAGAGTAATCAAGGGAACCAAGGTTAAAGTGGTAATCAAAAGAATGTAATCCAGGGATAAAGACCAGACATGGAAAACACATACACAACAAAGAACATAAAGTAACTAAAATCACACATACAAAGTAACAAAAGTAAATGAGCAACTCGGACTCCACTAAAAACTGGGAGCATGGACCAGGTACACCGGTAGGGTAAGCGTCCTCTGCTTTTCTAGAAACACCCGCCGAGTTATTCATAAAAAGTCAAGTCCGGATAGACAAACGAGGAAAGGTAAACTATTACCCGTTGAATAAATCAGTTTTCATGGTGCTGATGGACACATCATAACGATCCATGATGATGACCATATAACTTATGTAGTGATGACTTCAATCTTGTAGCAACATAACCCTGTTCCAGAAGCCTATTTGTTAGAGTTCTAGCGCGATACAAAAAGTCTGCGTGGTTTCGGCAAGCTCTGGCATAACGTATAAGTTAAAGTTTACATTCTTCAGGCGAACAAGAAATAGACACAAAACGAATTTCCAAAGGTAAAATTTTACCGTTTGATATTTAGTTTGATATTGAAAAAAAATGAATGTCGAATATCAAATATCACCAAGTACTTGATCTCGGTTACAATACCTGATATGTTATCTGTTACATTTCTTCGTTTTCCTTCAATTATCTCTAGTTTCTGCATCGTAGATGTGATATCTGTGAAAATAAACAAACTGGAGATTTGCTTTACACATGTAATACAAAAGACACTTTCGTTGACAATGTCATGCTTCCAAACAAAAATCATCTTATTTGGTTTGTATTTAATAGAAGGAATCTTCATAAAACAACAATATCAAAATAAAGATTTCATTGTGGTTTTTGTATATGGTATATTTAAACAGCAGATAGCGCAATGCTGCGATACAATTATTAATGCATATTCATCTGCAATTTTCTAACAATATACCATCCTAATTTCCAAGTGCCATTATCCTCATTCCTCCATTGACGTATACGTTAATTTCCAACAAAACTCCCAATTGTCGTTGTTATAATATTGTATTTTGTACTAAAATTTTTATACTTTTAGAATTTTCAATGATTTAGTTTTAATTCATACATGTATTTAAATTCAAAATATCTTTTATATAAATATGCATCGAAAATAAGTTTGGTGTATATGTCAAAGAGACAACAACACCACTGGAATGAAAATGTCTAGCCAAGGCTTCCCACTTGTGATCAATGAAACACGAGGATACCCTGGCACCACAAGGCAGGCTGCAGCTGACCAAAAAACATCAGTATAAACAGGTACAACGAAAAAGGTTGCCCCTATATACTTTAACATAAAAAAATCACTAAAGGTGAAAACGAAACAAGACCTTTTTTCATGATTGAATTTCCCAATCTCCCCATACGCAATCCCAATTTTTACCCTCCCTATACACATATACCATGGAATGGGATGTTTACCCAATACAGGTTTTTGGAAGTTCACTAGTATAATTCTATTCTTTTAGGTGTCAGTATTACAGCAGGATCGCACACTTGCATACTGAAAATAAAAAAATGATGGAACAGACCAAAAACCCTCATCTTCAGGAAATTGGTTTTGATAAGACATTTAATACCTGAGAGTATGTCTGTCAAATTTCTGTGTTTGCCTTCCATTGTGTATAGTTTCTTCTGTATCTTTGGGAACGTATCTATAAAAACGTGTTGTAAAGCAAACTTATTATGCAGTTAATGACTTGCTAATCTTAACGAAAACAGGAATAGGGAGAAGTATTTGTCCAGGGAGAAGTATTTGTCCAAAATTTATGTCAAATTTCTAATGCTGGACAGTAAATTTTTCGAAATGAAGCAAAAATATTATTACTTGATTATTGCAAAATCTTAAAACACGTGGATGTTTAATCGCTATACAAATACACAGGATTATTGGCCTCCATTCAATTTAGTTAGGAACTTCATACCTATTTCCAGTTTGATGTATAGTGCACCGGCAGTACAAACCAAGAGCACAGAGATCACAATAGTTGTAAAACATCTTTTGACTTTTGACTTTGATTGTGTTTGTGTTGCTAGGTCAACCAGTCTTCTTTGTTTTCTACTTGTCTCTAATGTGTCATAAGGATGTTCATGCAAAACAGGTTCGATAAAAGAAGTTTCATAGGCAAGCTCAGTGTCGTCAACTGGCATGGCGGTTTAAATCTACATCAATGATTGAATCAACGTCATTTATAACAACATTAGGATGAAAACATTTAAATATCATACTCTGGGCTAAAATGCAATATATAAGTGAGACAAATAATGCAAGTCTACATAAATGCCTTTTCAAAAATGGTCATAAAAGTCAAGATATTTCTAGTAATTTTACATATTGAAAAACAAACTTTGTATTTTTTTCTTAAATTCATAAGAGATTAACAGACCACTACGAACTATCTTTGTTGACTCTAAAACTATTATCAATTGAAACATGAAAGTCCCTGTCAGATGGGCCTTATAGGCCCTTCGCACATATATCAAATCTGTAAATAGGCAAATTTGACAGACAAAAAAAGTCAGACCATCTAGTATGAGCCTCGTACAATAACTTTTATCGTGAGGTGTTTGAGACTTCACCGTCTTCCACGCTATGCTATGTTAGATTATCGTGTCACCTATGGTTGAGATAAAATACGCGCAGAGTCGCCTTAGATAATACAAAAATTTACTCATGAATGTATAAAATGTCTCTGTCATACATTTCATCGGTATTGACTTTTTAAATAGGTTTTGTTTTTGCACCTCCACTTATTTTTTTCAACGAACAAAAACAACATTAAATGTAGTGATTATTAATTGTGATTTATATGTATTATTCCCTTCACTAGTGTGAGAAATGTATGAAGGTTAACTCGCTTTTAAAATTTTTGTATGAGGCAATTGCAGTTTGATACCATCTAGTGTTCACAATTGCCACTTTAGCTTATACCATTTCATTGTTTCGCTAACAAAGTTAATGTATATATTATTTTTGCGTCTGCCTGCGTGTCTGAAATTTGCCATGATTTATGTCTCGTTTTGTACTTCTTCATAAAATATCATAAAACTATTTCACGCTTCCGATTGCCATCAAAACAAGATTGTTCAATATATTCTTGTGACTGCATTAGGTCTTGCCAGACATAAAACGTAAAACATAACTTCAAATTTCGTTTTAAGGAAGTAGACCTAGAGTAAGGTACATAACTCCTGAAATCACTGATATGTTTGTATCATATTAAATTTCACCAAAGCATTTTAAGCTTTCCTTTAAAACAGAATGAAATCAGTCCAAGTTATTTTGATGCTTACATGAGATTGATGTAAAATGGTGAATGCAAACCTTCCAGTGATTTGGTAGAACTGTGTCCCTTATCCTAGGTCTATCTCCTTAAATAAAACCATATAATAAAAACATTTTTCAGAAGATGTGGCGCATGAAATGTAAGAATCGATAATAAGCAATGTTCTGAAAAAAGTATAAAGAGCTTAATTTGTGAATTGGTAAATTATCATCTGAAAATATAATCATTTTTATATAGATTTCTGATACACTTTATAACTTCGGTCTCGTGCATGTTGTTTTGTTGCAATATATATACAAAATTACTTTCTTATATTTAATCGTATCCGTCGCATGATAGATTTTAGAAAAATCCAGCATCCCATTTGAGCAATCGGGGTCTCATGATACACACAGCTCCTTTCGAAAAGATAGCGAGAAACCCCCCAAAAAATAGCTGTATGACAATAATTACCAGCAACAAAAACGGCGTAAAAGACATTATTTTAAACTTCAGTACATTCCTTGTTACATTTATTCAATCGAGTTTTAGAATTATCATCTAAAAATAGAGCGTGATTAATATTGTTGTTAATGATTAAGACGGTTTTGAATTTCATATTTAAATTTTCTGGAAATTATGATCAAAAATTTTAAACAAATTTAAAATAATAAAATACATTTGGTAGGAGTAATTAACCAACACGGCACCATCTTCTTTTAGTTAACCAATCAATAAAACTATAACACCATGCATTATCGATTCTTCATTTTTCATTTAGAAGTATTGGTTTATAATTAGATTGAATTAATTAAATAAAATTAATCTCACCCTTCAAGTCAAGACAACCTCTGTGGTACGTAGTAAATCAATCTCCTTAAACCGAATATAAAGGGAAATGAATTCACACTTAATTTAAAGTGCCTACCATCTAAACAAAGACGGTCTATTCCGAAAAAGAAAAAGTTCCTTGTCGTGACAAAAGTATAATAATGAGCATTATAAAACTGAGTCGTTTTACACCATTTATGGTTTTATATATGATTTTTCAATGTAAAGACCTATCTGCATGAACTTTGACTTTCTATTAGCAATTGCATATTTCTTGGTTTACATTTAGCAGTCCTCAATGAAAGTTGATATTTTAAATTCAACACAACCGACAAAATTTAAATGTAAAAGACTATATGCAAGCAAAGGTCAAAGAGTAATCGAGGAAAGCAAGATTCAAGCGGTTAGGAGAAAAATGTATTCAGAGGAAAAAGACAAGACACTTGAGATACACACTTGACAAAGAACATGAAAAACCAAAACAGCACTTACACAAAGCATAAGTAATTGAGCAATGTGGACTGTACTGAAAACAAGAAGCATAGGACATGTGTCCTGGAAGGGAACACCCTCCACTTTCCCTTAGGGCTGCATATTGTATGTTACGTCCGGGGAAGACGAAAAAGAAAGGGAAAACAATTACAGGGTGAACAAATGGCTATTTACGTGCAGATGGATACACCATATCGATCAACATGTTAAGACGTACATGTGGCTTTATCTGATTATATGTATCAGGTGTCCAAGCAAACCCAAACTTGACAATTTAATCGGTTAATCAGTCGCATGCTGCTTGGTTTGAGGAGATAGACCTAGGGTAGAGAACACAACTAATTTGTATTCAGTATTTTACATCAATTTTAAGTAAACATCAAAGTAATTTGGACTGATTTTTTTCTGTATCAAATGAAAGCTTGATAGGCTTTAGTGAAATTGAATATGATACAAACATTTCACTTTTTTCAAAGTTATGTCCCTTACCCTAGGTCTTCCTCTTGATGACACATTAGAGTATTAAACATATAGATATTATTATGCATGTCAAACCATGAACGGTTAAATTCCAAAGTCAGGAGTGGGTAAAGTTTCAATATACAATGTAGTAGAATGAGCAACTTGATTAGGTTACATTTTAATGCTTCAAAATTTACAATTCTGAAAGGAAAATCAGGTTTGAAATGTATGATAATGCTGAAGCATAGAAAAAGAAATATGTTGTAATTTGTAGTTAGCAAATCTGAAGCAGGTATTACAACTTATTGTAAAAAAAGTTGTGTGAATTAATTGAATCATGAGTTACTTCACCAGATATGAACATGTTTGTACGATTATCGGTAAGATTAACAACATATATAGTATGGTATTCAGTGAGATGATCAATATATAAGGATGTGTATTTTATTTTAAAATTTGTTCATACATATCTAAAAATTTATGAATTTACCTCCTTCGAGATTTCATGACATGTACGAATACGATGGTAACATACAACAATGACTACACTGGAAAAATGCACTCGTCGTGAAATTGTTTACACGAAGATCCTTCACGATCGCAAGTATCTTGAAGAAGACGTCCAATTTATAACCGTACTTATTTTTGATAGGATTTGCAGCACATTCACATACTTCCGCTAATAACATATCATCATTCATTTTTTTCAGACATTACGATATTCTTCAATTTATTCAAACAATTATTCTACTCGGATATATTGAGTAATGTTTGACCTCCTTTATTTTTTTTTTTTTTTTGGTTATGTCTGCTGTACGACTGGGCATAAAAAAAGAAATTCAAACACCATGAAGAACTGTTGTCGAATATTAAATGAAAGAAGTGGCAAATTAAGCCTGATTATAAATTATTGCCTCTTAAAACACCTCCAGAGAACATAATGGACTATATATTATTATATAAGTGTCGTGATTGCTAAAGTCAAAATATGTCGAATGAAAAACCTTATTTATCCAAGAAATTATATTAAAAAATACAACGCAATTACAAATATCAGAGGTTAAATCACACTCATTTAAAGAACACTTACATTGATAAACTAACAACGACAAACAACATGAAAAACAAAATAATGTCGTGGTTTCGTTGATTTTGTTAACCACGAAATTTGTTTCTAAACGAAAAGGGAAGAATGAGGACCGATAAGGCCTTAGTCTGTCTACTGAAATAATCGGTAATAATTATCATAAACTCGGAAGGAAACTCAATGATAAAGTAAGTCATATCGAAAATTTCAATTTTATGCATTACGTTTGTAATTTAAAAAGTAACAATTTAGAAATGAATGCACAAAAACCCCATGGAAGGCTATTCAGTAAACAAAGTGTCATTTTTTGCTACTTAGTTTATAGATAGATCAAGCGTTAACCAAAACAAGTGTTGAAACGGATGCATTCATTTCAACATTTCCCACATCAATTTACTACTATCCGTAATCCATAACTTATAATGAAAAATCATCAATTTATTTTTTTTTCTTTTATATTTTAAACTTTGATTAAATTGTAAGTAATAATATGTTTATCAACAAGTGTGTGTGTGTGTGTGTGTGTGTGTGTGTGTGTGCTTATTATGTTTCAGCTATTGCACTCTATTTCGACTTCGGAAACGCTTTCGACAGCATTGATAGATCATCACTTTGGAAACTAATATACCATCATGGTATTCTATTAAAAAATACATAAAAATAATTAAATCGGCATATGAACCAAGCACATGCCAAGTTATTCACGCACAAAAACAAACACGCTTACTGAACCTTTCAACATTTTAACAGTGCGGTAGGAATACCTACTACCACCCTTCCTCTTTTTGTTGGCAGTGAACTGGGTAATGAAAACAACTACAGATTCACAATTCAGAGGTATACAGTGGACTTATCAAAACATCTCGAAGATCTGGACTTTGCAGACCATATAGCCCTCCTATCACAAATACATAAAGACCTTGAAATACATTATCAACATTTGAACAACAGGCTAAGAAGGTTGGACTCAAAATAAATTAGGGGAAACAAAGACTATGCCCATAAATGAGAAAAACACAACAAAATTCAACCAAGTGAAGAAGAATTAGAAGATGTAGATAGATTTAGTTACCCCACCTCTGATAACTATTAGTTGAAATCAACTAATCGGCGCTCCGTATTTTGATCACGTGAAGACGGTGTATTTCTGATACTCGGTCATTATTTTAGCAATATCCGGTCAGTAATCGTTTTTTTAGTTTACTACAACCAAAATGCGACCAAACGTTTTGCGTCGCTTACGGCAGATGATATATAAAAAACAAAATGATGCTGAATTCAAAGGAAACTATTAAAAGTAATCAAAAGATCGCACGATTACTCATTTGACGGAAACCGGCCAGGAAGACTATTTTGAAGAGTTTGAGCCAGTTCAATTGAATGATGTGTTGGACAAATGTTACATGAATGTACGGAAGCAGGACGACGGCGAACATTATAACGCTACCACGCTTGCACATACGCAACACGCCATAAACAGATATCTTTAGGGTGTTCCATTTAATCGTAAAATCAATATTATCAAGGACCCAGATTTTTTAGATGCTATTTGTTTTCTTTCAAAGCAGCCCTAGCAGAATTAAAATGTATCAGGAAGGGAAGAATCGACCACCACCCAGTTATCAATGAAACAGATAGTTGTAAACTATTTGACTCTGTTTATATGAAGACAAATTCACCTGAGGCCTTGTCAAATAAAGTGCAATTTGACATTCGATTATTTTTTGCCTTTAAGATCATCGAGGTTTCATGAAACTAGTATCTTCATGTTCCAATCGATGCATCATGTAATTGACATACAATAACATTTTTTTTATAGTTGATTTTATTCTCTGATATTCAGTCTAGTTATACTATTTTAAATTTGTCGCTCATTAAATTTGGTATTGAATCACTAAAGTCAAAACATGCAAGATTAGTGTGTTTAAATTTCTCTTTGAGTAGTATTTGGAAATGAAAATTACTAATTGGACCCTCCATATATCGCTCTTTTACATTATAAAAGTATTTTTTTAAATAGTGTCATAATAGATTCCGGTACCCAACCTCCGGTGTTTACCTTGAAGTCCCCCTTTAAATATAAATAGTGTCATAGGAGGTTCCGGTACCCACCCTCCATGGCCCGTTCTTCTATTGATTTACATGTAGAACATAAAAAAAGGGTTAGTTTATTGATGCAGTCATTTGCCTACAGTTCGTGTATTTATGGACCAGAATATTTTAATCTGGTTAAATTTGTTTCATCTTCTCCACTACTTTATCTATTTTATAGGTAATGAACACAATAGCTACTGGGTAGGACTAAATGACCGTCAGGATGAGGGCAACTTTACTTGGATCTCAGATAACACAACTGTAATATATTCTACCTGTAGAGAAAATATGCCGGATAATAATATAAAAGACTGCGTTCGACTGGCGGGTGAATTTGCACTCAAATTGGATGCCTTCCAATGTAACTACAAACGTTTCTTTGTGTGTGAAAAATAGAATATGACAATTCACTTTGTTTAAGTATTCCTTGAATCATTGGAATGAATTGCATAAGGAATCTTTCAATTCTATATTTAGCTCCTTTATATAATTTGTCAAAATGAATAATCTATAAAGATGTGCATTATCTGTACAACATATGTCTTTTTGTTTGTTTGGTTTTTTTGTTTGCTTGTTTCTTGTTTTTTGGTTTTTTTTTCTGTTTTGTATTTTTTTTTTTGTGCTTTTGTTTGTAAAGAATTATCAATAAGAAATTAGTATGTATATTGCATGCAACCTGCAAAGCGTTTTATTTGAGTTTACCTTCAAATTTGTTAAATAGCTAGTAGCAATATTATATTAATAGAATTGATTCTACAGTAAAGCATATAAGGAGGGTTAGTTTTTTTTTTTTTGTTTTTTTGTTTTTTTTTTTTTATTTTTGAATTGAATTTTTCTTAAGAGTGAAAATGTGTGCACATGGGTTTATGTTGCCATGCTCACCAAGGTTGTGTGATTAAACCATCCCTCAGGGGCCAAATGTGTACAATTTGGAAGTTTGTTTCAAAACCTTTAACTTAACCCCTTTATTGTGCCTCCCAAAGTGTCATACTGAATGAACATTCTTACAATATTAACAAATCTCAATTCCTTATTTACCCTTTTAAAGTCTTTGGTCTGCACATCAAATCAACAACATTGTCCTTATGTTAAGGGTTGCAAAATCTATATAAAGTTATGTGTATATATTTTTCATATACATGTACATGTACATCTATATTGATCATTTCAGCAAGCAGTTTCTTAACCAGCAAACATCTTTTATATTTGTTAAAACATTGTAATAGTAGCCTTAATTAGTTAATTTAAATTATGTTATCTAATCCTAATGCCATGAATCAAATCCAAATGGTTTTCCAATTTTTTCCCGCTAAAGAGAGTGTGAAAGTAGCCACAAATAGAATCGAAAGTAGTCCCAATATAAATGGCTTCCATTTTAATTCATTTTGAGTATTTTACTTATTATAATTAAGTGCAGTTTTAAGATTTACAACAATTTTCAATAGCAAAGAGTAACTTGCACTAGATACATGTTTTTAAATATTTTTGTTTATTTTTTTATAAATATGAACTTACAAAGATGTGTATTCAAAGGCAGCCTGGCATCTTTATATGCAAGAATTAAGGATTACAGTTACTGAAAAAAAAATGTTTTAAAATGGCCTAGAAAGCTTGTTCTAAATATGAAGAACATTTTGGTGTATGATATGGTGTTATTATGGCATACAATAATGATATATTGAACTTTCAGTTTTTGGTTTTCCTTTAGCGGAACCTTCAAAACTGTTGTATTCAGTGTGTACCTAGTGTGATTAGCTTTCACATGATACCCTGTTTTCATATACTGGCTTAAAAACACAACATATACAATGCATCTTATAAACTACTTTGTTTTTTACGAACAACTTTCTTGTATATGCAAGTGGCTGGTTCCCTTAATTATGGTATTATACTTATAACCGGAATATCTATAAAGTATTGTTTAGTATCTATAGTTACCTATTTTTTGTTTCTATTCGATTTATTATTAGCTGCATTATATACACGTAAGTGTAAATGAATTATTTTATCATTCTATTTTTATCAGAATCACTCTTCCTTCATTGTCTGTAATCTGATCAATCAGTTTGTAGTTAACTGATTTTTTTTAACTACAATAAGTAATAACCTGCCTCCATATTATTGTATAATTGTTATCTTCACTGAAATGTTCTTCTTTTAAGAAAGCGATCGCGCATTGGTGTGTCATAAATCATTCAATGACCATATTTCTTTGGTTTTTATTCAGTTTGTATTTAGGGAATGGATGTAATTGTTTTAATGAAATATTTTTTTGCGGATTACAGACTTCCGGTAAGGTATCTCTTCTAATTGATATTTCTTTTTACATGTCAACTTTTCCCGCCTTTTATTTGTAAGTGGCCTCCTTTTGAATTATATTTGAAAAGCTCGGGTATAGGAGTATTCATGCAGCAAGTTATATTCTCTTTAAATCTAATGCATAATATTTAGATACTTTTTTTATTCGCATGTTGCAGCATAACTTTACTGTACCATATGCATGTATATGTAAATGTGTGAATTGCGTAAAAAGTTTGTATTTTTGTAGTGGCATTTTTCTGTTTCATAAATACACATAACGGTATTGTTAGTAAGATACAGACTTTTTTGTATCGCGCTAGAACTCTAACAAATAGGCTTCTGGAACAGGGTTATGTTGCTACAAGATTGAAGTCATCACTACTGAAGTTTTATGGTCGTCATCATGAACTCGTGGATCGTTATGGTGTATCCATCAGCACCATGAAAACTGATATATTCAACGGATCATAGTTTTCCTTTCCTCGTTTGTCTACCCCGGACTTGACATTTTATGAGCAACTCGGCGAGGGGGTTTTAGAAAGGCAGAGGACGCTTACCCTACCGGTGCACCTGGTCCATGCTCCCAGTTTTTAGTGGAGTCCGAGTTGCTCATTTAATTTTGTTACTTTGTATGTATGATTTTAGATACTTTATGTTCTTTGTTGTGTATGTCTGTTTTCCATGTCTGGTCTTTGTCCCTGGATTACATTCTTTTGATTACCGCTATAAACCTGGTCCCTCTCTCTGTATATTTGGAAGACGAATTGGAATTATTTCTTACAAAGTATGAGAAATCTCTACCAAGAACTATATATTTGTATCTATGTGTACCATCTTTTTTGGAAAAAACAACGATTTATAATGTTTTTAAGTCGGGATTTTAACTAAAAATTCACAAAAAAATCTTGGGCCGTTCCAGAGGACTTGCTGTTAACTAACCACGGAAGTCGATAATTACAACAAACATTAAGCAAAAAAAAAAGACAAATCATGCAACTAATTTCGTCGATTCTCTGGAAGAATTAATCCCATTATGTGAGTATTTCATCTAATCAATAAACAATATATATATTTCTTTTAGATCAAAATGCGTTTAAGTGAAATGTCGTATGATATTTTAGACAGTTAAAAGCACGTTTCTGGTTATTATTCGGAGAATTGGACTGAGATATATGAGTCGCAAACACGCACATGATGTAAACAATGACAATTTTTACATTTAAAATATTTCATTTCAGACCATTAAGAACATTTCAGGTTTTTACCCACATTATCATAATAAACTATAAAAAATAAATGAAATTTATTGTCACAATAAGGTTTGCATATTATTTTTCCAACTGGAGAGAATGTTGTTAAACATTTTTTCGATTCAAAATGAAGTGGTCCTATTAATTTTGTGACTATGCAAGCTTTATTGAGCATGTAAAACTCTAAATTTAAACATAGAGCGTGGAGACATTGTTTAAATCAAGAATAAGATGAAGGGGCCGGGGATCTTTCATCCCATGAAATCTGTAGAAAACTTGGAAATGATAAATGGCGAGAAAACTCTCGCAGAAATTTAATTACCGCCGACGGATTACAGTTATGTGAATTTGTATTCACTAACCTAGGATATGAGAAATTAATTTTCCGATTCAATGTTTTTCACATACAAATAGATGTTTATAATAACATTGCCAGTCGTCCCATCTTAGTGAATATTTCCCCCATAGCCGTCCACAATCTTGGTTATTGGCATTGTTTGGCTCATTTCCGTTCCAATTGGAGTATCCAACAGAGGAGTTATCTGAGATCCATGTAAAGTTCCCCTCATTCTGGCGGTCACTGAGTCCTATCCAATAACTTTCTTTTACATTTCCTATACAATAAAAAAGCTGCGTGAAATATAAACAAAAAATTAAACGCAAGATGTTTGGAACAGAAAACACGAATCAAAGAACAAGTATAATTTTATAATGTAAACTAAAATAACAAACACAAAGCAAAGGAAAATGTTCAAATGAAGCAAATTACAAAATATAATTTAAACCGACAAACTTACTGAGGCACACAAGGCCATACTATGAAGGTGCTATATCTACATCAATGTCGTAGAACGGATATTTATGTATCATAAATGTAAAATCACCACCATTATAATACATTTTACTTTCAATTGTTTTTCTACGGCTCCATATTGTTATAAAATAACAGATAAAGTACTGTGATTGTCAGAACATGTATTATGTTTTATCCTGCAATGAGGTTATTTGTTAAACGAATAAAGGTATACTGTTATTTTTTTTTTTTTTTTTTTTTTTTTGTTGCTGTATCCATACATTAGCAGGTTATCGACTTTCGGGCTCCTCCCACTCACGTAATCAGCGGAACTACTTTTTTCTGGTATGCGTAAAGTAATCATAGCCGCCACCATAGATACCATATAAACAAATTGCGATTGCGTATCCGGTTAATCGTTTTTTGTTTATTTATTTTTATTTTTTTTTTTTTCGTTTACACCTGAATGAAATAAAAGATTTTATGTTAACCAAATAATAATTTTTTTTGTATTTTTTTCACCGTCATATATATGGCAAATCCCAAATCTCGTTCAAATTCATTATCAGTTTACAGACGACTTCACCCCCCCTGTCATTTAAGTCATGTCATGTCCCTATTATCTCACAATTGAAGAGCTGAAATACCATGATTTCCCGCCATATTTCTGCTTTTTACCTTTAGTAAAAAAAAAAGAAGTTCCGAATGAAAATGCTACAACTGGTACTTAATATGAGACTTACCACATTAAGTATTGAATCAGGGGGGAACCAGATATATGGCGGGAAATCATGGTATTTCAGCCCTTCAATTGTGAGGTACTAGGGATCATCTCAAAATATCCACAGAAACAAGACGGCGGATAAACAATACATTCAATGCAAAATTCTCGTAGAAAAAATAAATTTTGATTTTTTTCAATCTCGGAGGTAAGAACGAGAAGTAATTGTATGAAAGTTGTAGTACAGAACGACATGAATTAAATGGCAATTTTTTAAAGGAACTTATGAGTAATAAAAAAATAATCTAAAAAAAACTGCAAACAGGCTGAGGTGAATTCGAGTATAAACCCCAGGATAATGAATCAGAGGAACACTACATTATAGATCTGCCCATACAACTCTTCTTCAAAAATTTCAAACAAATATTTCAAATCCCAAAGAAAATAGTGCACAAATTTCACTCCTGAACTCTACTGCCATGTACCAAACAGAAACAAGTCAGCTTCCACCTTCCTCGCGAAATTAAAAACTTAAATGTTCTTAAAATCGACTTTACAACATTCAAAATATTTGTATTTATTGTTCATTTTACATATTTGTCTCTTGGAATTAAATAAATTTTGATGCATTGCTTTTTTTCTTCAAACAGCTTTGACAGATTATATGGTGCGGATTGAATTTCAATGTTTACTGAGTCATGCGACATGCGTATTAATTTTTTTCTTCGGGTTTAACGATCGGGGCTCCCCAGGGGATATGCATTTTAAAATTTTATTTTTAAAATGTACACACGCACAAAACTATTAATATAACAGGATAAAAACAATAAAGGTACATTGTCGAAAATTATTGAAGATATGTTTATTCGGCGGAGCCTCGCATTTCCTACCCGTTCAGTCGCCTCATCACATATCTTCAAACATTTTCGACACTGTACCTATATTGTATATATATTAAACACGTTTTTACATTTTTTTATGTATTTGTGTATATATAGAAAACCCCGGCAGTACTAAGTAATTCAGCAACATACAAATATATAGCAATGTTATTTAATTTACAACATCAAAAATGCATGCTGATGGATCAATACTGACCAATAAACTCATTTGGGATTCGACATAGTCCACCAATGAACATATTAATATCAATTGATAGACAGTGTATTACAAACTAGTTTGTTTCGGATAATCAAAGAAAGAATGAATAATACCAATTTATTGAATGTGTGATAACAATTTTAAAGTAATATTACTCTTACCTAAGATTTTAATGGTTTCAACAATAAGGTCATTTTCTTCTTTTGAACCAATATTTACGAGATTGGCCGACATATCTTGACATTTATTCTGCAAACATTTTTTGAGTTAGGTTATATAAATTTCACTATTTAATGCGTGTAACTGAAGTAAATATTTTTCTCGCTGCCTTTATTCTCTAGAGATAATGAATATTTACATTTAAAAAATAAAATAAGATGAAAACCCGTTTCTGTAACGGAATAACACTTAGCTTTAGCAAAAGTAAAAACAAAAATGAAAATGTTTTCGACGTGACGGTGAACGAATTAAGGAGTTTTCCCATTCAAATACCTTGTTGCCGGAAGCCATACGCAGTCACGCGTAATTTCAACAGTGTTTCTTTTTCAAAAAATGAAATGTATTGTTTTTTTGTTTTTTTGTTTTTGTTTTTTTTTTAGTTAGGATATTCATATCTTGAAGATACAAACATTAACTATATACTGTGCTTCTTTTTCAGTTTTGGTATCTTAATAGGCGAGTATCGAACAATGGATTGTGAGTTTATTAAAGCACCTACCTAACATACGGATATATTATTTATCTTTGAAAAGGTTTTTTTTTGTCGAATTCTCAGAATTGTTTGGTCGTAAACATGGGAAGTGGTCACATTTTTTTTAAACTGCAAAAAAACACGAAAATGATTATTTCAATATCAAATAACATTTAAAGATGAACGTCGTTAAAAAAGGAACCATATTTTAAAAGAATATCAAAAATATTTTGTATTCAAGTTAAATGTTACCTTAATTCAATTTTAAAGTTACTTTTCAAAAATCCTCTAGAATTAAAGAAAAAAACGCACAATTTTGTAAAAAAATATATATAAATTTTGGGGGTTTCTAAATCAAACGACATTGCCTTATAAACATGAAAAATTTATGTTTTCGTCTAAAGAACATCTTTAACTATTTTTTCAATGTAATATCGTGGTTATTTCGTCCCTTTATTGGAAGAAATGCTGTTTTTTAAAACGCAATAACGCGGGAGAAGGTATTTTAAAAAGCGTCAACTTTTGCGTATTACAATTGAAGAAACTTGTTTATTATATCCAACGCAAAGTTGCAAAGCTTTGGTATTTTAATCCCTTCAAGTGTCAGTCCAAACGTCCATTCCGTCGTCCGTCCGAACAAGTGTAGGCCATGTTGTGTTTTACTTTCCCTCGGATATGTAGGCAAAAATATTTTTAATGCTCCAATGAGAGAGAACGGCTTATGAAACTGTAAAAAGTTGTATGCGGCATGTTAAAACACTTTCAGGTATTTCAAGGTATTCTTGTTACCTAATACAATGTCCAAAAAAAAAACAGATTCAGAGAGCTAAACAGGAGTGGCTGCATACATCTACTAACCGATATTAAAGACACCTATTACCCACGTCTCTCCTAATGATGTAATAAGACACGACAGAGTATAAAAGTCAACAAATTGCAGAATGTGTAACTGAAAATCAAACATGTATGCATATAAAATTGTCAACACGTCTGTCCGCATATATCACATCTCGTCATTGGTTCATAGCTTGATTTACAACATGATAAGTTATATTGATGTTGCATTAATGCTAGTTGAACACAGTCCAGAAAGAATTAGCTGTCTATTGATAGTAGATAATTTAACATGGTTGCCCAACAAAATTCCTTGGTAAATTTCTAATGAAATACCATGTAATCAGAGGTATTGCAATGAAACGGGAACATTCCAATAGCTTAGAAAAAAATCATAGTCGTCATGAACAAGATCAGCTCTTTGCTTGGGTTGTATCAGTACTAAGCGTGGACATTTGTTTGTCTGTCTATTGGCCTGGCTAGCATCAAGACCCTGTCGATAAAGAAGGCAAAGACTGCGAGAAAACAACTTCTTGGTACAAAGTTCGACCATGATTCACATCAACAACTTTTTTTTGTCCCCAAGAAAGATTTGAAGTCTAATAAACGTATTTAGAGGATTTTTCTGTTTGCATAAATAATTTGTACTTTTCCACCGTATAAATTAAATAAGTGCCGCGAATTGTACACAAACATATTATCATTTGATTTTTTTTTTCAATTCTACATGTGTCACGCTAAGGGTACACTATTTTGAAATGCAAATGAAAACGATGGATTACGATCTTTATGAATTTTCTTTAACATAAAAGTAAGACAACCAATCGTGTAAGGTCTTAGATTTAACTGTTTATGGAAAATTTGAGATTGAAAGTTTCGTTTACTTGAATGAATCCTGTAATAACTTTTGATATACCCGATTTTGTTTGAAAGAGTAATTAAGACAAACCAAGGTTATAGCGGTAATCAAAAGAATGTAATCCAGAGACAAAGACCAGACATGGAAAACAGACATACACAACATGGAACATAGAGTAACTAAAATCATGCATACAAAGTAACAAAAGCAAATGAGCAACTCGGACTCCACTAAAATCTGGGAGCATGGACCAGCTGCACCGGTAGGCCAAGCAATTTCATAAAATGCATCAAATTCAATATGTAACATTCTATATGTGCGCGTGCCTTAAAGCACTTATAGAAGTGGTGAATATTTTAGCCATTGATGCGCGGTTAGATTCTGCTGTGTCACAATTTGGCATATGAGTCAACGATGCCAGTTTATGGGATTTCCTATAACTTTTGGAGGCGATGATGCATTCAACTGGACTGAAACTCAATCATTATAGGTAAATATTTTTTCCAAGAATATTCCAATTTACACAATGAATAAAACGAGGCGGGATAAACATGAAATAAGTCCAGAAGGCAGCACCATCGCCATTTATTTTAAAGGCTTGCAAAAAATATTGATTAGCATCATTGATCTTCATTTAGTGTATTAATCGCTTAAATGTATTCGAAATATGAATAAAAAAGACTAATGAAAGTTCAAATAGATTATTTCGATAAGAAAAGTCGGCAATAATGTCGTTGCAATTGATTATTTATGTTTTAATATTATTTTATTAAGATTTTCTACATTTATGACAATTTTCCTTCTTTCAATCATGAAAAGAATTTATAAGACATATTGGGTTGATTGTCTTTGATCCCCCGAGATATTTAAGAAACGTGACCATGGGAAACTTTTACGACCAATCAAATCTTATGCTGTGAAGACTTTTCTTTCAATCCATACAAAAAATAGCCATATGTTAGGTATGTGTATTAAAAACCTTAACGGGAGCCCTTTTTACTATTGGCGCTTGCCTGTAAGTGTTTACACTTATCGAATGGTTTATAAGTAATGAGACAGCACGAATATACCTAGTTTAAAAATGGACTCACCGACCGCCGCGCCAAAAAGATGGCTTGACAAAATAATAATTTTTGGACAAATTTCGCATGTTAATTAGAAAACGTGGTTGCAGGATAAAAAAAACACATGAACATTGCCGAATATATCAATGATGTTTAGTTGTACTCGCTTCGAAGCGATAAGCTCGGGAAACCCTCGAAATCTTATTGTTCCTAAAGCTTGTCAAATAAATTTGATATTTTAGCAATATATTGTATATTTATGTTAGATTCAATGGAAATCGTCAATATGGAAATATATCTACTTCGTACTTGAGCAGATTCCCAGGAAAGTTTTTCTTCGGCAAAATAGTAGCATTGACGGAACAGCCATTTCCACTTATTACCGCAGGCAATTGATGAAATGAGAACTAAAAAAATAAATATTCATGAATTCGCAATCACATGCGTCACATCTTTGTTTGAATCAATTTAGTAACAAAATAGACTTGCAGTCATTTTTTTTTTTCAAAGTTTATTCTCACTTGATTGATTTGAAGTATTATTCTAGTATTCAACAAACGACGTAGAAAAGAATGTTATCATCCAGATTTATACATCGAAACTAAGTACAGTACTGTGATTTTATTCGTGGCCCTTTTTTTAACTTAAAAAATCTAAAAACAACATTTGCTTATTAAACAATACTTTTGAAGATAATTACGTTATTAAAAAATTATACCAGCGATATAAAAATGCAATTTAACTGGGTTTTTTTTTAAGCCCTAACATTTTATAGGACTTGACTTAAAAACGAATTTGATAAGTGCTCGGTACTTTTGTTGCTAACCTTATCTTGTAATGAATGCATTTAATAACAAAAGTTATAAATGCAATAACAACCGTAGGATAGATATTCAAAACAAGATAACATAAAAGCCAAAAATATATAGTTTAAAACTAAAATCCATGTTATAGCAAACGAAATTTTCAAGCTCCTCGCAGCAGATGTTCCTTTCCTCTCTTACTTACCGCTGCAGACAGGTCATTCGAAATTATTGGATATTATCCAAAGATAAAGACGCGTAAAATCAGTATTTTTTTCAGATTTTTCAATTTTTTGCACTTATTTAGAGGGTTTGTTGCAGCTTTTAGAGTGCATTTCGAACGTCAGACGCTGTTCGGAGCTTGGAAATTGTTAGAAAATTTTTAACAAGTTTTCAACTTACCGGGAATTGATTCCCGTATATTTCTTATTGTTTCTTCTTGTTCCTTTATTTTGTCAGTAAGAATTATTTTTTCTTTATCGTAATTGTCAAATCTTTGTTTCAGAAGTATCATTTCTGAGAGAAAAAAAAATATTGATTATATACCATATAACACTGTTTAAAGCTAAAATCTGTCTGTGATACAATTGTCGTGGGGTTCTGTTTTACTTTTGTTCCTTAACATTTGAACATAAAAAAAAATATCTTTATTTATATGTGCATTTCAAAACGATGACTATTCCAACGTCGGTCATACCTAAACCACTGAGGATTTCTTACTTGTATTTCACAAGTAGAACCTATTTGGTTTCTTATCTCAATAGTTTGGGTTTTTAATACTTCTTGTATACAATCATTTTTTTGGATTGAGATCTTCCTATATGTTCGATTCCAATGCTGCTGATGCAAGGTTATTTTTTGAAACAAGCGTACAGAATATCACAGTTTGCCGTTTATGTATTTTGGTATAATACATATTTAAACAATAACGCCGAGATCAAGCACGTTTGGTATTCGATGTTCGATTTTTGACATTCAAACTTTTCTATATCAAACTGAATATCAAACGGTAAAGTTTTATCATTTGAAAATAATTTGATATTCATTTACGGTTTTTCTGTTTCATATTTGTTTGATATTCGTTTCTAAGTTAACTATTGATTATCAAACTAAATATTAAACGTGATTTTATTGTCCAATATTTATTTGACGTTTATTCCCGGATTATAGATTGAATATAAAACGAATTTGAATATCGACTTGAATATCAAACTGTGGTATTTTTGGTCTGTTTAATATTCGTTTGAAATACTTCACCGGATTTTATAATGAATATAGGTCGGATTGGAATATCAGCAGGATTTCTAGTCAGGAAGATATTGGTTTGCCAGTCGTTTCCGGGTTTTAAATTGAATATAAAACGGTAATGAATACCATATTTACAATCGAACAAGATTGTTTCAATTCGATATCCGTCTGAAATTCGTTTCTCTGTTATATATTGAATGTTGAGCGGGTTCGAAAATTTTATTAAACTGGAGTTTCAGTTTCAGTCAGTCCGATATTCTTTTTACTTTCATTTCCAAGTTATATATTAAATATAGCAGGGAATAGAGTATCAATTGTAGTCAGGTCGATATTAGTTTGAGATTCCTTTATAGGTTATAAATTGAATATAGAACGGTTATGAATATCAAATTGAATATCAAACTGATGTTTTTAGTCAGTCCGATATTCGATTGACATTCATTTCCGAGTAATATATTAAATATAGAACGGATTAGAATATCATATTGGAAAATAAACAGGATTCTTTGTTTGTTCGATGCTCGTTTGATATTCGTTTTCGGGTTATCTACTGAATATAGGTAGGATATGAAAGAGTAATCAAGGGAACCAAGGTTATAGTGGTAATCAAAAGAATGTAATCCAGGGATAAAGACCAGACATGGAAAACACATACACAACAAAGAACATAAAGTAACTAAAATCATACATACAAAGTAACAAAAGTAAATGAGCAACTCGGACTCCACTAAAAACTGGGAGCATGGACCAGGTACACCGGTAGGGTAAGCGTCCTCTGCTTTTCTAGAAACACCCGCCGAGTTATTCATAAAAAGTCAAGTCCGGATAGACAAACGAGGAAAGGTAAACTATTACCCGTTGAATAAATCAGTTTTCATGGTGCTGATGGACACATCATAACGATCCATGATGATGACCATATAACTTATGTAGTGATGACTTCAATCTTGTAGCAACATAACCCTGTTCCAGAAGCCTATTTGTTAGAGTTCTAGCGCGATACAAAAAGTCTGCGTGGTTTCGGCAAGCTCTGGCATAACGTATAAGTTAAAGTTTACATTCTTCAGGCTAACAAGAAATAGACACAAAACGAATTTCCAAAGGTAAAATTTTACCGTTTGATATTTAGTTTGATATTGAAAAAAAATGAATGTCGAATATCAAATATCACCAAGTACTTGATCTCGGTTACAATACCTGATATGTTATCTGTTACATTTCTTCGTTTTCCTTCAATTATCTCTAGTTTCTGCATCGTAGATGTGATATCTGTGAAAATAAACATACTGGAGATTTGCTTTATACATGTAATACAAAAGACACTTTCGTTGACAATGTCATGCTTCCAAACAAAAATCATCTTATTTGGTTTGTATTTAATAGAAGGAATCTTCATAAAACAACAATATCAAAATAAAGATTTCATTGTGGTTTTTGTATATGGTATATTTAAACAGCAGATAGCGCAATGCTGCGATACAATTATTAATGCATATTCATCTGCAATTTTCTAACAATATACCATCCTAATTTCCAAGTGCCATTATCCTCATTCCTCCATTGACGTATACGTTAATTTCCAACAAAACTCCCAATTGTCGTTGTTATAATATTGTATTTTGTACTAAAATTTTTATACTTTTAGAATTTTCAATGATTTAGTTTTAATTCATACATGTATTTAAATTCAAAATATCTTTTATATAAATATGCATCGAAAATAAGTTTGGTGTATATGTCAAAGAGACAACAACACCACTGGAATGAAAATGTCTAGCCAAGGCTTCCCACTTGTGATCAATGAAACACGAGGATACCCTGGCACCACAGGGCAGGCTGCAGCTGACCAAAAAACATCAGTATAAACAGGTACAACGAAAAAGGTTGCCCCTATTTACTTTAACATAAAAAAATCACTAAAGGTAAAAACGAAACAAGACCTTTTTTCATGATTGAATTTCCCAATCTCCCCATACGCAATCCCAATTTTTACCCTCCCTATACACATATACCATGGAATGGGATGTTTACCCAATACAGGTTTTTGGAACTTCACTAGTATAATTCTATTCCTTTAGGTGTCAGTATTACAGCAGGATCGCACACTTGCATACTGAAAATAAAAAAATGATGGAACAGACCAAAAACCCTCATCTTCAGGAAATTGATTTTGATAAGACATTTAATACCTGAGAGTATGTCTGTCAAATTTCTGTGTTTGCCTTCCATTGTGTATAGTTTCTTCTGTATCTTTGGGAACGTATCTATAAAAACGTGTTGTAAAGCAAACTTATTATGCAGTTAATGACTTGCTAATCTTAACGAAAACAGGAATAGGGAGAAGTATTTGTCCAAAATTTATGTCAAATTTCTAATGCTGGACAGTAAATTTTTCGAAATGAAGCAAAAATATTATTACTTGATTATTGCAAAATCTTAAAACACGTGGATGTTTAATCGCTATACAAATACACAGGATTATTTGTCTCCATTTAACTTAGTGATGAACTTCATACCTATTTCCAGTCTGACGTATAGTGCACCGGCAGTACAAACCAACAGCACAGAGATCACAACAGTTGTTGTAAAATATCTTCTGACTTTTGACTTTGATTGTGTTTGTGTTGCTAGGTCAACCAGTCCTCTTTGTTTTCTACTTGTCTCTAATGTGTCATAATGATTTTCATGCAAATCAGTTTCGATAAAAGAAGTTTCATAGGCAGGCTCAGTGTCGTCAACTTGCATGGCGGTTTAAATCTACATCAATGATTGAATCAACGTCATTTATAACAACATTAGGATGAAAACATTTAAATATCACACTGCGGGCTTCAGAATATAAGTGAGACAAATAATGCAAGTCTACATAAATGCCTTTTCAAAAATGGTCATAAAAGTCTAGATATTTCGAGTTGTTTTACATACTGAAAAAACTACGCGCAGAATCGCCTTAGATGAAACAAAAAATTGCTCATGGATGTATAAAATGTCTCTGCCTTACATTTCCTCGGTAATGACTTTTTAAATGGTTTTGTTTTCGCAACACCAGATATTTTTTTTTTCAACGAACAAAAACGACATTTACTGTAGTAATCGTTAATTGTAATTAACATGTATTATTCCCTTCAGTAGTGTAAAAAATGTATGAATGTGAACTCGCTTTTAAAATGTTTGTATGAAGCAATTGCAGTTTGATACCATCAAGTGTTCACATTTGCCACTTAAACTTATACCATTTCATTGTTTCACTAATAAAGTTAATGTATATATTATTTTAGCGTCTACCTGCGTGTCTGAAATTTGACATGATGTATGTCTCGTTTTGTACTTCTTCATAAAACATTATTTCACGCTTCCGATTTCGATCAAATCAATATTGTTCAATACATTCTTGTGGCAGTATGATGTCTTACTAGACATAAAACACAAAACATAACTTCAAATTTCGTTTTTAGGAAGTAGACCTAGGGTAAGGTACATAACTCCTGAAATAACTGATATGTTTGTATCATATTAAATGTCACCAAAACCTTTCAAGCTTTCCTTTGAAACAGAATGAAATGAATCCAAGTTACTTTGATGCTTACATGAGATTGTTGTAAAATGATGAATGCAAACCTTCCAATGGTTTGGTACAGTTGCTTCCCTTAGCCTTGGTCTACCTCCTTAAATAAAACCATATAACAAGAATATTTTTCAAAAGATTTGGCACATGAAATGTAACAATCAATAATAAGTAATGGTCTGAAAAAAAGTATAAAGAGTTTAACTTGTGAATTGGTATATCATCATATGAAAATATAATCATTTTTACATAAATTTCTGATACACTTTATGACTTCGGCTTCGTGTATGTTGTTTTGTTTTAATATATATACCCAACTACTTTCTTATATTTAATCGTATCCGTCGCATGATAGATTATAGAAAAAATCCTGCATCCAATTTGAGCAATTGCGGTCTCATGATACACACAGCCCCATTTCAAGCCTTCGAAAAGATAGCGAGAAACCCAAAGAAACTAGCTACAGGACAATAACTACCAGCAACACAAAACGGCGTAAAAGACATTATTTTAAACTTCAGTACATTCCTTGTTACATTTATTCAATTTAGTTTTAGAATTATCATCTAAAAATAGAACTTGATTAATATTGTTGTTAATGATTAAGACGGTTTTGAATTTCATTTTTAAATTTTCTGGAAATTATGATAAAAATTTTTAAACAAATTTAAAATAATAAAATACATTTGGTAGCAGTAATTTACCAACACGGCACCATCTTCTTTTAGTTAACCAATCAATAAAACTATAACACCATGCATTATTGAGTCTTCATTTTTCATTTAGAAGTATTGGTTTCTAATTAGATTGAATTAATTAAATAAAATTAATCTCACCCTTCAAGTCAAGAAAAACTCTGTGGTACGTGGTAAATCAATCTCCTTAAACCGTATATATAAAAACGGAAATGAATTCAAACTTAATTTAAAGTGCCTACCATCTAAACAAAGACGGTCTATTCCGAAAAAGAAAAACTTCCTTGTCGTGACAAAAATATAATAATGAGTATTATAAAACTGAGTCGTTCTATACCATCTACGGTTTTATTTATATATTTTTGTCAATGTAAGGACCTATCAGCATGAACTTCGACTTTCTAATAGCAATAGCATATTTCTTGGTTTACATTTCGCAGTCCTCTATGAAAGTTTGATATTTTAAACCCAACACCACCTATAAAATTTAAATGTTAAAGACCTACTTCCGGGGAAGACGAAAAAGGAATCGAAAACAATTACATGGTGGACAAATAAATATTTATGGTGAAGATAGATACACTATATCGATCAACATGTTAAATGTTTAGATGACATGAAACTCTATCTGGTTATATGTGTCAGGTGTCCAAGCAAACCCAAACTTGACAATTTAATCAGTTAAACAGTTGCATACTGCTTGGTTTGAGGAGGTAGACCTAGGGTAGGAGACACAACTAGTTTGTATTCAGTATGTTACATCAATTTCAAGTAAATATCAAAGTAACTTGGATTGATTTTATTCTGTTTCAAATGAAAGCTTGATAGGCTTTGGTGAAATTGAATATGATACAAACATATCACTGTTTTCAGGAGTTATGTCCCTAACCCTAGGTCTTATGACACATTACAGTATTAAACATATAAATATTATTATACATGTCAAACCATGAGCGGTTCAATTCCAGAGTCAGGAGAGGGTAAAATGCCAATATACAATGTAGTAGAATGAGCCATTTGGTGAGATTAGGTTACCTTTTAATGCTTCAAAATTTATAATTCTGATAGGAAAATCAGGTTTGAAATATATGATAATGCTGAAGTATAGAAAAAGAAATATGTTGTAATTTGTAGTTAGCAAATCTGAGCAAGTCATTTTGCATATTAGAAGTATTGGCTTATAATTAGATGGAATAATTTAAATAAAAGTAATCTGATCCTTCAAGTCAATTTTTAGACAAAATCTGTGGTATGTGGTAAACCAATCTCCTTAAACCGTATATATAAAAACGGAAATGAATTCAAACTTAATTTAAAGTGCCTACCACGTAAACAAAAACGTTCCTTTCCGAAAAAGAAAAATTTCCTTGTCTTGACAATTACAGGATGAACAAATTGATATTTATGGTGCAGATGGATACATCATATCGATCAACATGTTGAGACGTACATGTAATTATCTGGTTATATGTGTCAGGTGTCCAAGCAAACCTAAACTTGACAATTTAATCAGTCGTATGCTGCATGGTTTGAGGTGATAGACCTAGGGTAGAGGCACAACTAGTTTGTATTCAGTATGTTACATCAATTTCAAGTAAACATCAAAGTAACTTGAATTGATTTCATACTGTTTCAAATGAAAGCTTGATATACTTTGGTGAAATTGAATATGATACAAACATATCACTGTTTTCTGGAGTTATGTCCCTAACCCTATTGAAATAAATTTTAGTCAATAAAGCATTTAGGAATTTAAAAACTGAGGGTTGGATCAGTGGTTTAGCTAAATAAGAAATCATAAGGGTGCCAAAAATTGAAATGAAGTACATATGCTTAACAAATGGGAATGTTTGTTTCTTACTAATAAGAAAGCAACCTAAAAAATTGCGATTGCATTAAATGTATAGATCCGATAAAACATTTCGACTTTGACCCACAACATTTCCTTTTTTCCACAAAACAATTAATTCATAAATAGTGTGTCAAATCTTTTACGAGCACCAATTAATTCGGAATATCTGACGCATTATGGTACTATGTTGGTAGTCTAAGAAGAAAATTGATGCTATTTTTATGATTTTCCATTTGTCCGTTTCACCCTTTCGCTATACCGGTAATTTAATCAGTTAAACAGTTGCATACTGCTTGGTTTGAGGAGGTAGACCTAGGGTAGGGGACACAACTAGTTTGTATTCAGTATGTTACATCAATTTCAAGTAAACATCAAAGTAACTTGGATTGATTTTATTCTGTTTCAAATGAAAGCTTGATAGGCTTTGGTGAAATTGAATATGATACAAACATATCACTGTTTTCAGGAGTTATGTCCCTAACCCTAGGTCTTATGACACATTACAGTATTAAACATATAAATATTATTATACATGTCAAACCATGAGCGGTTCAATTCCAGAGTCAGGAGAGGGTAAAATGCCAATATACAATGTAGTAGAATGAGCCATTTGGTGAGATTAGGTTACCTTTTAATGCTTCAAAATTTATAATTCTGATAGGAAAATCAGGTTTGAAATATATGATAATGCTGAAGTATAGAAAAAGAAATATGTTGTAATTTGTAGTTAGCAAATCTGAGCAAGTCATTTTGCATATTAGAAGTATTGGCTTATAATTAGATGGAATAATTTAAATAAAAGTAATCTGATCCTTCAAGTCAATTTTTAGACAAAATCTGTGGTATGTGGTAAACCAATCTCCTTAAACCGTATATATAAAAACGGAAATGAATTCAAACTTAATTTAAAGTGCCTACCACGTAAACAAAAACGTTCCTTTCCGAAAAAGAAAAATTTCCTTGTCTTGACAATTACAGGATGAACAAATTGATATTTATGGTGCAGATGGATACATCATATCGATCAACATGTTGAGACGTACATGTAATTATCTGGTTATATGTGTCAGGTGTCCAAGCAAACCTAAACTTGACAATTTAATCAGTCGTATGCTGCATGGTTTGAGGTGATAGACCTAGGGTAGAGGCACAACTAGTTTGTATTCAGTATGTTACATCAATTTCAAGTAAACATCAAAGTAACTTGAATTGATTTCATACTGTTTCAAATGAAAGCTTGATATACTTTGGTGAAATTGAATATGATACAAACATATCACTGTTTTCTGGAGTTATGTCCCTAACCCTATTGAAATAAATTTTAGTCAATAAAGCATTTAGGAATTTAAAAACTGAGGGTTGGATCAGTGGTTTAGCTAAATAAGAAATCATAAGGGTGCCAAAAATTGAAATGAAGTACATATGCTTAACAAATGGGAATGTTTGTTTCTTACTAATAAGAAAGCAACCTAAAAAATTGCGATTGCATTAAATGTATAGATCCGATAAAACATTTCGACTTTGACCCACAACATTTCCTTTTTTCCACAAAACAATTAATTCATAAATAGTGTGTCAAATCTTTTACGAGCACCAATTAATTCGGAATATCTGACGCATTATGGTACTATGTTGGTAGTCTAAGAAGAAAATTGATGCTATTTTTATGATTTTCCATTTGTCCGTTTCACCCTTTCGCTATACCGGTAATTTAATCAGTTAAACAGTTGCATACTGCTTGGTTTGAGGAGGTAGACCTAGGGTAGGGGACACAACTAGTTTGTATTCAGTATGTTACATCAATTTCAAGTAAACATCAAAGTAACTTGGATTGATTTTATTCTGTTTCAAATGAAAGCTTGATAGGCTTTGGTGAAATTGAATATGATACAAACATATCACTGTTTTCAGGAGTTATGTCCCTAACCCTAGGTCTTATGACACATTACAGTATTAAACATATAAATATTATTATACATGTCAAACCATGAGCGGTTCAATTCCAGAGTCAGGAGAGGGTAAAATGCCAATATACAATGTAGTAGAATGAGCCATTTGGTGAGATTAGGTTACCTTTTAATGCTTCAAAATTTATAATTCTGATAGGAAAATCAGGTTTGAAATATATGATAATGCTGAAGTATAGAAAAAGAAATATGTTGTAATTTGTAGTTAGCAAATCTGAGCAAGTCATTTTGCATATTAGAAGTATTGGCTTATAATTAGATGGAATAATTTAAATAAAAGTAATCTGATCCTTCAAGTCAATTTTTTAGACAAAATCTGTGGTATGTGGTAAACCAATCTCCTTAAACCGTATATATAAAAACGGAAATGAATTCAAACTTAATTTAAAGTGCCTACCACGTAAACAAAAACGTTCCTTTCCGAAAAAGAAAAATTTCCTTGTCTTGACAATTACAGGATGAACAAATTGATATTTATGGTGCAGATGGATACATCATATCGATCAACATGTTGAGACGTACATGTAATTATCTGGTTATATGTGTCAGGTGTCCAAGCAAACCTAAACTTGACAATTTAATCAGTCGTATGCTGCATGGTTTGAGGTGATAGACCTAGGGTAGAGGCACAACTAGTTTGTATTCAGTATGTTACATCAATTTCAAGTAAACATCAAAGTAACTTGAATTGATTTCATACTGTTTCAAATGAAAGCTTGATATACTTTGGTGAAATTGAATATGATACAAACATATCACTGTTTTCTGGAGTTATGTCCCTAACCCTATTGAAATAAATTTTAGTCAATAAAGCATTTAGGAATTTAAAAACTGAGGGTTGGATCAGTGGTTTAGCTAAATAAGAAATCATAAGGGTGCCAAAAATTGAAATGAAGTACATATGCTTAACAAATGGGAATGTTTGTTTCTTACTAATAAGAAAGCAACCTAAAAAATTGCGATTGCATTAAATGTATAGATCCGATAAAACATTTCGACTTTGACCCACAACATTTCCTTTTTTCCACAAAACAATTAATTCATAAATAGTGTGTCAAATCTTTTACGAGCACCAATTAATTCGGAATATCTGACGCATTATGGTACTATGTTGGTAGTCTAAGAAGAAAATTGATGCTATTTTTATGATTTTCCATTTGTCCGTTTCACCCTTTCGCTATACCGGTAATTTAATCAGTTAAACAGTTGCATACTGCTTGGTTTGAGGAGGTAGACCTAGGGTAGGGGACACAACTAATTTGTATTCAGTATGTTACATCAATTTCAAGTAAACATCAAAGTAACTTGGATTGATTTTATTCTGTTTCAAATGAAAGCTTGATAGGCTTTGGTGAAATTGAATATGATACAAACATATCACTGTTTTCAGGAGTTATGTCCCTAACCCTAGGTCTTATGACACATTACAGTATTAAACATATAAATATTATTATACATGTCAAACCATGAGCGGTTCAATTCCAAAGTCAGGAGAGGGTAAAATGCCAATATACAATGTAGTAGAATGAGCCATTTGGTGAGATTAGGTTACCTTTTAATGCTTCAAAATTTATAATTCTGATAGGAAAATCAGGTTTGAAATATATGATAATGCTGAAGTATAGAAAAAGAAATATGTTGTAATTTGTAGTTAGCAAATCTGAGCAAGTCATTTTGCATATTAGAAGTATTGGCTTATAATTAGATGGAATAATTTAAATAAAAGTAATCTGATCCTTCAAGTCAATTTTTTAGACAAAATCTGTGGTATGTGGTAAACCAATCTCCTTAAACCGTATATATAAAAACGGAAATGAATTCAAACTTAATTTAAAGTGCCTACCACGTAAACAAAAACGTTCCTTTCCGAAAAAGAAAAATTTCCTTGTCTTGACAATTACAGGATGAACAAATTGATATTTATGGTGCAGATGGATACATCATATCGATCAACATGTTGAGACGTACATGTAATTATCTGGTTATATGTGTCAGGTGTCCAAGCAAACCTAAACTTGACAATTTAATCAGTCGTATGCTGCATGGTTTGAGGTGATAGACCTAGGGTAGAGGCACAACTAGTTTGTATTCAGTATGTTACATCAATTTCAAGTAAACATCAAAGTAACTTGAATTGATTTCATACTGTTTCAAATGAAAGCTTGATATACTTTGGTGAAATTGAATATGATACAAACATATCACTGTTTTCTGGAGTTATGTCCCTAACCCTATTGAAATAAATTTTAGTCAATAAAGCATTTAGGAATTTAAAAACTGAGGGTTGGATCAGTGGTTTAGCTAAATAAGAAATCATAAGGGTGCCAAAAATTGAAATGAAGTACATATGCTTAACAAATGGGAATGTTTGTTTCTTACTAATAAGAAAGCAACCTAAAAAATTGCGATTGCATTAAATGTATAGATCCGATAAAACATTTCGACTTTGACCCACAACATTTCCTTTTTTCCACAAAACAATTAATTCATAAATAGTGTGTCAAATCTTTTACGAGCACCAATTAATTCGGAATATCTGACGCATTATGGTACTATGTTGGTAGTCTAAGAAGAAAATTGATGCTGTTTTTATGATTTTCCATTTGTCCGTTTCACCCTTTCGCTATACCGGTAATTCATTTTTTGTACTCCGTGAAGAACAGGGACTCGAAATAATTAAATTAGGACTAAAGTAATATAATGTACTGCAAATTTTATTTGCAATTACAACTGTCTAATATACGATAATTCCGAACCTTATCTCATAATGATTGATTGATTGTTGGGGTTTAACCCCAAAGCAGAACTATTTTAGCTATATTCAGGCAATGAACATGAAATGGATGATAAAATGATGATGAAATGAAAAATTGGATGGGACACAAGGGTAATGCGGTCGACAAATTTTGATTGCCACTGGGAAATAGGGAGAGGTGGGTGGGGTCGGGCAAGTTGGACTACTGTGGCGTAGCTCTATGGTTCCTCCTCCGGAAGAATACAACAGAAGCGTTTTTTAACGTGCGATGAACGTGGCACCACTATAGTTTCCGGTCAGGTTTTCCGAATTATGTCGTGACGACCCCTGCATGTAGCGTGCCAGGGTTACCCCAATGCACTACCTGGGACATACAACCCAGTTGCTCTGTGGACAGGGCGGCCTAGCCCCCACCCCCCTCCCCCTGGCCATGGTTTTGAAAACTATTTAGTCGCCTTCAACGACAAGCTTAGCGCTGCTTCGGGCTTATTCTTTTAGAGCCAAACTAACGAAGTCCCCTACTTTGTTTTAGTTCATTTGAAACAAAAAAATATTCCAATATGAAATATGGTAGGTTGGTAAACAAAGGGGTATAACTATTCGCTATCGTCAATGCTATTTCCCAAGAGGCCGGAGCAAATTAATTGACATGTCTTCTCTTTTCCGTCAAGATATTCTTACATGTATAACCTGCCAGGCTTCAAATCAAAAGCTATCCCAGTATCCATTCACAAACTGTATATTCACAATAGGTCTGTGTGAAGGATACGAGTTTCCCTACCAGAATGTGCAATACCTTTACTCGCTTTGAGTTTACGACATATTAACCCTGCTAAGTACCTAATCTTTCGACACATGGGTACTGTTAAAAAAAGTATTCCTAGTCCATAAGCTTTTCAAGCCGAAAAAAGTTCCTGACACAAATAATCAAACTGGTCAATAAAAAAGTCTTGGAGTTGCAGTTTTTGTCACATTTCATGACCTTCCAAACCTGGTAGTGCTATACCATGCAATGAAAGTCTTTTTTGTTTCTTTCGTTTGGCTTACACTTGCATGTTTAAGACGAATATCGGCAATATGGAGTAAAAAACAAACTAAGACCAAATCAGTTAAGAAAAGTGCACTCTTCTGCTATGTGCAATAAAATCAACTTTGGCCAATAAGGAAGTGTTGTTTCTGCTATTCTTTGAACTGCATTTATTGCATTATTGGTACTATCTTTTTTTAGATTAATACATGCTTTCCGTTTCTCAACAAACTGATAGTTTATGTTGTATCCACGACAACAAGAAATTATAGACAGGTTAAATGGTGTTAAGGTTGAGTTAATGAAAAATTCCATGTTTATCTCAAATTTTGTCAAGAATTGAGATGGTTATTTAAAACTGAGGCCTACTAAATAGTTTTGTTTAGTATCATATAATTATCTTTGCACATATGCGAAATGTTTACAAGCTGGACCACCTGGGAGCTTGTCTTTGAACTTATGGAGAAATGACTCTTACAAAGCTACATTTTAAAAAGAACATTCGAAATTTTACTTCCAATGTTAGATATTAAAAAATTCCATGTTTATCTCAAATTTTGTCAAGAATTGAGATGGTTATTTAAAACTGAGGCCTACTAAATAGTTTTGTTTAGTATCATATAATTATCCTTGCACATATACGAAATGTTTACCAGCTGGACCACCTGGGAGCTTGTCTTTGAACTTATGGAGAAATGACTCTTTCAAAGCTACATTTTAAAAAGAACATTCGAAATTTTACTCCCAATGTTAGATATTAAAAAATAATTTCAGAATGTGTTTTTTCAATATTTACTTCCTAGTTTTTACATTTCGGTACCTCAAAGGTCAAGGCCGGCCTTTCATTTCGGGCTGCTAAGATTTGAAAGTTTTTGGCATGTTTACCAAAAAACTGCCGTGGACAGCACTAATTTGTAACTTTTCTTAAATATAACTATTGATTCTTGTATGGGATGGAATTTGAGCTGATCTGATGGAAAAAATTGGAATATTTTTCACCACCAAAGGGAATTAGCCATACAAAAATGATACAACATTTTTTCTTAAAAATCATGATTGAACTTTGACCCCATTTTGTTAGAGACGCGACCACAATCAATGCGTACGACATCGATATTTCGATAGGACTTGAAATAAACTTTCCATATATAATTTAGCCGTATTTTATTCCGGTGCATTAAAATCTCAAGAATCGATAGCCTGCTATCCTATTTAGCATACACCTATACGTTTATGAAAATATTGTAGTATGTGCTATTCAATAAAAGTGCTTAACAACGGAAAGACAGATTAAAGATTTAAGAATAAAGATTAGTGAAAGACAATGTTTTCATTATTGGACGGATAATGTCTACTCTTGAATGTCAAGTTCTTAAGAATGACGTTTTGTTTTCATACTTGATGACGGAATATTTCTACAAGCATCATTGTTGAAAAACATCATGCATATCAAGTAAATTAAGTGTGAAAACATATTTTAGTACTATTTTATAAACTGTATCTTTATATCAAAGAAGTACACGCTTTATACTGATAAATGCATATCATTTTATGTACTGCATTCCTAAACTACACAAGAATCTATACAAACAACGTTACATAGCTGGACCTGCAAAATGTACCACCAAATCTCCTTCAAACTTTTTAACTTCTATACTCACAGCTGTCGAAGAGGGTCTGCAGTCCTACCACAACACTTTTTACTTCCGTAGTGGTATTAATTCAATGTGAATCCTGAACAATTCGAAAGATCGTATGGAGACAATCAGTTTAAGACAATTATCAGAATATAATAGCATTGAAACCTATGATTTGTCAACACTGTATACTACTCTTCCCCATATATAATTAAAATCCCGACTTAAAAGCATTATACGTCGTTGTTTTTTCCAAAAAAGATGGTACACCTAGATACAAATATATGTAGTAGGGTTGGGCACTAGGCCAAACAAAATCAACTGCTTACTACATGTGTAATTACATTTATTGGTTCGAGCACTTTCCGTCAACTTCGGACATACAGAAAAGAAAAAAAAACACCCTGTAATATAATAATGACAATAAGCTACATATATGGAAAGTGTACAACATGATAATAATAACACATAAAAGTACTCACACCTTATATCGCATAGCAAATTTCGCTTAGAACAACCGGGCACTGCATTTAAAAACAAAATAACTATTTGTTTATTGTAAGTAGTGCATGTATCTACATTGCAAAATTAATATAGTACGTTTTGCCAACTTCAGACTGATTCTCATAAATACAGATAAACTCCTAAATCAATTATGCACTGTTCCAGAATTCATATTATACGAATTGCTTATATAACTACGCAGTTCAAAATATAGAAAATATAAAACACAATCATTCTGTTAAAATAACTTAGCAATTAAAGTATACCTTGTAAGTTTGTACACAGGCTTTTTGTACGTCTGGAATAAACAGGTATCAAACAGTCATACCTACAGTACAATATACGAATCATAAATACCTTTATCAGAAATAGTGCTGCGGTAAAACAAAACGCATCATATTTATAAGTGAATACATTTTAGATATTTATCACTTTACCAATGAAAAATGTACATTCGCACATATTTTAGTGAATCAGGATTTAGATTTTGTAACTTTTAAACCGCAATTGGTTTTCTTTAAAATAAATTGCGTTAAAAATCTTTTTACCAACTAGCACTCGTCAGTTACTCACTTCAATCACACATCTGCTCAAAACCACTCATTCCTATACTTACGCTAAATCGTGAATTTTAGAGATAAACAATTAGAATAATTAATAAAGAGAATAAAAAACTAACCTGGGAATAAATGCTGAATGAGTATGCAAAATTCTACAATTCTCCCTGTAACATTAGCACATCTGATGAGCTCGACTTTTGAATTTTCTCTGACAAGATTCCCGCCGAATAATCTGAACTCAAATCAGTAAAATTCAATACATAAAACACCTGATTAATTTCACACCTGAGCGAACCTGAAATACCTGAACTACCTGAATCTACTCCCACCACAAATATACATTGAATACGACACTACAATACAAATATTAACTGTACTGAAATAAAAAATAATTAACACAATGAAAATGCACAAGTAAACCTATAACTATACATACATACCAAAAATACCACCTTACCACACATTCCCCCCAAGCTTCAAAATTGACGTCCCGTCATTACAGCTAGTGTGGATGAATGATGTCTAGTACAGAACGAGTTGCTTCTCTGGTTAAGCCAGTCTTTTTAAACAAAGATATCTGTGCTAAAGTTGTCAGATATTCAGCTTTCTGTCGCCACACAGGTAAACTAGACGGCACATTGCCATGCTGGTTTCAAACTGTCCAGATCAAAGCCAGGCTGGTTGTCTTCGCATCCTACCAGACCGTCTGACATGCATGGGAGATGTCTGTTCTGACTGCTGAGACATATCACTATGGACGGAGTGACCATCAGTGATATCCTCAATATCATGGGAATCGCTTCTCTGTGACTCCTCAGATTGGGCGTCCCAAATCGAGCTGCCATTGTTAACTGGTTCATCCATGTTAATAGCAGGTGCCTCAGCAAGAGTTGACTCGCTTTCTACTGACTGTCCACACGGAACCAACATCGAACTCCTCAGTTACTGTTGATTCTGTTTCATCAACTGATTCGTCTTCTGTTGACTTTGCTTTTTTTAGTCTAGTTCTTGGGCGTGACACTGTTTTTTTCTGCAAGCTTACCCTGGTCTCTAATGTAACCCACAGGAAGTAACAAGTAGCGGTGAAGCTTCTTGATGTTTCCCTGTCAATCCTCTCGGGTAACAGCAAATGTGGCTGGTCTACAACAACATAAGGTGTATCTTCCCCCTTTTCTGCCAATTTGTGTCGTCCCTCGAAATGGAGTATCTTTACCAGAACTCTATCACCCTTCTGGATGGCGGCACCTCTAATGCAAACATCATATCCTTCTTTCTGGGTTGCCTGTGCTTTTCTGGTTGACTCCGCTGATAGCTGATAAGCATGGGCTAATCTGTCACGTAGATCATGTACATACTTTGTCATCGGCATCTTCTTGTCCTTGTGTAGGCCAAAAGCAAGATCCAGTGGAAGGCGAGGATATCGTCCAAACATAACAAAATATAAAGCAGCTCCTGTGGACTCATGACGAGTACAGTTATATGCCTGGACCATGGGTGCCATGTATTCCTTCCAGTTGGACTGCTGATGCGGCTCAAGGGTACCATGCATATTCATCAAGGTCCTGTTGAATCTCTTTGGCATTCCATTACCCATAGGATGGTATGTTGAATCCGACTTCTTCATTCCAAGTAAAACAGTTAGTTCCTGAATAACTTCGCTCTTAAAAATTCATCCTTCATCAGAATGAAGTTTCCTCGGAATGCCGTAATGGACGATGAATTGGTCGAAGAGTGCCTTTGCAGTGGTTCTTGCTGTTTCATTCTTAGTTTGAATCGTTTGAGCATATCTGGTAACGTGGTCCGTGATAATGAGGACGTGCTCGTATCCACCCTTGGAACGCTCCATCTTCAAGAAATCAATAAAGACAAGCTCAAGTGGGAAACTGGATTCGACGCTGACTAAAGGGGCTCTCTGACTGTCTCTTGGTGTTTTCCGCTTGATACATCTTCCACACTGAAGTATCCAGTTGTCAGCTGCACTATCCATCCCTGGCCAGTAGAATCTGTCTTTGAGTAAAGATATGGTCCTATCTTTACCTGGATGGCCCATGTCATTATGAAGTGACTGGAGAACAGTGTCTACATGTGCGGAAGGCAAAATCAGCTGTTTCTTGCAGTCATCGTCGATAATTACCTGTCGGTACAATACACCATCTCCCAGAGTCAGATGATGGAATTGCTTCAATAATGGAGTTGGTCCAACTTCAGCTGTTGTAGGTTTCTTCCCATCTCTGACATGTTATACGAATGGCTGTATAACTGGATCCATGGATTGTGCCGGTTCACAGTTTTGTCTGTCTTTTTAGGATCAAATTCCAATCCACCTTCAGACACAACATGATCCACATACTTAACTTTCCTCTTAAAGAAAGAACACATGTCAGGTGCTAACTTCATTCCATGCTGTTTGATCCTTGTGAAAACCTTGTGGATATTGTCCAGATGTTCCTCATATGTTCTGCCAAATACGATAACATCGTCTATGAATATACAGCAAATCTTGAAATGTAAATCAGACAAGCAGCTCTCCATCATACGCTGGTAAGTAGCTGGGAAATTTTTCAAACCAAACGGCATTCTGTTTAATTCATAGAAACCCAACGGACCAACTGTGAATGCAGTTCTCTCTTTATGGTTTTCTAAGATCTCAACCGGATGATAGCCGCTCTTCATGTCTATGGTTGAGAAAAAGGTACTTCCTGTCGGAGATTCCAGCAGTTCTTCAATTCTTGGTAGAGCATGACTATCCTTCTTGGTATTCTTGTTTAGCAATCTGTAATCCACACCCTGTCGTAGTTTGCCATTCTTCTTCCTGACTAACACCACTGGAGATGCCCAAGGACTATGAGATGGCCTACTAGTGTTGGCTGATAGCAACTGTTTAAAATATAATTTGACTTCATCGTCCTGGTGGAATTCGCCAAATACGTTGCTTGAAAGGCTTGTCATCCAATAAGTCTATCCTATGCTTCACTTCGGTGTTACCAATGTCGATGTCGTCTTTGGCAAAAATACTCTGATACGATTTGATCAACTGCTTGCCCCTCTCAAGTTGCTCTTGCGTTAAGTCGCTTTTTTATCGCTTTTGTACCCACCGTCCAAAGTTTGCTTTTAAAGCCTCCTTTCAAAATAAATATTGTCATAATAGGTTCCGGTACCCACCCTCCAATGTTTGTCTTAAATTCCTTATTGTTTTAAATATGAAAAGTGTCAAAAGAAGTCCGGTATCCACCCTTCTATATTGGGTTTGAAATTCTCCTAAAAATACTTTGTAAATAGAATCATAAGTGGTCCGGTACTCAACCGCCAGTGTTTGCCTTGAAGTCGTCTTATTAAGATAAATAGTGTCATAATAGGTTCCAGTACCCTACCTCCAGTGTTTGCTTTGAAGTCCCCCTTTAAATATAAATAGTGTCATAAGAGTTTCAGCTACCTACCCTCCAGGTTTTGCCGTGAAGTCCTTCTGTAAAAATTACTAGTGTCAAAAAAGGTTCCGGTACCCACCCTTCAAGTTTGCTTGAAGTCCCCCTAAAAAGATAAATAGTGTCATAAGAGGTATTCGTATCCACACTCCCAAATTTGTTCTGATAACGATAAACTTGAAATAAATATATATATCAGACTTTGTATCGGATTTAAATACATATAAATATCTATACCATTACAATATTGATTATTGTTTAGCTGTTGAAAAATTGATACCATACATGTATACTCGTGTACTAGACAGTCATATTGTTAACACAATGTTCATTTGCGTTTCTGCTTGAACAAAACAAAATTATACATGAAAACAAAGAATTATTCGTTGAGAAATTGAAAATAAAAACCTGATCTATGCACACATTATTCATTCGATAATTTACTTGTATCTTAGACTCTGCAGTTGAAAATGGCATTTTACTTACCTCTTATTAACACACAAAAATACTGTATTTGCGGGGACACATAGGCTGCGCATGTTTTCAGCGACACTCGCCGACGTGTTTGCTATAGTTCATATGACAAAGAACGATCAAAATCAACTCTGTGCCTCTTAAAGAGTCTTAAATTGGTGCTATTTAATCTAAAACCAAATAATCATATGCAAGAATTAGCATGTACAAATACTGAATATAACACCACGAACAAGAATGTATTTGTCTGTATAGAGTTTACTGGAAATGCATACACGTATTACAAATATGCAATTTTTTAGTTTGATTTTACAGATGGACAAATTTCAGACAAAAAATGTGTGTTATAACCCACATTTCGTCGAAAAAAATGAAAATATTTTAAAATTTATTCATAAACAGTTTTTTTTTTTTTTTTTATAGTTATCAGTTCTGAGCCAATTATTAATATGAGCTACTCATATGTAATAAGCATCAGTTGGAGACAACTCGAGTCCTGATTCGAAATACGTTGAAAGTATTTTCCACCTCAATGACCAAAAAAGAACAAGTTGATAAATTCCAATCGCATTTTGTCAAATGACAAATTGTTCCAGTTTAAAAAAAAACTATAATGAAATATGACCATGTAACACTAGTAGTCCCTTATTAGGTATTTCTGCGCATTCATACATATGATGTCATGATTTATTTTTAACGGGAATGTAGAATCATAGAAATACCCATGCTATACGCACTATTTCTAACTTTAGAAAGGTCAGATAGAAGAAAATAGTTCCCGGATAGTTTAGTTGAATGTCAATTTAAAAGCCTGAGAACAATTAAGTAAGCAGGTAATGATGACGTATTCTTGTATGACTTAACTGATAGGTCTTTCTTTTTTCGTATGGATTGTCTTATAACAGAGAACCCTTGACGTATGCAAATACTTTGAAAATTATTTAAGGGAATGTCCTTTAACAGAATACGATACTTAAAATATCATGCAGCACTTAACATGTGTCATCATATCCTCTTTATAAAACGCTTAGTTAGTTGAATCAATTAGTGTAAAATACAAAGGCGCTTACGAATGGATTTGCATGGACTATGACGGTAATTTTTTTTTGTTTTAAATTACAGATATCTAAACTTTTTTAATAAGAAATCCGGATATGTACAATTGCAAATGACAAGTGAAAACCTATTATCGAGACTATATAAATGTGCATGAGTAATCAATGGAACCAAGGTTATAGCGGTAATCAAAAGAATGTAATCCAGAGACAAAGACCAGACATGGAAAACAGACATACACAATAAAGAACATAAAGTAACTAAAATCATACATACAAAGTAATAAAAGTAAATGAGCATCATAAGAATGAGGTAACATCAATTGATCGATTATGTAAAAGAAACATGTTTTACCCGGCATATTTTTTTTTGGGAGGGGGGGGGGGCTAATCAGTTTCAAATGTGAAACTAAATACAGAATCAAACAAAGTATCTAGATTTACTTTAATTGTCTAATTGTTGATAGTTGTATATCGAATTATACGTATATATTGCTCCCGTCTTAGAGGAGGAAAATAGATCATAAAGTCCTGTATTTTTGGTATGTTAATATATTATCTAATACCTCATCAGTTTTGATTTTTGAATAATATGCTTAATGGAACTAACTTTAAAAGCATATTTGCATTATCAGATCCATTATCGAGATGTTTTAAAGTCAAAATTATAATGCAAGCAATAAAGAATCACTGCTACCTTGATTGTTCGTCAGCTGAAAACAGAAATATCCAAATGTGTAGCAATCTTATTACTACACAAACGTTTATCTAGAACAAAAACCAGAAAAGTAAGACGAAAGGCCGGGCAGGAGGATAGCACACATTTTTTAATTCAACTACTTTTGTGAGACAATGCTATTTGAAAAAAAAACAAATATTTATAGGTTTTTCTATATATCAATACCCCAACTCAACAAGTGGGAATTAAAAAGAATTCACTTCGTAAGTCAATGAAATTGTCTCCATAAATAGTAGATGGGTTTATTTCAAATTTGGCGTGTGACTTTATACAGTTTTTTTTAAATAATAATTTATAACTAAATAAAAGCTATGTCAAAAGGGAAAGGAAACACATACAAATCAAATGCTAATAAAACGTAAAAATATGAAGAATATATTCCTTTTTGTGGGTTGATATAAAGACATGCCAACCAATAAACACACCAACAGACAACCATAAGGACACACAGACAGGCATTTGTATAGACACAAACAAACTAATGAACACACCACTAGACAAATTTACAGACTCACAGACAAACCAATGAACACACCAACAGATAATCAGATGGACACACAGACATTATCTACTTTGTTCATTGAATGGAACTGATTACCAAAGGCGTTTTCACAAAAAGGTCTGTTTTGCCCAGCAAGATGATATCAAATGTGATATATTTAATATGTTTGATATGTTTTACGACAACTTATATAATTTGGAGGAAGTTATTGTATTTTAAATATAGTCAAAATTGTGATCGGAAATTAAAAATTCAACATAATTTTCTTTTGCGGAAACATTGTTATGTAATTTCTATTTTTAAACTTATTTACAGCTCTTAGGTGGTAAATATAAACCGGGCAGTCACATTCCCATTTTATTTTATATATGTAAACATTTGAATTTGCCCATGAAATGATCACTTTTGATATCTAAGCAATGTATACAGTTATCCACTACACATTGTGGACAGGCGGAAATCCTTCAGCTAAAACAAAAACAACCTCAATCGCGATAATTGTTTTTTATATATGTTTTTTAACACTTTTGTAGATTTGAGTCAGCCATGAAATATAATAACAATGCTCCTTCTTATGAGGAAACTATTATTGTATCTGATTGGACAGAAAATCCTTATGACTCGTTAGACACAAGTGGGAAACTGAAGGAACTTAAGGAATCAGCAATCCAAACAACGTCCCAGTCAAAAAGCAAGAGAAGATGCTTAAAAACTACGGTAGTGATTATTTTAGGGCTTGCCTGTGCCGCAGTTGCACTGAGCATAAAACAGGAAATAGGTATAAGGCTAATTGTAGAATTTAAACTGATTAACATTTCATTCCTGTTTTATAAACATGTCCATGTTTTCAATATTGATATTTTTGCATGTGATGACTTTCATCTATAAATGAACGCGTTTTAGTTACTTACATCAATAACATATTTCTCATTAATTTTTACAAATAATTTACACTGGAAATCACAAGACATCACTTTGCCATTTTTTACATTTTCATAAAGAATATTTTTTCTCGATTCGGGGGTTGCTTCACACATAGTGTCTCGACAACAACAGGCTAGAATGGTACATGACATATTTGGGTTTAAATGTTTAAAAGTGTCTACAGAATAATGTGGTTTGATAGTTGAAACCCTCGTTTTTTTCAAATTCATCTTATTAATTTATATACTAAAAAACCGGTTTCAAAATCGTGTCCGATTTTTATTTGGCTGCAAAACAATGAAAATTTAAAAACTTTCAGTAATCGGAATTCCCTTACCGATTAAATTGATTATGAACAAATCACTGGTTAAGACATTTGAATATTTCTTTAGATATTAACACACCCTCTACACCAAGAAAGTCAGCTTTCACATTCAACCACATGTCGCATAAGAATACAGTCATTTCAACATCTACAAGAGACAGTTTTCTTTGAAAGTTTCAACTGCTCTGATAGTAGAATAAACAATCTGACGTAATCTTACTGGGTTTTTTCCTGACTAGATATTTTTTTCTTATTCCGGTATATGACAAAGCCAGGCTAGAAAAATGTTTGATGTTTCAACGTTGAAATGTCTCGACAAATTCATATAACATTTCTATTCGGTACTTCTATATCTCCTTCTATTCTATTTTTCTTGAGTAATGTTGATATTTGTTAAAATGTCATTTTGACGACGGAATTGACTTCCAATAAGCAGCACAACATGAAACATTTGATACTGGGAATCAGAGTTATAAATGTAAACCGCACAATAAGAAACCATTAATACTCTTATTAGGAACCCGTGTTCTCTGCAAAGGTTAGCACATCAAGAAACTGTTGATACTCACTCTTATTTGGAACCCGTGTTCTCTGCAAAGGTCATCACATCAAGAAACAGTCGATACTTACTCTTACTGTGAACCCGAGTTGTTCTTTAAAGAGCAGCACAACAAGAAACATTTGATACTCACTCTTACTGGGAAACCGAGTTTTGATATTTGTTAAAATGTCATTTTGACGACGGAATTGACTTCCAATAAACAGCACAATAAGAAACCATTGATACTCTTATTGGGAACCCGTGTTCTCTGCAAAGGTCGGCACTTCAAGAAACAATTAATACTCACTCTTACTTGGAACCCGTGTTCTCTGCAAAGGTCAGCACAACAAGAAACCGTGATACTCACTCTTAGATGACATCCGATTTCTCTACAAAGGGCAACACATGAAGAAACATATGATACTCACACTTACATGACATTCGAGTTCTCTACAAAGGGCAACACATGAAGAAACTTGATACTCAATCTTAGATGACATCCGAGTTCTCTGCAAAGAGCAGCACAACAAGAAATAGTTGATACTCACTCTTACATGACATGCGGGTTCTCTACAAAAAGCAGCACACCAAGAAACAGTTGATACTCACTCTTAGATGACATCCGAGTTCTCTACAAAGAGCAGCACAACAAGAAACAGTTGATACTCACACTTACTGGGAAACCGTGTTATCTGCTGGTTCTATTAAGATTCAGATTTATGTTGCTTATTCATCTCTGTATACGTATTAATTCCTCTGGTTATGTGACTTGTTTGTTATCTGTTGTCCTGCATAAGTCCCAAAGGTTCGTTGCTATAAACAAGCCATTGTTCAACTTACATGGCAAAATATTAACATGGTCATTGCCAAAACTTGGAATAGATCAAACAAAAATTACGAATATATAGTATACATCTATTTTTTTTCTTTTGAGTTAAAAATTGAAATACTTACATATATCCAAAGAAGAATTGGACATTTTTTTTTCACGTCGAAAATGCATTTTATCCTAGAATTGATCCCTCTGAAGCAAAGAATTGACGGTTACGAAAAGGACAAAAAGAGTCTTGCTGAAGAACAAAACAAACAAGAGGAACTGCTTAAAGATATGCTAAAATTATTTCATGGTAAGATCTCAATTGTTGAAGCGTAGGTTTAAGTTTTGTAGCATATACCGGCGTGGCATTTCATTTGGTTTTAATATCAAAGCGGACTTTTGATCATACGCCGAGTCATTCATTGTTTTTTTTTTTTTTTTTTTTTTTTTTTTTTTTTTGCATTTAAGCATCTTAAGTATACGTTTTGACTTTGAATTATTCTTTTACGAGGTGGACCTCACTGAAACTATCAATATATATATATATATATATATATATATATATATATATATATATATATATATATATATATGTGTGTGTGTGTGTGTGTGTGTGTGTGTGTGTGTGTGTGTAATATCGATAACAGGAACTTTTGTAACGGTTTTGAACTGCGTGTTATAAAAATAAGATTGTCTTCGATGGACCGATTCAATAAGTCTAAAAATTTTTACCCATAGTTGTCGATGTAATCAATCTTTAAACTTAGTTTGTATTGTGTAACACGAGAAATGTAACGGTCCCACAAAACTGTAGCAGTCCCACAAAATTGATATGATACACAAGATATTTGAAAGAAAATTCAGTCTACTGCTTTTCTTAATATGACTGTGTATAAAACACCAGTGAATTAAGTTATATTAAATGTAACAAAAGAACTTAGAATGAGTTAGTATTGCAATGTACATACATATATTCCATATATTCGATGAAAAATGGTGTGTTAACAATAAGTATTCAAGCATTCTATTTAAAACGGATTTCAAATTGAAAATATTTATGTTAAACGAAATAATAATTTTCATCTAAGTTTCGTTATTTAAATTATTCAAATAATATTTTGGTATGTAAGGAAAAAACATTTGCATATTTATAACGATGTGTATTGTTTTTTTTTATTTCTAATTCCATCAAAAGTGTGTGAAAAGGGGTGGACAAGATTGTTCCGACATTGCTACTATTTTGCCGATGAAAAATTACCTTGGATAGATGCTCAGGTAGGAGGTCCGCATGCCTTTTAGTTGATAATTCCTGTTAAATGTAGTATAAACCGATATTTCAACCGTCTCTTATTAAGTTTGATAAACTTGTTCTCTTATTACTTGTTTAATTCGGAATGTTGAAATCTTGCAAAACCAGAGATCGTTTTGCATTTAGTGGCTATTCTTGCCGTGTTCAATAACACGATGTATATTAATCAGAAATTGATATTTTTGTAGTTTAACAAAACTTCTTAACGTGTACGCATCATTTTTATTATCATATGAATAGTCATATTTAACATGTTTGTTCCATTTTTACGTAATAAATAAAAATTTCTATTTAATTTGTTATATTTGGTGTTTTTGTTGTTGAGAAGACATGTTCCGTAATTCAAAATCTTCTGTATTTGTTAAAATATAGTATGAATAATCCAAACAAAAACTTTTATTACAGAAAACATGTGTTGTAATGTCTGCCAGTCTAGTAAAGATTGAATCAAGGGAGGAACACGAAGGTCTTGTTGAAACTATTAGAAATTTAGGAAAGGCACATTTTGCTATACTTTAGTATTGTAATAAAACAATATTGCATGTCAATTGAAAATTCTTATTGGATAAAAGGTGGCCATGTGTCATTCTTAATTCTGCAGTAAATTTCTATCAATCTTTACCATGTTCTGAATATGACATGGAAATCGATATCTTAGTCAATACCAATGTCATTTGGGCAATCTTGGTCATATATTGACCAATTTATCAAAACCTTTTATGTAATTAAAGTCTTGTATTCCGACATATTATTCTTTTAATGAAAGAAAGTCACCAAAAGACTATATTTACATTGAATGGCCCGTTCTTCTTTTTATTTACATTCAGAACATTCAAAAACAAAGGGTTAGTTCTTAATACGTAGTCAATTTGCCTACAGTTCGTGTATTTCAGAACCAGAATATTTTAATCTGCTTAAATTTGCTTCATCTTCTCCACTACTTTATTTATTTTATAGGTAATGAACACAATAGCTACTGGATAGGACTAAATGACCGTCAGGATGAGGGCAACTTTACTTGGATCTCAGATAAGACACCTGTAATATATTCCAATTGGAGAGAAAATATGCTGGATAATGATAATGAAAAAGACTGCGTGCGATTGGCGAATGATTATTCACTCAAATGGGATGCCTACCAATGTAATTACAAACGTTTCTTTGTGTGTGAAAAATAGAATATGACAATTCATTTTGTCACAGTTTAAGTACCTGTCTTAATCAGAATCATGCAAAATCTGAAATATATGATACACCCCAAAAACAGGCTACATATTTTTATTTTTGTAATTAAGTTGTTTAATGGGTCTATTGTTATGAAATGTGTAATTATTCATTCAAATCTGCCTGCTCTTAGGCGATAATCAACATTGAAAGTCTAATAGAAACTACTGTATTTGAGTGTCATTTACAGAGCTATCTCCATTAATTTTGAATTCTATAGTGCATTCTATACAATTTTTATCTCCTTACTGTTTACTAAAGCACTTTAAACAAGATATCAAAAATAAAAATATGTAGGCTCTCCAACCATGTATAACATTTTACATAATTATTAGCTGGAGTGCTATTTTAAAAAATTGTCCTTGTGTCGCTTTACAATGGTTCATATGATAAAATTGCAGAAGTAAAAGAAATCTTTCAATTCTATATTTAGATTCCTTATATAATTTTTTCAACATGAATAATTGATAAAGATGTGCATTATCATACAACATATATAACCTCTTTGTTTTTTATTTATTTTTTTTTTTATTTTATTTTTGTTTGTTTGTTTGTTTGTTTTTTTTTTTTGTTTTTTTTTTTTTTTTTGTTTTTTTTTGTTGTTTTTTTTTTTTGTTTTTTTTTTTTTGTTTCGTTTTTTTTGTTTTTGTTTTTGTTTTTTTGGGTTTTTTTGGGTTTTTTTTTTTGGGGGGGGGGTTTTGTTTAAATAAGAAATGAATAAGAAATTAGTATGTAACTGCATATTGAAAAGCATGTGTAAAATTGAAAAAAAAAACTAGTTTCTATTAAACATTATGATAGCAATGAGATGGCATGTACATGGAATAAATTTATTTTCAAATGTTTAAAGTAAAAAACTTGGAAAAATCTACCAACATGTGACTTACGGAACTTTGTATTGTTAAAAGATATATTTTTTGATCCAGTAAACATGACACAACTTTTAACAAATATCATTAAATATCATATTCATGAATTAATCATAATCTGCAATGCCACGCCATATATTTATGGCAGAATGTTTTATCAGCAATAAAACATGTTTTTAGCTTTATTTTTCATTTGTAATGACTGTACTAAGTCAGAGAGTGTAATCATGGGAACCAAGGTTATAGAGGTAATCAAAAGAATGTAATCCAGGGACAAAGACCAGACATGGAAAACAGACATACACAACAAAGAACATAAAGTAACTAAAATCATACATACAAAGTAACAAAAGTAAATGAGCAACTCGGACTCCACTAAAAACTGGGACCATGAACCAGATGCACCGGTAGGATAAGCGTCCTCTGTTTTTCTAGAAACACCCGCCGAGTTGCTCATCAAAAAAAAAGTCCGGGGTAGACAAACGAGGAAAGGAAAACCATGACCCGTTAAATAAATTAGTTTTCATGATGCTGATGGATACACCATAACGATCCACGAGTTTATGAAGACGACCATAAAACTTCTGTAGTGATGACTTCACTCTTGTAGCAACATAACCCTGTTCCAGAAGCCTATTTGTTAGAGTTGTAGTGCGATACAAAAGTTTGCGTGGTTTCGGCAAGCTCTGGCATAACGTATGAGTTGTGATATGAACGTTGTAAATAATTTAATTTGCTGGTTTATTCTTGCTTTTGCCTGTTCATTTATTGCTAGATATCCCACTCCCTAGTTTATGATTTCAAAATCGGGTATTTTTATACTTCCTTTACGATGAATGTCACTTGTCACATGAAACATTTACAGCAATCCACCGATAATTGTCTGTATTATATTGTCAGATTCTTGTTAACTTATTTATCTATTCTCATCGTACTGAGCGGGACATATGACTTCAACATGTTGGTATCATCTCCATTTGTCCTAGACCACAAACCGCGCTTTTCCCAATGAGTGGCTCTTTATTATAACTCAGTTATTACATGTCTTCACCAGGTTGTGCATGGTCTGTAGACTTTTTTTCCTCTTTCCGGGTGGTGACCAGTAAAGGGCTATCTTCCGATATTTTATTGTGGCACATTCTCACTATGCTATATTTCCAATGGCATGCTCTTATCTTTGCATCTGTGGTGCAGATCTTTGTCGTTGATCTTATTTGGCCAACTGATACGGTTTAAGGCAGTTGTTTTGAAATGCCTCTTCTCTCATATCCCTGTCAATAGCACATCAGCATTCGTACCCATACAGCCGCAGTTTGGTCTTCAGACTGTAGTTGCTTGATTTCCAGGTGGGCTGAAGTCTGTCAAATGCTGAAGGTTTTTTATTGAGCCTTGCATGTATGTCTTTCTGTGTTCAGTATTTTACATGGTATACTTCCCAGGTAAATACAATCATCTACCTCCTTTAGAGACTCTCTATTGATGAGGCAGTATTGTCGGTGCATTGCTTATCAGCACCTGGGTCTTCTTGGTATTAATACTAAACCCAGTTTGTTCGGAAAGAAAATTTTATATATGTAAAGCACAGTTTTATATCCTAATGTACTATTTCTAAAATCAGAAACAAAAACGACCAAACGCAAAATGATATAATATTACTTCATTGTTACCATTTCCAATAGAAAAGATAAAACACAATAGGCCTGTCCTTCAAACAGAAAGTAAAGGTAGATTATAATACACACGTATGAAATCGAGTTATATTTATGTTATATTTGTCATTTAAATTGGATAAAGATGCGATTATGAATTCTAAAACGTAAGTTTGATTACTGATTATATATTTTATAACCTTTTTATAAAGTACATTTGCCCGTCTTAGTATGAACCTACGTGTAATAGCTAACTTCCCAAAATAGATGGCTATTGTGACAATTATCAGCTTATCACTTTTCACTTTCGGGATTTGAGCTAGTTGTCAAATACTTATCCAGAAGATATTTAATTGATAATGTATTTACGACAATTTCTTAAAGACAAATCACACTATTGTTTATGCGCATATAATGGCGCAATCTATTATATCGTCGTCAATTTGTGACGTCGATTTTTGCCAAAATAAAACATACACAAAGTAACAAAAGTAAATAAGCAACTTGATCTCCACTTAACATTTTACCTGGGAGCACGAACAAGGTGCAACTGCAGGGTAAACGTACCCGCAAATTTGCGCTAAACAAATCAAGTTCAGGGTAGGCAAATGAGGAAAGGCAAACAATGACCAATTAAACAAACCAGTTTACATGGTGTTATCGATACAAAGAAACGATCCACGACTTCATGATGACGACCATAAAACTTCTGTGGTGATGAATTCAAACTTGTAGCAACATAACCCAGTTCCAGAAGCCTAATTGTAAGAAGTCTAGCGCGATACTAAAAGTCATTTCCTAGGATATCAGATGAGTTGTAATTTGAAAACTCCTGGATAAAGTACGGATGTGCACGGTTATAATAAAGCACATAAGTGAAAGAAACATCAGATATCTTAATCGTATAACCCACTGTGTCACTTTACCTGGATTCTAAAAATAGATTGTTTGAGCGTTTGTAAACAAAAGAGAAACGAAAGTTGGACACGTACTATGTTGGTTTTTCATCTCGCTCGACCTGTTCCACGCAACCGGATTTCTTGTGTCATACACCAAAAGAATCGGAATGAAATACGGAACCTATCTGTATCTGGTAAAATCGTGAGGAATGGTGGAACAAACTAATCTTTCTCAGACTTTGACAGATTAACAAATTTCACCGCCCAACCAGCTGGCCGAAACTACGCAGACTTTTTGTATCGCGCTAGAACTCGAGCAAATAGGCCTCTGGAACAGGGTTATGTTGCTACATGATTGAAGTCATCACTACAGATGATTTATGGTCGTCATCATGAACTAGTGGATTGTTATGGTGTATCCATCAGCACCATGAAAACTGATTTATTCAACGGATCATAGTTTTCCTTTCCTCGTTTGTCTACCCCGGACTTGACATTTTATGAGCAACTCGGCGGGTGTTTCTAGAAAAGCAGAGGACGCTTACCCTTCCGGTGCACATGGTCCATGATCCCAGTTTTTAGTGGAGTCCGAGTTGCTCGTTTGCTTTTGTTACTTTGTATGTATGATTTTAGTTTACTCTATGTTATTTGTTGTATATGTTTTTTATGTCTGGTTTTTGTCCCTGGATTACATTATTTTGAGTACCGCTATAATATTGGTTCCCTTGATAAATCTTTCAGAAAATAAATGACAGCAGATTCATGTTCACCGAGTACTTTCTTTATTTGCAAGACGGTTCTTTGACGCAATACTGAGCAAACCTAAGATCATCATATCATACTGTAAAACAAGATACACTAAAATAACTTCAAAATTCATGAAAAAGGTATTTATTTTTAAATAAAGTGATTTCTGATCTTCAAAATCAAAGTTGTCTATTTCAAATAATATTCCACCATTTAAAAATTAATCATATCAGAAAAAATGTTATAGGGTAAATTGTCTTAAATCACCCAGGTATGAAGCAAAACTGGAATTGCATACATACAAAGTAACAAAAGCAAATGAGCAACTCGGACTCCACTTAACACTGGGAGCAAGGAAAATTATTTCAAATGCTGAATGTTATATCGACAACATATCTGTCCTGTGTGGTGGACGCGTTTTTCAACAAACTGTCGGCATTCCTATTGGAACAAATTGCGCTTATCCACTTGCTGACCTATTCCGTTACTTACACGAGGCTGGTTTTATAGCTGATCTGATACAAAAGAGGAACATCGTTTGGCTAGATCATTTAATCTCAGTTTCCCCAAATATGATTTGATGTATTATCGCGAAGTAGTCCTATTTTCGGGGTTTTGATACATCGAATCTACCCTATATAACTTGAGATTACGGATACTACAGACACTGTGGAGTCAGCCTCATATCATACTCTGCACTCTGAGATCGATGGTAAAGGTAAACTACTGACTAAACTATACGACAAACTCGGTGACTTTCCTTTCATATGTAGCAACATCCCTTCAACACCGGCGTAAGGTATGTTCATTGTTGTAAATCTATAGACTATTATGAGAATGTGGGTAATATTCGCATAAAAATGAAACACTGAGTAAATAATTATACTATATATGCCGTGAGATGCTCAAGCTTGTAAACAACGCCCCTTTCCATATATAAAATAAGCCGTGCCTACCAAAATCGTAAGAAATGCGAAATAAGCGAACTTCTAAAAATATTTAAGCTCAAAACTGAAGTGATGCTTCAAACCCTTTATTTAATTTCGTTTTTCTTCCAATGTTTCCTGATAGTATTTCCAAACAGTGTCTTTTTAGTGGAATATTGTAATCGCCTGCATTTTGTGTTACTTTCTATGTATTAATTTAGTTACTTTATGTTCTTTGTATTTCTGGTCTTCCATGTCCCCGGGTTACATTCTTTTGATTTCGACTAGAACCTTGGTTCTCTTGATTACTATTTGAGGCCGACAAAGAATACAAACCATTTACAAATTAAACAGTATCTACCTCGAAGAGTACTCGCTGTTTCTATAAGCTCGTTTAAAATAAAAAAGCAACTGATAAGCATACCTAGTTTACCTAAATACAAATATCAATAAAAGTACGTCCAACAAGATTTAGTGAAAACATATCATTAAATGTCTATTAAGAAAGGAATGTCTTCATGCAAATGCCATGACAAAACGTGGTAGGTAGTAGGATGAAATGTAATAAAGTAAATTAATATTTATTTTATAAACTAGACTGTGAAATTCCATTTTTAATTAATTTACAACAACTACAACCAAACTTCAGCATCAAATATTTATATGAAGAATAACGTTAAAGTCTTCGCTAATTTATGGTAACGACATTTTGACTTAAGTGCAGCTTTGCCTAAAAAAAAGACAGAGGCTTATGATAAGTAATTCATGAATTTTCCAATCTCATTTCTTTAATTGAAAATCCTTCAATACATTTACGCCTCATAGAATGTGCATCCGAAAAAAAGTGCAAATAAGAGTTTCCCACTGAAGATATTAACACATAGAATTAGGCGATGTTCTACAACACAAAAAAGTGTTGGAAAATATCCTGCTAGAAATTTTAAACTATAACCATTCAAAAGATAGTTCAAGATAAGTAGCATTTCCAAGGACATGAACAAAGGAAGAGTGGTTTTTCGGACTTAACAAATGTATTTAAACACGTTCATCGATAATCTTGAAATATAATGAATCCCCTTCTTGGTTTTTGCCAGAGCAATACAAAATAACTTACCAGTAATACAGAAAATAAAGTTAAATACATCGCTACAAACACCAGCATAGCTAACTAGTTAAGAAATATGTTCATCGTATAAAGGGACCAAAGGAACGTTTTATTTATCTTTCTATGGAGAACCGGCCAGTGAAATTATAAATAATGTATGAGCAGTGTCTTTTTCGGTGAATAGTTCAATTTCGTTTTTTTCGTGAGTAAAACAATACAAAGAAAATAAATCCCGTGAAAAAATTAACTTTAAATAGCTTATTAAATTCTAAATAAAATAAAGTTCATAGTTATGAATTATCAATTAAATTATTTTTTTATGATCAGTAATCCAAATACCTCTTTCAAGACACACCGTCGTATTTAATGCCTACCATTTTGTGCGTGAGATTGAGCGTGCAGTACACAAAAACACGAATGCCAAACTATCCCAGGGTATTTAATTTGTCACTAAATAACCATTACCTATCAAAGATCCATATCAAAGGGGTAATCAATTATCACTAATCCTTAAATTAACTTAAGGAAATTTTTCGAAAGTTATAATACTAATTAATGAACTTCACGAAGAAAAATGCTTTCTTATAAACAATGGCATCTCATGTTATTTTAGTGAAACGTCAGGTTTTTATATAAATAAGAAATATATAAATACCTCAGCTTAGTTGTTGAATATAACAATAGCGTGCCATTTTATCAATAAATGGCTAAAAACATTGAAAAGATTTTTAATAAAAGAAGTATGATTTTCGAGGAACTAACCTGCACTTTTCCACTTCAAACCGGCATACTGCTGATGACTTCCCAATGCACAATTTGCACAGTTACGATACGTTTCTTAGGTCTCTATTCCCAAGAAGGGCATGGGCGGTGATCACATAAGGAGTGTAATACGTGGCAATAGGGGAAATAGTAGTGCTTTCCCGCTAAAAAAATAAATAATGAAACAACGACATTGTGTCGCTACGTAATCAATTTCAAAGACAAAAACACGAATTTTGACCCAGTAAAAGAAATGACTTTGCAGTTGTCCACAGATAATCTGTGAAGGCCATCTTCAAAATTCAATTCAATAATAGATGGTATAGCACACATTTTAGAGTTTAAGAAAGGGAATCATTTGGACATTTTATTCGGCTTCGATAGTTTTTCCAAGCATTTTTCAACCCTTTTTACTTATAAGGTTTAGGAATTAAACCGTCGAACAATTTTTGTCAGGATGTAGGTCTAAAAGTAATGATTCAAAATGCAGATTGATTTTGTAATTCAGGACATTATGGGAAACTTTTGATAATTCATTGAAAGGATAATTTTCAAACCAAATGAATAAAACAGGTTTGGTCTTCAATACTCTAGACGTCATTTGTGGTTTATATTTCAGTTGACTGCATAACATGCGAAATATTAGGCGATACCCCGTTGGTCTGTTAAGTTGTTGATACACATTATTTAAAATAATTGATTTGATGACAGCACAGGATTGGAGTTTCTTTATGTATCCAAAAAACATTGGGTGTGTTGAAAACATTTTAACGATGATGATAATATTTGATTCTATATATACTTATAAATACAATATATTAAAAATATTTAATGAATAAATTTTTTAAATCAAACTAACTACAGTATTGTAATAAAGTTCTCAGATATTACGTACATGTGTCTTTCAATATTTTATCTATTCAAACTTACTACAGTATTGTAATAAAGTTCTCATATATCAAGTAGGTGTGTCTTTCAATATTTTATCTATTCAAACTAACTACAGCATTGTAATAAAGTTGTCAGATATCAAATACATATTTCTTTCAAACTTTCTTTGGTTCATCGCCAAAAGAAGATGTGAACGAAATTGAGTATAACACGCATGTTGATCTTAATTTTAAGGCTCTATTTTTGGTATCTTTTATTCTAATCATTTACGCCTTTGCTAAATTGGATGTCTTAAAAATTATGGCTTAATATATAGATCCTGCGTTGTTTTGATACGGTTTGAATCGCGTAAGAATAAATTACCTTTCAGTGTTGAACATACTTAAAGTATTGATTAAATCATACAAAGCATATAGTATTACAGTGATAACGCTCCGAATGTCAATCTGTTAATCAATGCAAACAATCTCTTTATAGGAAATTGACAGGTCATCTGGTTATTTTATAATTTAATACGCAACCATGGGCTTGTTATATTTCTAAATACTTGCAATACATATCATTTAACACAAGTCCGTCTACAATATGTATGTATAGGTTGATACTCAGTGTATAAATTTTTATTAAGTGAAATTAGCATGCCATGTTGTAAATGCCTTATATCCATGTCTTCAAATGAAAACAAATCTTCAAAAAAAAAGAAAAACTCGCAATGCTAAATAACTGGATTCATTTCATTACCAAATGACACTTCAACCTCCATATCGATATGAAATTTAACCTCACATAAAAGGTGGACAATGGTAATACGTAATAAATTTTCTCTGAAACTGTCAATACATTTTATTAAGAAGTGCAGGAGTAGTAACGGATAAGGGATGGGTACCCCTCTGTAACGGAGAAAAAGAAGTGAAGACAGAAAGATCGACATTTCTATCACTATAAAGAACCCAGCAAACGTGGGTATATAATAAAGTAATTTGATATATATGACATACACACGATTTAAATCAGCGAAGAGTCCTTATTTGCTTCAAATGTGATTATAAGTTCAAGACATATTAAGTAGCACTCCAGCTAAGGATCATGCAAAAGGTGATTCATAGGTAAAAAGTCTACATATTTTTATTTTTGATAATTTGTTTAAAATGTCATTGTAAACAGAAATTAACATGTGGTTTTTCATGTAACCCGTGCTCTTAGGAGATAGAAATTGTATAGAATGCACTGTAGATTTCAAAATTAAAGGAAATAACTGTGTAAATTACGCTCAGATACAATAGAATCTATTGGATTTTCAATGTTGATTATCTCCTAAGATCAGGCAGATTTGAATGAATAATAACACATTTCATAATATAGACCCATAAAACAACTTAATTACAAAAATAAACATGTGTAGCCTTTTTTGGGGTGTATCACATTTTTTTCAGATTTTGCATGATTCTTACAAAGAAAGCTACTTAAACATTACTCACCTATTCATTACACCACAAATACATTTTAACTAGAAAATTTAGGTTCCACGACATGCACCAACAGTTGTTGGACTTTCAGGACAAAATAGTCCTTTTGTCGTGCAGCTTTGTGAAACATAGAAAACATTTTTACATAAATTTGATTTTAAATAAATAAAGAAATGTATTTCATTTATACAAAAACGAGTATATAAATTTTGCTAGATTTTGTAAGAATTTCACACCGACTGAATTGAATTTGTCGTATTTAGTACATCAAGCTAATGAAAATTAGTTGAATCCTTTCAAATTAATGAAATAAACAATAAAACATTGTGAATGCTTTCACAAAAGGTGCCTCTGGGTTTAAGTACCAGCCTACATTACATTAAGAGACCGCCAATAGTAAAGTGATTCATGGTATAGAAAAACCCACTGAACAAACGATACTTTTTTTTAATCTGCATATCTTATATATTTATATAACAATATCTATTTCTGTATTTTGAGAACATCTTCCATATATCTTCCACTAAATCAAGCAAATCAAAGAAAATTAAGAGCAATAACTCTTCCAAAGAGCCAATTTCTTGTACAATCTATATAATGTTTATGTCAAGAGCGCAACCCCTGAATAAATATAAAACTGAGACTGGTACCGGTTATATGATCAGTTACTGTTTCTGAACAAGAAATAAAACTGAATTAGGTGGGTTTTTGACATGCACGAATAACTTCTGTCTAATTTTTATGCAGACTTTACTTAATTCAAATTAATGACCCTTCATCTCAGAAATACATGTGACAAAAAACCATGAAACTTTTGGTACTCATTACTCGTTTTATCATAGTATTCATAAACATTAATTTACATTAGCTTATTCAGACTTCGTCTTCAAATTGTCTTTCTATATGATGATTATATGTTGTCAAATGCATACAATTGTATTATTTCTTTTCATATTACCTTTTGTAACGACAAATAGAAAATACAGTCATATCTCGAGAATACAAAGTTGTAGGTATCAGAAATAATATTTTGACCTATCCAAAATTCGAGTTATAATCTAGAAAGAGTAATCGTATTAATCAAAAGAATGTAATCCAGGGACAAAGACCAGACATGGAAAACAGACATACACAACAAAGAACATAAAGTAACTAAAATCATACATACAAAGTAATAACAGTAAATGAGCAACTCGGATTCCACTAAAAACTGGGAGCATGGACCAGGTGCACCGGTAGGGTAAGCGTCCTCTGCTTTTCACTGAACACCCACAGTTTTGTTTGTTTGTTGGGGTTTAACGTCCGAGCAGAAATATTTCAGCTATATTCAGACGATGAACATGAAATTAATGATAAATCATGAAATGATGATGAAATGAAAAAGGGATGGGACACAAGGACAATGGGGTCGACAAATTTTGATTGCCACTAGAAATAGGGAGAGGTGGGTAGGGTCGGGCAATTTAGCCTCCTGTGGCGGAGCCCTATTGTTCCTACTCCGGGAGAATACCACAGTAGGGTTCTTTAACGTGCGAGGAACGTGGCATCTTTCCCAACACGGTGCACCACTATCGTTTACGGTCAGGTTTTCCGTATTATAGCCTGACAACCCCAGCATGTAATACGCCAGGGGTACCCCATTCCACCACCTGGGGCACACATTCCAGTTGCTCTGTGAGCAGAGCGCCCTAGCCCCCGGCTAGGGTTCTGAGCACTATTTAGTCGCCTTTTACGACAAGCTTAGCGCTGCTGCACCTATTCCTTTGACACCCGGACCTGCAGTGGTCGAACACCCACAGAGTTGCTCATAAAAATTCAATTCCGTGGTAGACGAAAGAGGAAAAGAACACTATGACACGTTGAACAAATCAGTTTTTTATGGCCCAGATGGATACACAATAACAATCCACGAGTTCATGATGACGAAAATAAAGCTTCTGTAGTAATGACTTAAATCTTGTAGCAACATAACATTGTTCCAGAAGCCTATTTGTTAGAATTCTAGAGCAACACAAAAGTCTGCGTAGTTTTGGCAAGCTCTGGCATACGCAGGCACTGAAGGGATGTTGCCACAGATGAAAGGAAAGTTGATAATTCTGAATGAAAAGTCACCACGTTTGTCTTAAAATTTTGTCAAGTTTTCCTTTACCATCGATTTCTAAGTGTAACTCAAGATATGAGGCCGACTTCACAGTGTCTGTAGTATCATTTAACTCAAGTTCTTTGGGGTAGATGCGATATATCAAATCCCCGAAATTAGGAAATTAGAAATTACCCCTTCCATAGTTATTTGTGCTTTCAAAATCATCCTCATAACAAACTATTTTTCTCATATACTTATTCAGATATAATAGAGGTCACATCGTCATATAGTGGGTTACATTGATGTAAGAGAGTAATCAAGGGAACAAAGGTTATAGCGGTAATCAAAAGAATGTAATCCAAGGACAAAGACAAGACATGGAAAACAGACATACACAACAAAGGACATAAAGTAACTAAACTCATACATACAAAGTAACAAAAGTAAATGAGCAACTCGGACTCCACTAAAAACTGGGAGCATGGACCAGATACACCGGTAGGGTAAGCTCCTCTGCTTTTCTAGAAAAACCCGCCGAGTTGCTCATAAATTAGGTTTTGTATCGATCAGATCAGATTAGAAGTACTTGACATATTTTCTTTTGATTTGTACTTTCAGGTAAATTTACTAATTTAATGGAGTAATGGTGATATTAGTAGAATCATGAAGCGATATTTGATTAACACTACAAAAAAAAACAACATTTCCTTCCTTCAACAGTCTAGCGTGTCTTAAGTTTCGGACGTTAATACATAATTTACGAAGCATATAAAAGTTCTATAAACTAAATATTTGGTACAAGAATATTTACATTTAATCAAATAAGAGGCTTTTTTAGAACTGTTCATTTTATCATTCATTTCGTGGTCATCGCTCGAAATAACTCATATTTTTTTTTGCTTGGGCGTTTAACACCAATTAATCAATCAATCATTCAATAAGAACCTTGAAAAAGGGCTAGTTGAAGATATATAGTAGAACAAACTTTTGATCCAGAAGCAAGGAGGGTCAAAGGTCAAATGCGAAACTATGTTTTTATTAGATATTTTTATCGATTGCATTTTTTTTTTAATTTTCCAAGAAAAATCATTCCCTCATTGTGTCTAAAAATAGTCTTCGTAATTGCTTTTGGACAAAAAATAAATATAGCCACGTACTATGTTCAGGGGAGTTTAGAAAAAAAAATTCATACCCTAATTGTGTCTTAAATTAGTCAAGCCTTTTTTGTTTTCTATGTAAAATTTAAATTTTTTTCTGTCTTTATTTGGAAAATTTGTTCATACCATACATTAGGAGAACATTTATGGCCCACATGAAAATTGAATAGCACATGTCCTATTCCTTAGTTTAAGTTATATTTGTTTAATATGGCAACATTAGCTATAAGGGTTTGTAAGTCAGTTTTGATTTAAGTTTTTATCTACTATCAAATAACCGATAAAACGAAATTGCTCGGTCAAAACATACGATTAAAACATTATCATTCCCTTTTTGCCATCCTGTTTATAGTTCCGGCCTTTGTATCAGATTTTTTTTCACGCCAGGTATATGCTATCATTAAACTAAGGTGCAATCAACCGTCCTCAATATTCGGTTTCGAAAGGAAATTTTTAAGACGTTTGATGAGACACCGTCCAAGAATATTGTACTACCGCATAGAAACAAAATAATGCCGGAAATAAATAAGAAAGATCGTATTTATTATTTTTTAAAAAATTCAAAGAATTTGTATAAATCTAAATTGAAACTTTAAAAAATTCCGATCGCTAAGATACATCCATTATAGATATGACCACCAAACTGAGAGGAGTACACGATGTTTTATGACCAATCTTTCTATAGTCACAATGCAGAAAACGGTTTGTACGAATTATTTCATTATAGATCGTTAACCCTACCGGTGCACCTGGTCCATGCTTTCAGGTTTTAGTGGAGTACACGTTGCTTCATTATTTTTGTTACTTTGTACGTGTTATTTATTGTACTTGTCTATTTTCTCTGTTTGGTCGCTATCCTAGAATTATATGTTTTGATTAGCATTCGATTCCAGACTCCTTTGATACTAAACATGTACATATAACATGACTGCATGAATCAGACGTTAAAGATTTTATATACATATGGAAACCATGCTTGTGTTTTATCAAATTTCAAACGTATGTGTACTTTGTATCTTTCTGCTTACATTTTTATCATTAATCAGGGGCATTTTTAAATATATTTGTTGTTAATATATCTATTGTAGAATTGGAACAGCGTAGTGTTTCTTTAAAATTATACATATTATTGAACCAGAATATTGTTGGCTCAGAGAAGTATGTTCGAACGGTCAGAAAAATATTAGCCATCAAAGACCGTCTGATTTCTGCAGGTGAGAATACCTGGTCATACATCACCAGTGGAAGCAGAGGTGAAGGACTGGATATTGGTGGCAGTGATCTCGATATAATGTTTGTTGATAAATTCATTTCCGTATCAGAAACAGAACCGACGCATTTCCGACCTGAAATGTCCTATTTTCGTGCTGAACCGGACAATGTGAAGCTGGGTTTCGTTCATCTTCGACTTATACACAGCAACAATGCAAATGTGTTCGAACTGTGTGATTTCTTTGAAAACGACTACTTCTTGTCTAATATATTATTCAAGGAAGCAATTATGCACAAATTGAATGAAATTAACGCGAAAATTCATGGCCCGTGTTGTTCTGATGAAGATGGTGCCATGGACTATGCCAGATGTGTTCACAATCCAAAATTTTGTTCGTATGCCATGCAGTGGGTGTATCGACCAAATAACGGTTGGCCATCCGATGATATTAAGCAACATATTATAAAACATGGCATTCTTTTTGTACCGGTGGGCCTAAAGGGGTCTAAAAATGAAGAATTTGAATGGCGAACTTCCTTTTCTGTTGCCGAAAAATTTTTGATAAATTCGTTGAACCAGACCCAACTTGCAAGTTATGTTTTGATGAAAATTATTTTGAAGGATGTTATAAATCACCACCCTCCTAGTAAAGGTTTACTTTGTTCTTATTTCATCAAAACGATTTTCTTTTGGGTTTTAGAGTCCACACATCCTGACGAATGGCGACCATTGAACCTTTTACGTTGTTTCATGGAGTGTTTCAAGAGATTAATTTATTGTGTGAAATATGTTAACTGTCCGCATTATTTCATACCAGAAATAAACTTATTCGAAACAAAAATAACAGATGCTGCGCAAGCGCAACTACTTCAGACTTTGTGGGAGGAGTATAGTTATGGATGGCAATGTGTGTTTTTTGCTAGTAGAATTAGGAGGAAGTATTTTAATATCCCAAACGGGGATTCTGAATTTCTGACGGATATGAATAAGCTGATACTCACACCATATGTTTTATCACCGCTTTTGAATATTCCAGACAACGATCGTTGTTATCAATGCGCAATAAAACTGGCTCATATTTATAAATCACCATCAATCAGAAAAATTATTCTTCAATGTATTTCAGACATTAGTAGAAATATTGTAAATAACAAAGTAGTGATAGGATTATTTGGAAATACCTTTTATTATAAAGAGTACAAAAAGGATCAAGGCTACCTTCTGCAAGGGGTGCAATATGGCGCTGTGACAGGATGGATTTATTTGGTATTATTTTACCTAAACATGAAGCATTATTACAAGGCTTTATATATTTTGGAACATTGTCACATACATTGTAGTTGGGAGAAGCTTCATTGTGGTTCAAGGCTGATACCAGACAACAAAGTTGCTATCAACTCCTTATCATGTATATCAAAAAATATGTTTTCTGTTTTAAAGTTTCTGTTTACCGATTATGTGATTCTGCATCCTGCAATGCCATCCTGTCCACGGGAAGTGTACGTTGAATTCAACTATTCTCAATTCCATCCCACAGTTCATCTTCATCCACGTGTATGTATATACTTCTTGTCATTCTTGTGTCACTACCATACGCGCAATACTACCGAATGCCAAACAATTATAAAAGAACTACAATATTTTACCTCAGAGAGTTTCTTTTGCGACGACCCAGGTGTAATTTCAAGAATTAAGAGCGGCCAACGGACACTGACAATAAAAAGAATTATTTCCAATATTCCATTTACAGTGATGCCGAATCTTATTAGACAAAACTTGAATTTAATTCTTGGACGTCACTTCCTTGACAGACCGGATATTTTATCATCTGTTTATTTCTGTCTAGGTGTTGCCTACCAACTGCTTGATGAGATCAATTCGGCAATAAGTTGCTTTGAGCAATCCATTGAGACTCATCCTGATCGATACAACCCATCGTTTATACGACTTTCTAAACTTACCCATTAACGCAAGCTTTTAAGGGAAATCACGTGAATTCCCCATCCCTCCAAATCGAAACATGAATAATTCAAAACCTATCTAAACCAAACACTAACGTCATTGCATTAATTTTATGGTATTTTAAATCTGGACCTTGGTTAACCGAACAACTTCTAAAACGAGACAATTATCTCAAATGTGTCGTAAGATAGGTGTTACTGTATAATTTATATTGATAAAGGCAAAAGTCTGAAATGTTCGATGTTACATGTATAAAGGAAACATGCAGACAGGAAAAATGGACGAAGTCCTCATAATGGTAATCAATGCAAATTAAACCTTTAAGCAGCACTGAGGGCCTGATATCAATCTGACAGGAAGTTAACTTGCGATACAAATGGTAATACAAAGCAAGGGTCTTTTTTTTAGTTTCGTATCTTAAACGACAGTCTAAAAATAAATTCTTGTTGATACAAAAACTGAAAAAAAGTTATTATCATTTTTAAAATATAAATGTATTCATCTTCGTCCTCTTAAAGATTACAAATGTCTTATATTATTCCTTGCAAAACAAAACTTATCTGTTATCACAGTCCTTTTAACGATGTTCAATATGAAGTTAAACATTTACCTTTGAAGCATTGAGTCCAAAAATCAGCCTTGCAGGAAGTTAACCTTTTATTTATATTGATTTCTTATCTTAATAAAATTTTAAAGAAAAATTTTACTAGTAACACACTACAGTTAAGTTACAGTTATGAAGAAAAATCAATTATACAGCTGGTTAATATTAAACTTTGGGTCGGAAAAATTTTCAACGATGTTAGAACTGTCAAATTTCGAAGCAAATGATTGGTCGTTCCTTCCGCGGGACTCGAACTCGTACCGCTGCGGCATCCATGGCAACACCGCAAGCGCCCTAGACCATTAGCCCAGATGTTGACAGTTCTAACATCATTTGGAATTTTTTAGACCCTTCTATGCATACATAATCTTCCCTTTATCAATTGGATCCGATGGAGCAGTGTCGCGAATAGAGTCGTCACATCCTGAGACGTTTGTATAATATTGATTTGGTGTGACATGTATCATTAATTTGATCCTCTATCCTACATTATAACACATAGATGAGCTGTCCCGTACTACCATACATCGTGTACTAAGTTATAGTCCTAGGTGAATCCTGCGAGGATGAATGAGCCGGCCAGCATTACCTAGCTGACCGAATGGTCTACGGCGCTGAACTTGGTGCAGGCAGTGATATCATTAATGTCACAACGGTACGAATTCGACCAAAAAATGTTTCGCAAATTTGACAGTTCTAACATCGTTGGGAATTTGTCAGACCTTAATATATATATATATATATATATATATATATATATATATATATATATATATATATATATATATATATATAAGGGTCTGACAAATTCCCAACCATGTTTCCCAAAAGTCAGCAGTCAATGAATGATACACTTTCTACTTGGCTTATAATAAGCTGATTTAAGCCCTTCAATCCGGGGACAATAGCAAATCAATCTTTCCATTTCAAAAACATTTAAACGAATCTACTTATACGAGAAAAAAACTGCAATTACCAAAGGTCAGGGATAAAGAAAGTTTCAATATACGTTTATCAAGTAATCATTATGAAAAAATTTGGTAGTGATGGAATGCATTATCAGTTTAGCGCATTTTTTAAACAATCGAGATCTATTTGTAACAGACACATGAAATATAGTCGTTCAAAGGACAATGCGCACCGGTATGGTCGGTATTGTTCGACGTAAAACCTGCGAACACTAACTAATCATAGTAGGACTCGGATTTACATGGTATTAAGTAACACTTCAGCTAAGGATCATGCAAAATGTGATTCATGGGTAAAAAGCCTTCATATTTTTATTTTTGATATTTTGTTTGAAATATCATAGTAAACAGAAATAAACATGTGGTTTTTCATGTAACCCATGCTCTTAGGAGATAAATATTATATAGAACGCACTGTAGATTTCAAAATTAAGGGAGATAACTCTGTAAATGACACTCAAATACAATAGAATCTATTGGATTTTCAATGTTGATTATCTTCTAAGAGTAGGCAGATTTGAATGAATAATTACACATTTCATACTATAGACCCATAAAACAACTTAATTACAAAAATAGAAATATGTAGCCTTTTTTGGGGTGTATTACATTTTTCAGATTTTGCATGATTCTTACAAAGACAGCTACTTAAGCTCTTTTCGGATCTCATTAGTGAAACTAGTCACAATCGATTATATTTGAGTTGCCCACGTCTAAGACCAATTTGTACTAAAACCTCAAACAATTTAAAACCGGAAGATGGTTCACATCTGACTTATAAATGTATTAATGTATATAGGATGTGATATAGGATGTGAATTCATTCTGTTTATAAGAGTCAATTATTATGCAACACTTCATGTGAACAACTCGGCCAATCTTAAGATTGGAACACGGTACAGTAACTGACTTCTGCGGGCGTGGATCCATGATTTTCAGTTTTGCGTTGAATGACTGAACGTATCGAGACAAGAAAATTTGGGGATAGCTAGAAATTGTGGAAAATCCTGATTTCATGCACACAGAAATTTATTTTATTTTGAGCATCACAATATTAGAGGGAATGTGTACGCCATGTTTGCTCTGTTATTAAATTGCCACGCCTGAGCCGACAAAAAAAAACTGTCAAACTTATAATTGATATTCCTATTAAGAATTGAAATTCGGCGTAAAATTGAAACACATCAGAATTGAATAAGAATTAGATCTTGTTATTAAAAACTTGTCTTCATTTTATTTTTATTGAAATTTGATTTGTGGTGCAATTAAATTGTCTCCATTTAATTTTTAGTCACATCTGATAATTAATTTTATATTACAATGTGGCTCTCCGATAATGGATAATGTCTTTATACTGATACAAATCATTTACAACAAAAACCACTAAGATTTTTTAAGAGAGTCCTTGTAAGAACATAAAACATATAATAATAAAAAATGAGGCAGGTTTAAGCACAAAGTTGTTTGCTAGAGTCAATGACGACCTGAGTTAAAGTAGACTTTGGAAGATTTGTCTTTGGGTCAAGTTGATCCATCATCTTTGATACAAATCTACATGTAGTTTCTATATTCCCATTCAGAACTGTTCGGACATTATACCTGCACTAAATTAATAATTGTTTTTGGAATTTCCGCTGGGTGTTACTATATTTCAATTTATTTTATAAAATCATCAGTACAAATTAGTACAATGTCATAAGACAAAAACATAAATATGTAAACAATATCTTAGAACCACCATTGTTATATTTATCTCTAATTGTGTGATGATGACTTTGCGCTTATAGTTTATCTAAATTCAGTATTTAACAGTGTGTTATAAAATAAAGTTTACGCGTTTCTACAAATGCACTTCGTAGCACAGCATACTCAGGGACACCTGAGTGAAACACTGTGTCAGTCCGATTTTTTTTTCGGTGAAATATGAGTTGGGACATCGTGAATTCCGGTTGTCAATTGTGTACGGAGAATCACTGACCTGGGTGTGAAATTCACCAAGCACAGTAAAGTTAATCTCATTGATCTCCGCCGACAATATGGCCGTTGGTACCCGAGCTCCAAGGTCACTGACCTCCAAAATTCTTTGAGGACCCATTGAAATCACAACAGAGAAGTCCAGTCGACAATTCCGAATCCAATTGTCGAAAACAATGCTAGTAATGCAATTTTTTCCTGATTAAATCCAAGCCGACGACACAATAAAACAGCGGTTAAGACGAATAGCTCGTGGTGTTAACGATTGGCAACAAATATATCGTGAAAATCGTAAAAAAGACATTTACCGTTGATTCATACTTCATAACTGTCCTGTACTGAGTTATAGTTAATTACAGTTCATTTGATGACCAGACACACATCGGAGACGTTGCATAAGATAAGATAAGATAAGATAAGATAAGATAAGATAGTTTTGTTCTCCTATCATGGACCCTCTCGGGTAGAAAAAATTAATTCAGTGTACAATGTTTACAATGATTTTAGCAGAATGTGCAAATATACAATATTAATATAATCATGAATATCCTCAAAGCAGCTGCGAATGTAGTCCTAAAAGGTAGAATATATTGTTTACAATGTATATTAAAAAAAAAAAAAAAGACAACTACGTGCGAGATTATCAACGGAATATTTTTCTATGGCAGTAAGCATCGGTCTGCATCAATGAAAGTTCGAAATTGTTTAACAAAAAAAATCACGAACATGAAGATATATGTAGGTTGTATTTTGAAAGATTTTTTAAATAAGAAATGTTTCAGAGTTAACTTGAAGCATTTCTAACAGTCGAAAACGACCGACTAAGGTCGACGTCTCGTCCTCTTTAGGACAACGCGTTGTAGCTTACAATTATTACTGACAATGTTCGCAGTCCTGATTAAGGCCTCTACTTTGCAATTCTTATGTACACATTATCTAGATGGCTTAGAACTTGTAATTAGTTTCTTAAATTTCAATTTTGAAAACTATCAGCAACAAAAAGCGTCACTCGAATGTTGGTACAATAATAAGTAAATTCAAAGTGTATATTATGATTATTTTAGTAATTATCAATTCAAAAGTGTAATATTAAAATGTCGAAAGATTGCATTTTCACTTGATAAAAATACAAAGTTATATTTCTATGTGATATCTCCCACTCATTGGACGTAGCTGTAAATAAAAAATAACAAATTATCAAATGATAAAATTATACAAAAACAATAGAATGTACCGATTTTTTAATGACATGACTAAATTGTTATCCTTCATTACTGGAGTGCTCCGAATAACGTTATTAACTCATCAGAATATACATCGTATCTTACGTTAATTCACGTAAGTGTTTGAGAACTATACTATTCTAGTGTAGTGTAAATGACGCTAAAAATCAAAACTAAATATAAAAAAAAATAAAAAATAAAATTCACTTGATTTAATAGAAGCTGTTTATATATTCATGAAATGATGAAAGAGTCGTGAGTAAATCTCTCTGTCAAATGCAACACATATTACTTAATTTAACTACTTCCATGCCTTATAATACAATACTATGATACAGTCTATATGACCCTTTATCCCAGTTCACACATAAACAAGAAATATCACGAACTTTGTGCAACGGGAACCAAATAAGTCAACTTGTTGCACATCTGTAAACACTGGCAGTTCCTAAAGACAGCACTGTCGCGCCAACTGCTACCCAGAAAGACCATCCGAGTCTGTTTATATCTGAATCGTCCAATGTTGGTTTAACGTCATACAGTTCTATTGTTTTGACAACAAACAGGATTAAAGTCACACACGAAGCAGAAACTGAAAAGAAGATTATAAGATACATATTGATAAAGTAAACATGTAACAAACGGCATTGGACAATAACACAGGTACTTGTTTCACCAATGGACGGTTACTATCAAATATAAGGATATTATCAGACCATTGATGGGAACAAGTGCTTGTGGGCTGTAATTATTTTTTATGTGTTCCTATAACAGAGATCTAATTTGTAAAACAAAATGGTGTTATACAGTGTTAGCAAATCATAGGATTTAATGCTATTATATTCTGATATTTTTCTTGAATTAAGGGTTTCCAAAATATCTTTCGAATTTTTCGGGATCCACATCACGGGAGTATCAAGTGAATTGGTAAGACTAAGAGACCCTCTTTGACAGCAGTGAGTATTGAAGTTGAAAGTTTTGAAAACGGTTTTGTGGTACATTCTGCAGATCCAGCTGTGTGACGCATTTTATATGGATTCTTCTGGAGTTTAGGAATCCATAACAGACGGTAAATCACAATGCCTCATTAAGTTAATTTGTAGATTCTCATTTCCGCCCCGCCCGGCAGATTTCAGGATGGTTTTCGTTGTTAGTCTCATTATTAGAGAAATTAAAGAAACAAAGCCTTGGTATGGCTCAAACATAACCGAAAGTACACATTTCCAGGATTTCTATAACTAATGCGTCAGTGCGAATGTTGAAAAGAAAGGGCCAACGGATTACGACGACAACAACTCGAGATTAACTGTTTTTGTAGGCAAAATGATAAATGAATTTACCGAAGTTAACACCTCCCTGCAAGTAAACGTTGTTATATCCTGCCTCGGAAAGTACGCCCTATGTCGAATTGACCTTGAGCCTCAATGCACAAGTTAATACAAACCTAATACAGACGCAGTAAAAATTCTTATGAGCACGATTAACACTGAATCTTACCTCCCAGCCCTTAAACTGAAATTGAATAAGAACAAACTTTATAATGATATTATTAAATGGTGAAGAGCTAAGAAAGTTGTTTTATCTACGAATAGGGACACATTTGGTTTTAAACTTGTGAATAAACTGACAGATTTGTTTTGGTTCATTGACAGAAACCATGAAACTTTAGCGAGTACAGGGTGTGCTATTCCAGAGCTGTATCTCGTTTTAAAGGGTATTATCTTCCTGAACTAATAAAGTGAAAAAAGACAAAATCTGACAGCTTACAGGAACACACTCTTCGTAGTCATGCTAATACTGTCTTCTATCGACGGAAAATAATTACTTTCAAAGGGATCAGTGGTGTTTGATAAAAACATTTCTTGAAGATCTCGTCAGTGCTTTGAAAAAGTATATAGTCTTGTCAATCAAAATGTAAAAAAAACTCTGCTTTGATTCACAGTGACATGTTTACTCCTGTTGTTATAAATGATTTCGCTACCTGAGAGCCTAACCGGCTATTTAGATATATGATAGAATTTTCAATCAAGTTTAGGAATCACACTAACTTTATTTGCATAGCAAGAACAAGTTGAAGGTGGGTGTACCTGGTTATCCAGTTGCCGCGGTTGAACATGGGAAACAGGTATTTGTTGCCATGGGAAGACGTTTGAGGTTGAAGACCATGATTTTACAAACTTTTCAATAATCCCTAGTATGGTACTAATGTCTAAAATTCTCTAGAAATAGAGGAAACGTCTTATGGTTATAAAGTGTATGATAATTTGACCAATATATGCAGACGGTGCTCCAGACCATAAATTGACTTACATGTCAGTCCAGTTTTCATTGATAAGTGTATGTCTGTCATTTCATTTAGACATGATATATGTAACACGAACTCTTCCACAAAAGAGCTGGACAAATCCTGCCGAACAAATTATGTCTATTCTCAATATTGGGTTTCGATCTGTTGGGAAAACTGGTCATTATCACAAGCAACTTGAATCTGCAATTTTTATGAATGAAATAAGGGTTTTAGCAGCAAAAAATCCAACATTTGTAGATGAAGTAGTAAATTCAAAGCCAGTTAAAATATTATGCACATGTATTACTCAAAGGTTAAAATAGACAGGTGAAACTCTTAAAGACTATACACCAGCAACGGAGGTAGACATTTTGAGTTATTTTAAATGTTGACCCGATAATTAAAGTAACAGATACTTTACAGAAAGATTTTAAAAACAAGCCTTGAATGAAAACAATTTTGGAAGCTTATTATCTATTTAAACACTATATCTTTTGTGTTAAAAAGTGCCAGTCAACATGCAAAAAAAAAAAACAGATTGTCTGATAATGAATTCGAAAATCTCAATTTCCTCTAGATCCTGAACCAGAAAATGGTGAAAAGTATACATCATTTGATAAGGTATATGGTAAAACTATGTCTCAAAAGTTGACCCTCCCTTGTCACAAAACCAAGTGTTGCTCATAGCATGACGTTCTAACCATCTTCTCAATATGCTAAAAATGTTAAAATGGTAGTTAATTGTTAATAATATGATAAGACAGGGGTTCGGTAGTCTAAAATTGTTATTATTCGAGAAAGGAGAACAGCTCTTTTTTACACAGCCTTGCTGAAATTCAGTATATATGTGACTTTTCTGTTGATGAGCTAGAATTAGCCGAAAATCGTGTTTTAAGGTCTGTTAATGTGAGAAAAATAAAGTCACATGTAACTATCCTTTTGAAATAACTTACTATTCAGCAGGGTTTAATAATATTAGTTACTTTTGTAGCATTGATAATATTAAAATTGAAGCTGTTGATATTGATGAAAGCAATAAGTTCTGTGAAATGTGTATATGAGTGGAAAAAAAAACATGTTGCAAAACGCACCAGAATGTAAAGCTGAAAACTATTTTGTGGATGAATGCTTATTTGTACTCTTTGCTTTTTTTTATTTTGTTTTTGTTTTTGTTTTTTAATTTGTTTTTTTTTTTTTTCATACATTCACAAATGATGTTTTACTTCAAATGTTTATGCACATGGAAAAATCTTTACGCAATAGAATTAATAATTGAATATTCATTGTGTTTGTTTATTCAATTCATAGTCTTACTACCTGTATATTAAAGTTTGGATGTTAGAATTTATATGTTAGCATACCACGGTTTGATTTAATAAGATATAACCAATCTTGGAAAAACTAAAAATAAAACCCTCCCACCAACCCCATTTTTTTAGCTGCTGATCGATGAGAATCTACAAATTATTTTGATGGACCAATCATCATCTTTGATAGAGAGACCAAAAGAGGATAGCCGAAACTCAAGTTATAGTAGAATGCAAATCCGGTAGGATTAGGAGCAATTTTGAGCCAGAAACAAAATGATGGTTACTTAAGACCGATACATGCAAGCAGGACTCTAACAAGTGTTGACGAAAAATACTCTCAAACAGAACGTGACGCATTAGCAGTATTATTGGGTTGTGAAGGTTTCCATCTATAAATTTATATGCCAAATTAATTCACTTTTATCAGTGATTATAAACTTTTGGAAATAATTTATTCGCCAAAATCGAAGCCGTCATTGCGAATCGAGAGATGGGCTATGCGTTTGATTCAGTATAAGTTTAAAGTATTTGGTCATTTATTCCAAATATGTCCAACATTTTGTCTTGCTCTCCAAATCTATAAAGTCTGCTACAATAGGCTACTTTAATAAAATTATACTAAATGAACTGAAGGTTCTAAGAGAAATTGAACTTAATTTTGTGGGCCATACATGGAAATTAAATGTTATGTGTAAAAAAATTGACCCAACAAGCTTGGGTTTAGATCAAACTTTTAATATAGCAACATATTTTTACGTAATCAGACAACGGCGTTATTGACACAGCCTTGAAAGAACGTGTATTTATAATTTCTGAAGAAAACTGGAGAAATCAGGTTTAAATCAAAATACTTCCTTTCAAAAGCTCGACTAAGGCATAAAATTGAGTATACACATTTAGCAAAGCCTCTTATTTTGAAAAGTAAAAGTCAAGATGAACAACTACTACCAGAATCTACCAGAATCTGAAATTTCTAGTAATATTCAAAAGTTATAAGCAGTGTACATGCACAGTAACTGATCAATATTTGACATTATCACAAAGTGATGACAGTGATATGTCACAAATTTTAAACAAACTTATCTTGAATGTATTGAGCAAATGAAATCATTCAATCTCAGTGTAATCAAGGGAACAAAGATTCTAGAGGTAATTAAAAGAATGAAATCCAGGGACAAAGACCAGGCATGGAAAACAGGCAAACACAACATAGATTATAAAGTAACAAAAATGATATATACAATGTAACAAAAGCAAATGAACAACTCGGACTCCGCTTAAAAAAATTAAAATGCAAATGAAAGAAACCCTCATGGAAAGTGGTGGAACAGAAATATTATACGATTGTGTCTGAGATTATGGTGTCGCAGTTACAAAGGTTATACAGACCTTCGAAATAGTAAATTCATTATTCTCCCATGAGATAAAACTTTTGCAAAGGTTTATAAACAATATAAATCAGGAAGCTGATATTAACAATGACTTGCTCCACTGGATGGCTAATGAAGCAATGTTAAAAGATATTCATACCAAGGGTTATGAAGGAGATTTGATAATCGATGAAATGTCGATTTAGCAGGATCTTCAACTTAAAAAGGTAAATGGAACAATACAATCATTATGGTTCACTGAACTCCAGAGTCTGTGATCTTCGGAAAACTAATATAAAAAAACGAAGTTTGGCCAGCCAAGTGTTTCTACTAGATTTCATAGGACCAACTTGTTTTAGATTTCCATGTTCACATTCTCCAACACATACTGCAACTAGGCATAACCTTCGTCTTTTAATATGGAAATATGTGTATAGGTTACTCAAATTCAGCCTTATAATTGTGTACATTAATACATTAGTATTGATGGAGCACAGATCAACGTAGACATGTTTAAGCTTTTCCTACCAGAATTTAGATTTGCAGACCAAGTCACTCGTTCATTCAACAACATTTATAGTTGTGACCGGATAAGTTTCATCATGGATATTTCTCATGCAATCAAAACAATCCGAAATAATGTTTTGAAAATGGGACCGAATCAAATGCGAGTATTTTAATTGAAAACTTTGGGAATAACAGGGCTGTAACAGATTAAAGCGATGAAAGATTAAGGCAAAATCTTGACGTTATGGTTGAAAAAATAAAGAGAGAACTCAATGATATTTTATCAAACAAGAGAAGAATTTGTCTCAAGTCTTTTGGGATTTGAAGGAGTAATCAAGGAAACCAAGGTTATAGCGGTGATCAAAAGAATATTATCAATGGACAAAGACCAGACTTAGAAAACAGACATACACAACAAAAAAAGTAAATAAAATCATACATAAAAAGTAACAAAAGCAAATGAGCAACTCGGACTCCACTAAAACCTCGGAGCATGGACCAGGTAAGCATCCTCTGCTTTTCTAGAAACACCCGCCGAGTTGCTCATAAAATGTCATGTCCGGGGTAGACGATTAAAAAACCAGTGTGTCAGTTATTCCCAGCAGATTAAAAAGTGGTGTGATAGAGAACATCTGTTGCCAACAACGTACTTTACATAGTGGTGGAAACACCAATTCTACATACCTAGGCTACTGTAATGCCATGAACTCGATCATCTTAGGTCAAACAACGGTATCAAGAAAATCAAACACTGATGGCAAGACAGCAGATATCTCCGCGCACATTTCAATAATATTAGAAATGAACTATTTACACTATTTACCACAGGTATACTTCTCAAACTTAAAAACAAATATACACAAAATTGCAAAAACAAATATTTGTAAAGAGCACATTGAAAAAAAATGGATATGGTGAAACACAACAAACTCATATTGCTAATCGTTGACTATTATCATATATGTTCAAATTTTTGTTACGACAGCCATATTTTTGTTGACAGCTTATATTGATATAAGACCCATAAGACTGGCATTTATAAAAAAAAATATAAAAACCAAAGACATATACATGCTAATGTCAATATTAGATTTATGGTCAATTTGGATTTGCAATTTGAGTTATCTTTCTTCACACATTCTATGTACATATTTTTGTATTTAGAATAGATGTGCACATGCATGGTGTAGTGTTAAATAAATTAGTTGACGTTTACCTCATTCAAGTACATGGGACAAGTGAATGACTGACCATCCTCAGTTAAACGTGCCCATTCTTCTAGGTCCTCTAAATTAGCTCACAGATGAAACCACAGCACGCAATCGCCACAACTTATCTAATCTTCCCCATCCTCCTCATTTTTATAACATATAGCACAATGATGCCCTTCCTTTGTCTCCATTACTTTCTTGCATTTTTAGCTTTTCCTTTCCCTTGCCTTTTCCTTCTGACTGCTTTTTTCGTAACTTCATGTTCGTTTTTTTTTCGTAGGCAGCGTTGAAAGAGTGGACACAGGCAAACTAATTTCAACTAAGGAACAGACGGGTTTAGGAGGAGAGGCACTGATATTTTTATCATGTTTCCTTATCGATTATTCAGACACAGAGGATGCTGTTGGTGCAATACCACTTGGCCCAGGTTCTTCATCAGTTACATTTACATGTAAAGAATCGATATCACTTTCATCAGTTGTCTTTGCTAGTATAACTGCAATTCCATCTTTCTTTTTGTACAAGATATTTTCATTTTACGCTCTTTACAAATAATTAACAAGTGCTTTTTCGGGAGAGTACTGTCATGTAAGATTAAGATTCTGCAAAAGTTCTGATTTTAAACGGAAAAATGATTTTTATTCACAGATTTTTCTTCATTATACAAATGCATGTCAATCTTTTCAACAGACTTTTTGGCTTTTTCACCAACTACTTTTTGCTTTCCCTTTTCCATCTGTAAGAATGCCAGATAGTCCCTTCTGAATTGACTTAGGCTTGAGAAATAATGCAACAACAGACCTGAATAATACAAGATAATTGTCAACTGTCCTTTTCATTGAATCAAGCAGGTCTTGAATTTCATTTTCATATTCTTCGTCAGAGGAGGTAGTCATGGGTGGGGTTGCAGAGTTCACAGTCATCCAACAGTACCTTTAAAGCCTCGTCGTAGAAACGCTTGCCAGTGTAACTAAGTTTTTATTCGTTAGTGTTTGACGGCACATCATTTCAAGTTTTTTGAACAAAAATAAAACGCGCTGTCTGAAATATTTGTAAGCCCCTCACGTTTATTCTGTATTCGCTTCATTTCATTTAATATGTCTATATCTGTAGATTGACCAAGCATTTCATCATATGAACAGCACATTACATTGAAAATGTTTGTTTGACTTTGCAAAACTTGAAGTGCATTTGTTTTATCTTTGGCAAGTAACAAGTTTCTAATCGTTTTAGACAAATTGAAATTTCGCTCAGCTATAACGTAACCGCTTACATATCTTTTTTTGCCTTTTCCAGCGAAATCCAGGTCTTTTTTGACTGAAAGGTTTGGTAAAGGGTCAGGAGAGGCCAAAGGAAGATGGACAGACAAAGTCTCCAAAAAATTCCTTTCCAAGTAAAATAATAAAGAAGCCAAAAGTTTGTATACCGGGCCCCTCAGGTCTTCTCTTTTGTAGTTTTTGCGGTGTACTGCAGTGCTGTCTATAAACTCTTCAGAAGAGTAATCAAGCTAACCAAGGTTATAACGGTAAACAAAAGAATGTAATCGAGGGACATAGACCAGAACAGACATACACAACAAAGAACATAAAGTAACTAAAATCATACATACAAAGTAACAAAAGCAAATGAGCAACTCGGACTCCACTAAAAACTGGGAGCACGGACCAGGAGTTTAAATATTTGTTAAACTTAAGAAAGACATTATTCTTTTGTTTTTGGGTGAACTTTATATGACCTTCGGAAAGAATAATAAGACCAATTCCATCTATTATTGATGACTGCTGCTCAAACTAGTTGTTAAATAAAGTGAACTTTTTTGGAACTGATTCCTTGAATTGAAAAATTGTCTCCTCTGATGGTGTATCTACGACTGCTAATAGAACTGCATCTGAAGCAACTTTTGAAGGCAGAGGATCTGATGTGAATAATTTTTGATTATCTTCGGTTAGTATGTTATCGAAATATTCTAATTTTTCAATTTCAGAATCGGAAAGATTGGAATGAAATCACAATGACTGTATATTCTGAACTCAATTTTGCAAAACAAAGTATTGTTTCCCATGTCTGTTTTCTGTATGTATCCATCATATAGTTTGTCATTTGAATACAATGTACTTGTACCAGATTGAGAAAAAAATCTAATTTGTCCTTTAATATGTTTAATTCCATTTACTTTGCAATCGAACATAGAATGTAATTCATTCATTAAAATTATTTTTATCGCTTCTATTTCCATAATTATATACTCCCCTTATCTTTGTTTCCATTTTATCCTTAAGCTCCGGTAATCAATCTGTTAAAGATATATAGAATCTACAACAATAACGAGTTGATTATGGAATTTCTCACATGGAGTGAGATAAATTTTATAGTTTTGATCGCGAGGCTTGCCGAGCTATTCTAACCATGAAATTTATTTCACGAGATGTGAGAAATTCATAATCAACAAGATTTGAGTGCATATTCTGTTTTTTTTAATGCCATAAAGACGTCAAAAATACCTAAAAATGAAAAGCGCAAAATATTATGATTCCGATTCGTAGGAAACATGTTGACGTCGGTTTCTAAGCCAATCAAACTCTGAGAACAAAAAATGTCACTAGTGATGAGAACATTTGTTTCCACACCGGTCAAGCGGTATGAAAATTGAAGCATATGTATACACCAAATCGTTTCCTCCATAGCAGGTGTTTGTTGGAATATGATTGTCAAAACGGATTTAGTAGATGATATATGAGAGATTCACATGAAACACGAGTGTACACGAGTGTACACGTTTCATGATATATGTGATCATAGTACAATAAATCAACGTACATTTAACTACAAAATGTTGTACCAGCTCGTAGCCAGAACTTTTTTAACAGGAAGAGTTCGGCGAGGGAATTCAGGCTAACTGTTTTATAACCAATTTAAAGCTAGTATTCAACAGTTTAAACGCTTTTTTGCTTCCAAAGGATGGGATCTTCGTTACCTTCAAACACATCCCTGCCTATTGTACCCTAGTCGTCTTCATACTCAGCTGACAAACTTAATTATGTACATGAAAATAATGTATAGCGAATTAAAACACGTGTGAAACAAGTTACTGATACTTGAGAAGTCAATTTTTCATTTTCAAGCGATTGTTTCCGCTTTTATTAATCATTCAATATCACAAGTTATGTGACGTACATGTATATGGCAGTAAGCTCTTTTCGGATCGTGGAACTAGTCGTACCAGATTACGAGCTTTTCTATTTACCGACCAAATTGGTCATACATTGTAAAATTTATTTGTCGGTCTTTCGATATCAGTACTTCCGCTTTATGTTCGCGCTGAAGAATTTGCTTGGTTAACATCAGGTAGACAGGTTTCTGGTTTATTCAGGGTTCGATGTCGGCATACTTTATTGTGTAAATCATGGTACACACTATTACCAATAACAATCAAGGAAAGTTCTTACTGGTTTATGGTAGAGAAAGAATACAAGAAACACTTAGATGGGCAACTCAAATGGGGAACTTAAACATTTAGACGGTCCATTTAAATATTTGTACTTAAAATCCACAGACAATTTCAAAAACTGAAGATTGTTCTCAGCTGATTTATAAATGTATTAATGCAAACATGATGTGAATTCGATCTGTTTATAAGAGCCAATAATTGGACAACACTTCATATGGGCAGCTCAGGCAATCTTGAGTCTGGAACACGGTACGGAAATTATAATTTCTACAGGCGCAAATCCGATTTTCAGTTTTGGGATGAAAGAATCGAGACAAGACAATTTTAGGGAGTATAATTTGTTAAAAAAATCCAGATTTTATGCACACTAAAAATCATTTTGAACATCACAATGTTAGAGGGGGTTGTACGCCTTGTTTGCTCCCATATGAATCCGCCGCGCCTGAGCCGACAAACAAACTTTCAAACTTATAATTTATATTTCTAATAAAATTGTTATTCAATGTAAAAAAGAAATTACATGTTTTGTTAAAACTTCACAAGAATCCATTCAAACAACGTTTCATAGCTGGATCTGCAAAATGTACCACCAAACCTCTTTCAAAACTTTTAACTTCTATACTCATAACTGTCAAAGAGGGTCTACAGTCCTACCACAACACTTGTTACTCCCGTAGTGGTATTAATTCAATGTGGATCCTGAAAAATTCGAAACATCTTTTGGAGACAATCAGTTCCAGACTATTATCTGAATATAATAGCATTAAAACCTACGACTTTTCAACACTGTATACTTCTATTCCCAATAATCATCTTCCAAATATACAGAGGAAGATGTTTACAAAATGCTGGAATTTTTAATCGACAATATATTTGTCCAGTGTGGTGGACGTGTTTTTCAACAAACGGTCGGCATTCCAATGGGAACAAATTGTACTCCTTTACTTGCTGACCTATTCCTTCACTCTTATGAGGCTGACTTTATAGCTGATCTGATTAGAAAGAAAGAATATCGTTTGGCTAGATCCTTCAATCTCAGTTTCCTCTATATAGATGACGTATTATCTTTAAACAATCCTAATTTCGGGGATTTGATACATAGCATCTACCCAAAAGAACTTGAGATAAAGGATACTACAGACACTGTGAAGTCAGCCTCATATCTTGACCTACACTTAGAAATCGATGGTAAAGGAAAACTATTGACCAAACTTTACGACAAACGTGATGACTTTTCATTCAGAATTGTTAACTTTCCTTCCATCCGTGGCAACATCACTTCGGCTCTTGCGTATGGAGTGTTCATATCACAACTCATACGTTATGCCAGAGCTTGCCGAAACTACGCAGACTAGAACTCTAACAAATAGGCTTCTGGAACAGGGTTATGTTGCTACAAGATTGAAGTCATCACTACAGAAGTTTTATGATCGTCATAATGAACTTTTGGATCGTTATGGTGTATCCATCAGCACCATGAAAACTGATTATTCAACGGGCCATAGTTTTCCTTTCCTCGTTTGTCTACCCCGGACTTGACATTTTATGAGCAACTCAGCGGGTGTTTCTAGAAAAGCAGAGGACGCTTACCCTACCGATGCACCTGGTCCATGCTCCCAGTTTTTAGTGGAGTCCGAGTTGCTCATTTACTTTCGTTACTTTGTATTTATGACTTTAGTTACTTTATGTTCTTTGTTGTGTATGTCTATTTTCCATGTCTGGTCTTTGTCCCTGGATTACATTCTTTTGATTACCGCTATAACCTTGGTTCTCTTGATTACTCTTTGTATTTGTTTGTTTATGAATTTTAATGCTACATTGTATTCAAAGTTTAACAGAATTGAAAAAAGACATAGATTTTGCTATTAGAAATTTGATTTGTGGTGCAATTAAATTGTCTCCATTTAATTTTTAGTCACATCTGATAATTAATTTCATATTACAATGTTGCTCTCCAATAATGGATAATGTCTTTATATTGGTACAAATCATTTACAATAAAAACAATTAACAAAGATTTTTAGGAGAGTCCTTGAAAACAAAATAATATGACATATAATAATGAATATGAGGCAGGTTTTATGACTAAGTTTTAAGCTAGAGTCTATGACGACCTAAGTTAAAATAGACTTGGGACGATTTGTCTGTGGGCCAAGTTAATCCATTATCTTCAGATACGAAACTACTTGTAGCTTACTATTCATTCGGACCTATCATTTTCCCTGCACTAAATCAATACTACAATAAGTTATGTGATCAGGACTAATTCTTCGTCTATATAGTTTATCAAAATGAAGGAGGTAGACCTAGGGTAAGGGACACAACTCCTAAAAATCATTGGAACGTTTGTATTCAGCATTTTACATCAATCTTTTGTACGCGTCTAATTACTTTATTTTATTCTGCTTCAAACGGAAGCTTGAGAGGCTTTGGTAAAATTGAATATGATACAAACATATCACTGATTTCATGAGTTCTGTCCCCTACCCTAGGTCTACCTCCTTCAGTATTTATTGTTGTGTTATAAAATAAAATAATTCATGGGTTTCTTTAATGTAAATGTACATCAAAGTAAATGACATTAAAAAAAATGAAACTAAAACTATACATAAAAAATAAAATTTACTTGTTCTAAAAGAAGCTTTTTATATTCGTGAAATAATAAAGGCAACGTGATCATATCTAAGTGTCTAGTACAATGCTCACTACAAATGAACTTAAATTCACTACTTTAACGCTTTATGATACAGCTGGGTTATATTGTATGGCCGTCTAAGTGACCCCTAATCCCATATTGCGTTCGCAAATAATTAGACCAAATATCACGAAATGTGTACAGTGGGAAGCTAATCAGTCATGACTAGTAGCACATCTGTAAACGCCGGAAGTTCCTAATGACAGCACTGTCGCGCCAACCGCTACCCAGAAAGACCATCCGAAACTGTTTACATCTGAATCTCCGAATGTTGGTTTAACGTCATGTAGTTCTATTACTTTGACAATAAACAGGATTAAAGCCACACACATAGCAAAAACTGAAAAAGAAAATAAGATAATAGTATACATTTTAATAAAGTATAAATATATGAAAAGGCAATTGACAATAATAAAGGCGTTTACTTTATTTATCAATGGCCGGTTATTATCAAATATAGGTATTTCATCCGGCCATTGATAGAAACAAGTGCCTGTGGACAATAATTATTTGTTACGTTTTCCTACAGAGATTGAATTTGTAAAACAAAATGGTGCAAAATTGACAAAGGTAGTTTGATATGTACATGCATCCCGCGTTGTGCGACAACAGTCATTAAAATCATTGTTGTTGTGCTCTGGTTGTTGTTGTATTTATGGTTGTTGTTGTATTTGATGCTGAAGGACCCAGTGATAGGGAAATTTTTTTTTCAAATGGACCATTTTCAGCATTCATTACAAGTATTCAAGATGTTAATGGCGTATTTATTAACATTCTAATTAACATATGACCATTGGCCCCTGCCTTTCCTTATTACTGTGAAGGAAGGGATGGCGGTTGCTATTGCAGGGATCATGTTTCAGAATGTTTTATACTAGCTAAATTTAGCAAGTACTGAAAATTTACACTCGCTAAATGTAAGTTTTTTTTAATTATTTCTGGACTTTACCAATATGACATATAGAATTCCACTAGCAAATTTTAGCATGTGAAAATAATTTCTACAAGCAAAATTGAATTTCAACTTGCATTTAGCAAGTATTTCCCTTAAATCTGATCATTGTGTTTGTGAGTGTTGCACGCATGATTGCTCATATACTGTGTAAGCCAATGGAGTAATACTATTTGCAAAGCAAAGTTTACGCATCGCGTGATCACGTAAGGCCAAAAACAGAGCAAAGCTCTCCTTAAAAAAGTATAATTTTGACCAACTGGGATACCCCAGTATATTTTGGGGGTGATAGAATCAAATTCAAAATAAAAGGCTTGATCATACGGACAATTTGTCTAAGTATAAAGAGTAATCAAGGGAACCAAGGTTATATCGGTAATCAAAAGAATGTAATTCAGGGACAAAGACCAGACATGGAAAACAGACATACACAACAAAGAACATATAGTAACTAAAATCATGCATACAAAGTAACAAAAGCAAATGAGCAACTCGGACTCCACTTAAAACTCGGAGCATGGACCAGGTGCATCGGTAGGGTAAAAATAAAAATAGAAAGTTAAGACATAACTCCTCTCAGTAAAATGGTTGCTCCTACTCCTTTATACCAAGACATATACTCACACGCAGTCAACAACAATCCTCCAATTGTTCCATAAAGGGAACAACTCTCTTTCCGGCAACACATTGAGATTGACGCTGTTAACAAACTGAACAAGGACAATGCCACACCGACGGACATCATCCCCTGAACTGCTATAAACCATCCTGAAGTGAACAGAAAACCGCTTTAAAGCAGATTGGGCATCAAAGACACCCCCCCTTTTCTTGACTTTTCATGAATGTCTAGTGATTCTCGAGAAAAAAAAAGAAAATAATGACAAACAAAAGGTCCTTGGGGCATAAAGGCAACCATCTCGTCTATTTTTTATTAAATTCGCCGAAGCATTTCTGACAAAGAGGCGATCAGACAGCCGTTTATGTACCATTATTGTGAAAATATGGTCCAAGTCGGGAAACTGTTTATTTTAATTCTTGTTTATAAGGTCGGTTGACCATATTGAACTTAGTGTCCGTATCTGTAAGAAGCATACAGTGGGCGAAACTTACATGTAGGTAGATAAAACCACCACAACAACTTAACAGAATGTGACATTGTTTTATTTATTTCCAAAACTCAGCAGTTACCAGTCCGGACCTATGAGTTGTGCAAAATAAAGTGAAGATAAAACGTAAAAATGCATTAAGTACATGATGAAGTGTGTTGTGTGTTGCCAGTTTTTAACCTGATATTAGACAGTGTTATGTATGGTAAGCCAAAGTGGACAAAAGTATTTTCTTTTAAAGATGATTTTTTAATATTACAAATTCATTTTCTAATATTACAAATTAGATTTCTAATGTATCACAAAACTTTTTTTAACATTGAAAAATCGATTGAATTTCTAATTTTAAAAAGTGACTTTTTTTTATATTGATTGGTCGTATTCAATTACGATTTTTCAATATCAGAAAATCATTTTGTAATATTAAAACATGTGACTGATTTTGCAATATTACAAAGTGATTTTCTAATATTACAAATTCATTTTCTAATATTACATATTTAATTTGTAATATTACAAAATGTCTAATGTTTTATAATATTACTAAATCAGGCATTTGTAATATTAAAAAACGAATATTGAATATTACAAAATGAATTTCTGATGTTAAAAATTCTTTTCTAATATTAAAACAATGATTATGTAATATTACAAATTCATTTTATAATATTACAAAATATTGATTTTTGTCCACTTTGACTTGCCACAGTTATGTGATCCACCATGATCAAATGTTTGTGTATATTTAGTCGGGCTGCATTTTTATATTGGGAGCAAGTCTCTGTTGGGAAATCCGAAAAAGGCAGGTCTATCAAATCTTAAAGATAATGATACAAAATGCAAATACCTTCTCTAAACATATCTTTTGTATTATCTCTCTCAACTTCAAAAATCCATGTACATTCTTTTCCTTCACACGTAGCCCATAGTCCCATGACTTTGCCAGATTTATACCTAATCCAAAACGGCGAGGCGTAACTAAGTAAGGTTCCAATGACGGTAATGACCAGGAGAATTAATCCGAACACTGTTCCACAACCATGCATGCTTATATTTGTAGTTATGAAGTAAGGTAAAACAATTGGCGGCCTGTCTTTTCATAAAGAAGGCGAAAAAAGTGACACATCCAAAAATGAGGAACAAGTCATGAATTTAAAGTACATGTACTCCTTTCGAAGTTAACACATCTTTCATTGAAGGAGATCCGGAGAAGTTCCCAAGTGATTTTGTAAACGTTTCCTCTTAAAATCTTCCTTGTTGCATTCGACATGTATACATGTAAATAACTTTATTTATAAGTACATTTATTTCGTATTGTGACATGCAAACTTCTTTACGATGTCAAAATGGACATTTTAGTTTTTAAGAGTAATCAAGGGAACTAAGGTTATACCGGTAATCAAAAGAATGTAATCCAGGGACAAAGACCAGATATGGAAAACAGACATACACAACAAAGAACATAAAGTAACTAAAATCATACATACAAAATAACAAAAGCAATGGAGCTCGGACTCCACTAAAAACTGGGAGCATGGACCAGGTGCACCGGTAGGGTAAGCGTCCTCTGCTTTTCTAGAAACACCCGCCGAGTTGCTCATAAAAAGTCAAGTCCGGGGTTGACAATCGAGGAAAAGAAAACTATGACCCGTTGAATAAATCAGTTTTCATGGTGATGACGACCATACAACTTCTGTAGTGATGACTTCAGTCTTGTAGCAACATAACCCTGTTCCAGAAGCCTATTTGTTAGAGTTCTAGCGCGATGCAAAAAGTCTGCGTAGTTTCGGCAAGCTCTGGCATAACGTTTGAGTTGTGATATGAACACTCCATACGCAGGTGCCGAAAGGATGTTGCCACAGATGAAAGGAAAGTTGACAATTCTGAATGAAAGGTCATCACGTTTGTCGTAAAGTTTGGTCAAAAGTTTTCCTTTACCATCGATTTCTAAGTGTACGTCAAGATATGAGGCTGCCTTCACAGTGTCTGTAGTATCCTTTATCTCAAGTTCTTTTGGGTAGATGCTATGTATCAAATCCCCGAAATTAGGATTGTTTAAAGATAATACGTCATCTATATAGCGGAAACTGAGATTGAAGGATCTATCCAAACGATATTCTTTCTTTCTGATCAGATCAGCTATAAAGATAGCCTCATAAGAGTGGAGGAATAGGTCAGCAATTGGCGGTCTGTCTTTTCAAAAAGAAGACGAAAAAGTGACATAGTCACGAATTTAAAGTACATGTACTTCTTTCAAAGTTAACACATCTTTCATTGAAGGAGATCCGGAGAAGTTCCCAAGTGATTTTGTAAATTAAGTTATATAATAAGTATATGTATAAAGGGTAGAGCTAAAATCTTGTTTGTCGGAGAAATATGAAATCTTAGAAAAAATGTATATATGTATCTATATTCTGGTATTTGCCTGTGCTATTGAACTTTTTAAAAATATTGGTTAAGTCACCGCACAAGTCTCCAAAAGTGTTCATCTAGCCTCCGGATACCATAAACATGTGTATGTTCATAAACTAAAGTTGATTCAAAAGTAGTCAAACATACAAAAACATGAAGGGATGTACATGAAGTGTAAGTATGAATCAGAATCTAGCGTTTGAATGGAATCCATGCAAAAAAATGTGGGGTGGTCACAAATGAGCGTCATTTTTTTTTTTTTTTTTTTTTTTTTTTTATCCCAAAGTCTTTGCAAAAGTCGAGTTCTCACCAATGGTGAGCTAATGAGTCATCTATAATATAACATCGTTAAAGCAAGTTTTTATTTTGATATAAAAGGACACATTTAACAACAAAAGATAAGGTTTAAGTGTAAGTATTTGTACGAATAAGGCAAAATGGGAAAAATTAGAAACATGCATGCATGTCAAACCCCCACCGATCTGACAATGTAATGCCACTCAAGGATACTTTCTCTATTTGAAAAGACCATTATTTGATCTCTGCATCATTGTCTTTGTGCAGAAATTTTTCGATAGAAACTAAGAAAAATGAGTTTTTGACAGAGTTATCTGCCCTTGAAATTTAAATTTTCAGTGCATTTCTATGGCATTGTAACGCAAAGGTACAACATGATATAGAAAATCTTCTCTGTTTTCTTTGATTCTGGTGGTGCACAAAGTCAAATTACACTATCAAAATGATGGGTTTTTTCATACCATGTTTCACCCACTGCCTGATTCTTACAGGGACTGACACTTAACTACTTTTCTTTCATTTTTTTTTTCATTTATCACGTTTGTTTTTGGGTATATATATCTGATGTCATTATAACACAAATACAACTGAGTGCCTTATTTATAATGAATTCTTTCTTCCAAATTTCGGTTGTAGTTCTTTTTTATTTTTGTTTCCGATGGCAGTACGGTCAACGTGAATATAACAAGTAATATTATTGAAGTTTAGCATGTCGGAGATGTCGGCGTTCCTTCGTTGTTTATAAATTTCACTACGACTTTTCTTTCAAGTCTTTGATGTAAGGCATTGAAAAGGAGCGTAATACATTTTGAAATCCAATGAAATAGTATTTGACAGGATTTTCAAATTAAGTGGTCAGTATATGTTTGGATTTATAGTGAGGTCTGCATTTGAAAGAATTTTCGGTGAGGTCGGACGTTGTACGGACTTTTAAAGATGTTTCTAAGTGGTAAGTTTATTTTTTTTTAAAAATTGCTGAAATGCTTAAAGTGACAAAATTTATGCAGTGATTTTCGAATACCTGCACATAACTTCCCTAATATGTGTAAGAATGCGCTAATTTTAAAAATTTTTGACAATTGGAAAGAAATACTAGATAAGCCATAAATCATATTTTTTTTTTAAATGATGAACAAATACATATATACAAATATAACATACTATTACAAACAAACCACCTGCACAAAGTCCATATATATATATATATACGTCTAGACCGGTTTGTGTAACTACTTGCTTGGCATGTAATACAGATTAAAATTACATGTACATGTACACTCATAAAGCTAGTGTTTTCTGATAATGACAGAATAATTCATTTAAGTATCATTTTGTTAACGAATCAGGCAATTGGTGGCACATAATTTCTCAATTTGGTCTTTTTTGCCTCAGATATATTCAATACATAGAAAACAGCTAAAAAGCTAAATAAATTTATCCTGAAGCATCTGTGACATAAAAATTTTTGACTGCTTATATAAGGAAGAAGAGCGGGAAAATGTTCCCGCCATTTTTCCATTGTGCATTTCAATTAAATATATCAATTATATCTTTTAAAGACAGATTTTACAAACACTTTGGTGGTTATTTCTAGAGGTTATCGGGCATAAAATACTTGGTTAATGCAATCAAATCTCTTGGTTTTTTTTTCTTCATGTGCCACACCTTATACACATTTTGCCTGATTCTTAGATGGAGAAGTACTTTATTGTGTGTAAAGAGAACCCTTTAAACTTTGTACCAAGTAAATGAAAGAAATATACCAATATATCTTCAGATTTTTATTTCAAATGTCATCCACCTTTTTTTATAATTTACTCGTTAAATTTTGATACTAAAATTAAATAATATGGAATGATTTTCATTTTTCTCGTCTTTTCGAAATTATCTCAATGCCCGTGATTAAGTTTATTTCTTCATAGACTGAAAAAAAACCCTGATCGTACTTTGTACCTTTAGTCTTGCTATAAATATGATACAAATAGCTGAAACTATCTCTTCCGATTCTGTTTGCATTAATAAAAAATAACTGAAAAAACACTGTAGTATAATTCAGGCCTTCCGGAGTAGCGGAAATGGCTGAGTAGTTCGGATTGATGACGATTTGTGAACAAAGTGATCAAAAGTGGTTACATATATGTACAAAGAAAGAACCAGCTACATCATTCATTTTTACCTTACATTATACATTTACTTTCTAACGAATATGTAAAATTTTACTTGATTTACAATAAAAATGAGGTACAAGAGATAAAATGAACGTATGACATTCCCCCTGGTCCATATTGTATATGGAATGAGCAAAGATATAAATACTGTAGTCTCAACAATAATAGAATATCAGTCAATTCTTGAAGCACACCCGTAAACTCCGGAAGTAGCCAATGATAGCGCAGCCGCACCAGCTGCAAGCCAAAATGACCAACCAAAACTGTTGCCATCTGAACTCCCAATTGTGGCTTTAACATTATGATCTTGTGACGTTTTTATTCCAAACAAGATAACAGCAATACACATCGCTAAAACTGGAATAAAAAAAGATTCAAATTACAATCAACATATAATTCATTGCTGGTGCAATGAGCATAGGAATTTGAACGGACAGATATGGAGCCATATTTGTATTTATATATAATTTACATGCGTTTGGTGTAGAGGATAAATTAATTAAATTTCCACCGAAATGAAAATTAATGTATCTTGGCTGACCTTGTGCTTACATAGCGGAATAGACTTCTCCTAAAGAAACATTTCCTTTTTGCTGTAAAACTGCATAAGTATATTCCACGCAAAAAGAAAAACGAAATTATTTATTGCTTCATCATTAAACCCTTTCAATTTTGTTCACAAAGCCGAACTATTCCTGTAGAAAAACTGGCACGACTGGGTGTGTTCGATTAAGACAAAATTTGAAAAAAAAATCGATTCAGTATCATTCGGACTCGAAACGAGATTTGTAGCTTTTGACACTTAAACCAAACTGTAAGCCTTTACACAGAAAAAAAACTTACACGCTGTCAACAACAATCCTGCAATAACACCGGACGGTGAACAATTCTGTTTCTGGCAACATAAAGATATCGTAGCAATCAACAGACTAAGCAAACACAGGGCCAGACCGACGGACATCAATCCCTGGACTGCAATAAACCATCCTGAAGATAAACAAATAAACTGTCATAATGTTATTTATTCTATACAAAAAAAGCGAAAACAGGAAATGTATCAAATTGACAACAACCTGGTTGTGAAGAAAAAACAACTAAAGACCGTCTAAAATGTATGTGAATTCTATTACCGGTGAGGAAGTTCGCCTTTGACTGACACCTTAAACAATTAAGCTTTTTTAATTCTTAAATTGAAAAAAAACTTAACTCCTTCGATATTCGTATATTGTTTTTTTTTCTTCCATCGAATACACTGCATACAAATGTAAGAGTTTTCGTTTGGTAACTGCACGGGGTATATGTTGCGTACACAGTCAATGTGTAAACATGTCGGAAGCGACATAATCATCAAGCAACATACACGTGTGTTGTGTATTATACCGACTCCTAGAAGAAAAAACTGATATGGCGAAACGCAACTAATGCAACTCCATAAAACTTACATACAAAATGGTAAATACTTTCAAAGTTGTTAGGTCGAAAATGAACTGAAACAACAATCAAATACACCATAAAATACTCCCAATGATAAATCCATTAGCCGAATTAAGAAGTTCAACGTCTGTCCATGTAAACGAAGTAGCGCCGTCACAGCGTATTCATAAAATGCATCTAACCCAATCAGAAACGTATTGAACAATAGCAATCCCAGAATTCCATATATACAGTCTCTGAATCGGTCCATCCTCAACATTTGTATATGTAGAAAAACATACTTTTACATGCATTTGGGAGTGGATAGTAACAATATTCTTATAAATTTGATCAAAACAGAAACAAACTATATATGTAAACTATACTACAGGAAAGAAGTTGTTCTGAAAACTGCAGTTTGCTATGATCCAAAACGCTGTTATAACCTAACAGGAAATCAGACAAAAAATAAGCACAATAAGATGTATACATTAAGGTTAATCGGTTAATCGGTTTTATTTATTTTAAAATCTAAAAAATACATGGCGTAACTATACATTCTGTAAACTAAAATGGTACGATTTCCCGCCAGAATCTGTCAGCAGGAAACAAATATGAGAATGCCGGTTGATTTTATGCTGATTGAATGTGTTTTACCGATGCCTGTAAGGAAAGATCGAAACAGAAGTACGGTACCACGTATCTACATACATGTTGTATATGCAACTGTTGGCGGAGGGTCTGTGTCTACCAATTTTAAACTCTCTGGTTTGAATCGACCAGGGAGCCAATTAAGCACCCAAAGTACAATGAAGTAAGAGTAGACAAAGTCCTGTATTGTTCTGTACGTTAACTAGACGTGCATTAAAATATTGACGTAATAGATTTTGAAAGTATGCTACCGTAGATAAAAAATTCACTGCAGGATCTTACAGCTGATCTACCCATACTTATGTTAATAGAAATATTTTATCTATTTAACAGAAGAAGATCAAGTTATTCTAACAGTGGTACAAAGGATGTATAAACATGTGTTATTTCTGACACTTAAGTATCAGTCTCTGTAAGAATTAGGCAGAGGGTGAAACATGGTATGAAAAACCACCTTTTTTGAAAATTTAATACGACTATTTGCACCATCAGAATTAAGAGAAAAAAAAAGATTCTCCATATCACTTTGGTGAATTGAGTAATAATTTTAATGAAAGGCACTGAAAAGAAACATTTAAGGGCTGATAACTTTGTCAAAAACCTCATTTTTCTAATATTCTATAGAAAAATATCTTACCAAATCTATTTATATTGCACCAATTCCCAAGTTATTCCTTTAGAGAAAAAGAGGACAACAACTGTGCAATCTACTCCACTAAGATTTTTGTAAGGACATAAATTAAACAATATATCCCATAAATGTCATATATCAAATGACCATAATCAAACAGTAAAAATAAGTTACTTGTGTACATTAAATTGCAGTGTCACTGTCAGAGATGAGACAAATAATATAAAATTGATAATACAGTTGACACTCACTAAAAAGTATACAAAATTCCTTACAACAAATCTATTGGTGCAGAGATAAAATACAGGTCTTTTCAAAAAGAGAAAGCATCCTTGAGTGAAATTATATTGTCAGATCGGTGGAGACATGCATGTTTCTGATTTTTACCATTTTGCCTGATTCTTACAAAAACATCCACTTAACTGATCTTACGTTTGTAATGATAAAGCCATGATACTGTATTGAAAAGTGATTTTTTGCAAATTTTATATTTTTTGCTTGTATTCTAAGTAATAGGTTATGTATGTTACTAGCTACTGGATGGATCGGATATTGAACTCTAATCAAATATCATCCATTGTATATTAAAGCATGTCGTTTCAGTTCGAGGAAAAAATTTTCAATGCTTATTAAATAGGGAAATGTTACAGTAATGAATAAGTATAAAATTATACTGAGAACCAACTTTTATATTTCGGAAAGACTGAGTCCGAGTTGCTCATTTGCTTTGTTACTTTGTATGTATGATTTTAGTTACTGTATGTTCTTTGTTGTGTATATCTGTTTTCCATGTCGGGTCTTTGTCCCTGGATCACATTCTTTGATTACCGCTATAACCTTGGTTCCCTTGATTACTCTTTGCGAATATGCGGTAAAAAATTAGATGAGGAACGCGTTTTTTTTTTTTTTTTTTTTTTTTTTTTTTTTTTTTTTTTTTTTTTTACCAAAACCACCAAAAAATTCACAATCGGGTTCCGGAAAATAATATATCAAAAGTAGCCAAAATTAAATGTGAAATGGAAAAAAAAAGCTAACACCAGTTAAAAACCGAATGGAAACTTAAGGAGGTAGACCTAGGGTAAGGGACACAATTCTTACAACCCATTGGAACGTTTTAATTAACTATTTTACATAAATCTAATGTAAGCATCAAAGTAACTTGGACTGATTTCTGTCTGTCTCAAATGAAAGCTTGAAAGGCGTTGGTGAAATTGAATATGATGCAAACATATCACTGATTTTCAAGAGTTATGTCCCTTACCCTAGGTCTACTTCCTTAAAAATACAAAAACTGAACTGGACTCCTTAACAATTTTATGTGAGCTACTCAGGACACTGAAGTACAATTTCATGCGATACCGATACAATGTAGGCTTCACGCAATTTTTGTGCAATTTTGCTTCGAAAATAATTTTTGACTGATTATGGCGGGAAATTTTCCTGTATTTTTCTACAGTAGAACGTAACCAAATTTTGAGTGTTCAACTTTTTGAAGAATTTCCAATCAAATGATTTTTGGGATTAAGATATGAGTGAAACATTAATAATAAGCTTCTGCCTAGTTTTAAAGCAGAGCTGTACACTAAAGTATTAGTGTTTTCCGACCTTATTTCTGTTGCAGAAATGTATCAATTAGTACTAGCAATTAAGAATACATACCAGTGGAAGAGAAGGGGGCTCCTAGAGTAGGACCCCCCTTTTTGTTGGTTAAATAAAATCTGTAAATTTGGGAATTTGTTTAGAAAATATCAGCCTGAATTCCACTTGCATTGTTTTCTACATCAGAAAACAAGGATTTTATTGATCTGATATATTTACAATTGTCAAATCCAGAATGGTAGCTAGGACAACTGGACTTTCTTTTTGAATTTATTCCGTTCTTTATCTGGACAATACAATGATCAATTAAAGTCTAAAACACCCCTTTAAATGTCTTTAATTCCTCTTCTTTACAAAATATTTGGATCCATACATGCATTCGCTGTAAAACTAGTGACTGTTATTGGGAAGAAAGAACATTGTCAGTAAAAATGCCATGGAGATACAAGCAGGCGGGAAATCTTAACGTGATAAACTTGATCTTCTACTCTTTAAGATCAAAGCCTACTTACGTCATGAAACAAATACATACAAACATGCAGACTCATGTAATCATGCTCATAATAGAACTTTTAACAGCATTAAAAGCCTGTGTGATGTTGACCAAAAGTAATTAATTTTGTGTGCATTTTTCCCCTGATTTTTACAATTTTAGCTATTACGACATGGTGGGTCTTCAATTACTGCGATTGCAGTAACTTCTGAAATAAAAATATCGCCTTTTTTTAATTAACAGATATTGTTAATAAGCGATAAGCGATGGAACGATCGCTCATAGAAGTACATTTGTAATGTAACAATTTCATTATTATCATGGTAATACATTTGTGCACGGTTTTCCATTTGGTTCAGTAATTGTTCTGAGACATGCTCAAGGTGCATGCAATCCGGTACGCAAATGGGGGGGGGGAGAGTGTGCGATCACACCCCTTTGAAACCAACAACTAGTACAATGTATTACCCTGTCGTTTGATTCAACTGAGACAAGTATTATTAAAGTCAACCTTTTGTATGAAGTATTAAGTAGCTGTCTTTTGTGATACACCCCAAAAAAGGCTACATATGTTTATTTTTGTAATTAAGTTGTTTTAATGGTCTATATTATGAAATGTGTAATTATTCATTCAAATCTGCCTGCTCTTAGGGGATAATCAACACTGAATATCCAATAGATTTTATTGTATTTGAGTGTCATTTTCAGAGTTATCGCCCTTAATTTTTAAATCTACAGTGCATTCTATATAATATTTATCTCCTAAGAAACAAGGGTTCTATGAAAAACCGAATGTTAATTTCTGTTAACATTGGCAATTCAAACAAAATATCAAAAATAAAAAATATGTAGGCTATTCACCGATGAATCACATTTTGCATGATTCTAAGCTGGAGTACTACTTTTAAGCTTGCATCACCCTTTGGAATATTTTGTGTACAGACTTGATATGGCTAGCCGGCGAGCAACATTCTACCTCGCGCTCATCGAATTGTTCAGCCAAACAATTAGATAGATCGACAGATTCTAAATATAAACGAATATCAACATTTTTTTAAATATAAATGGACGCTTACCCTACCGGAGCACCTGGTCCATGCTTCCAGTTTTTAGTGGAGTCCGAGTTGCTCTTTTGCTTTGGTTGCTTTGTATGTATGATTTTAGTTACTTTATGTTCTTTGTTGTGTTTGTCTGTTTTCTATGTCTGGTTTTTGTCCCTTGATTACATTCTTTTGATTTTTACTAGAATCTTGGTTCCCTTGATTACTCTTTCAAATAAATTTTGGTATAAAATTTGCTCTTTTACATGCTTACCAAAATAAACTTCAACAAATGTAATTCTTGTGTAATGTATGACTCAAATAAACCGAGGTACTCTCATTCAAACTTTCACGGGAAAAAAAATAAACATAATTTTGCATTTTCCGACCACAAAGGCAGTTTTGTCTTCATTCTCCCCTAACATACTTAATGGATAAGTTAACTCGATAAAAACATCAAAACCAGCAATTACAAGCAGATAAAATAATTTTATCATAAACTTTTATCTCCCATAAAGTTTGTTTTGAGCTTCCGTAGAGCGGTAATGAAATTAATGCGTTTGAATTCAAAACTAAGGGTATCTTCGAATGGGGAGATGAATCCAGCACTAATCATCGTTATATTTACCGATTTTAATCTACTACTCTAGCAAACTCCATCTCCGTTCAAGCTTTTAAAGCTTTATAATACAAAACATGTAATTGTACATGTACATGTAACGAATAACGTGTGCATAATATGAAAGTTTGAAACTTACCTGATCATGTGTGCATGGAATGATAATTTGAGACCAGACACCAATTGCAATTCTAATACACATCTTGATAGGCTTCGAATTGAGTTGCATAGTTCTTTAGTTACAGTTCTGCCCTAGTTTTACTTAAGTATCATTCCACATAAGAATCACGCAAAATGTGATTCATGGTTGGAAAGCCTACATATTTTCACATTTTGTTTAAAATGTCATATTAAAAAGAAAGTAACATGTGGTTTTTCATACAACCCATGTTCATAGGAGACAAAAATTACATAGAATGCACTGTAGATTTCAAAATTAAGGGAGATAACTCTGTAAATGAAACTCAAATGCAATAGAATCTATTGGTTTTTCGATGTAGCAGGTCAGGCTACGTGTATAATAACTCATTTTTTCCTATAATTTATAAAACTCGAGCAATCTTGTAAGTACATTAACACGTTCAATTATTTTTCAGTTCATTTCAATTTGCAATAATCGTCGGGGGTCATACTTTTAAAACATCAAGAATACACATCATTTATAATGGCAAGACGGTACGGTACTTCAAACTCAAATTATACCAAGATATCTATTATCATGATTATTCATTATTTTATAAAAACAATGTAGTAGTGATTTATTGAATATTCCCAGTGTAAAAATTTGCGATATTTCAAACTGTTAAATAAATTCTGTAAATTCGCTCTAGGGTTTTTTTCCCGCCAAAACGTCAGATCACGAATACAAATCCGCAGTTCACAAAATTTGAAATTTATATTGAAAATAGCGACGGAAAATTGAGGGAAATCTATATTATGGTAAATAGGTTAACCAATTTGTTACCGTGAATAACCAAATTAAATATGATCATTCTTGTCAAGACCGCAGTAAAATTTAACTCGTGCGCGGAAGAATTTCTTCGGCACTCGTGATCATATTTTGGTTATTCATAATTCCCTATTAATCATCCTATTAATATTTCCTCTCATAAAAAGCAAAAGATGAAATCATAATGATAGTATATTCTGAACTCAATTTAGCATAACGAAGAATTGTTTCCCCATGTTTGTTTTATGTATTTATCTATCATATCGTTTTTCTTTTAAATACAACGTACGTGTAATGTAGTAACGTTGTACCAGATTGAGAAAAAAACTCGAATTTGTTTTCAACATGTTTCATTACTTTGTAATCGAACATAAAATGTAATTTATTCATTAAAAATTATTTTTCCCGCTTTTATTTCCATAATTATATACCCCCCACCCTCTCTGTTTTCATTGTTATCACTTACTTTAAGTTCCGGTAATCAATTTGTTGAAGATAATAAAATTATACATGTATACACACCAAATTGTTTCATACATAGCACGTGTTTGTTGTAATTTGATTGTCAAAACGGATTAAGTGGATGGTACGAGATATTCACAGGAAACACGAGTTTACATGTTTCATAATATTTTTGACCATATTGCTATAAATCAATGTACAAAGATGTACATTTAACTACAAATGTTGTACCAGCCCGAAGCCAGAACTTTTTAAGAGGGAGGTTTCGTAGGGGGAATTCAGCGTTAACACTGCTTTTGTAACAAATTAAAAGCTAGGTTTTAACAGTTAAAACGCTTTTTTGCTTCCAAAAAAGGGGCGTCGTCGTAACCTTCAAATATTCCATTGCTTACGGGTATTCTATGCTAGTCGTGTTCATACTCAGCTGACAGACTTAATTATGTACATGAAAATAATATATATTAGCGAAGTAAACACATGTGAAACAAGCTATTGATACGTACTTCAAAAGTCAATCTTTATTTCCAAGCGATCGTTTCCGCTCATTAGTATATTAATCACTAATATATCACAAGTCGTATGACGTACATGTATGTACATGTAGCTTTTTCTAAACCAATGGTATTTTATATTTTCGAGAAACACCAGAATTTCCTTCAGTTCCTTCTTACATGTTTAACTCCGAATTATTTGTTGTAATTATACGAGTCTTATTGAGATCAGCAAAAAAGCGTATACATATAGTTAATACACAAATTCAAAAACAATCATACGAATAAAACTAATACGAATTAATGCGTGTACAAAGAATGAAATAAAAACGTATACCAGACATATAAGTTGACTCTATGTCTCCATTTCTATTAACCAGCTCTATAAACAACTGCATTTCGTTACAGTTGTAAAACCAAATCTAGAACTAGTTTTTAAACAAAATGTTTGCAGTCTGTGTATGTACATTTGTGTATATATGTATATACAATATGATCCGCGTTTTTCAATTATCCCCCCCCCGACTTTTTAAGCATATACATGTACAAGTAGGTTAAGTTTAGTATAATGTATGGTCATTTATATACATGTACATAAAAGTAAATCAATTAAATATCTTTTAAAAAGTTACCCGCCTACAGGATCAGAATTTTGTATCTATCATGCTAGCATGTGAAATTACCGATACTTATTACTAAAGGAGGGTATACTGTATTCTATATATAAAATTATATATTTGAGTTTTAAATTTCACACATTACCGACAGGTATGTCTAAAACTGACCACAGTACATTTCAAGTGGGTTACCTTGCTCACTGAAATCCATCCCACAATTTTCACGAGCTTCAAATATCCATTCACAACTAGTTTTCTGACAGGTGGCCCATAGCCCTCGATCCGCTCCCGAGCTACACATAATCCAAAAGGGAGTGGCGAAACTAATTATGGTCCCTAAGTCGGTAATGACCAAGAGTATCAGTCCGGTCACAGCTGCACAACTATGCATGATATCTTATTTTACTTGAAATTGTTTGTTATTGTGAGTTATAAGCGATAAAGTACTCCCTACAAAACTATTCACTTCTAATCAGAACAGTTCGTTGCCATGGATACAAGTTCATTATTTCCTCGTTGAACATTTCACACTATTTTGCGTGTTATTGTTCATAATGTGGAGAATATCCATTGAAATTTCAAGCTATTTCCGATTGATTTGATTTTCAAGTACTTTAATTGGCATTGTTCCCATGGGGTATATCCTCTTGACTGACAGGAAGTAGTACAATTTAAAATGTTTAATTTCTGGAAAAAACAGCGTTTTTCATATCGTGTCAACTTTGTCTATTTTTTCAATTGCATATTTTGTGTGCGTCGCCAACTCCCCGCTGTTACTTCAAATTCAAAAGAGTTTGAAACATACGAATAACGAGCGTTCGACATATTGGATATCGAGACCAAGACTCCTAGCTGGCACTACAGCCGACGCTTTACAACGCATAAGCTACAGGAGTACCCCGCTAGCTCAGGTTATGGAGTGCGTTTTTTAAAATATACCGCTCGAAAGATGAACTTCCAGCTATAGACAGTACAAAACATGTTTCTCGTATGTTTTGGATATATATTAGAAAACAAATGTTTCCATCTGTTCGAAAATATTAATAACATAATTATGAAAAATACATGGAAACACACGCCACATTTTTTTTTTTTTTTTTTTTTTTTTTTTTGAAAACCTGTATTCATTCGGTTAACACTTAATTATGGATTTATGTGCACTTTCGTGGATATTACCACTGTTTCGATCCTGACTTTTCATCTCACAAACATGCATTCATTTTTACAAACTCATGTAAAAGTATGAAAGTCAAATACTTTCTTGGCTAGAAGTTTTTCATAATTATATTTTTAGCTTCTTGACCTAAAAATCAAACGGCTGTATGATTTTTCGAACTACTATGCAAAGCAAATCACTGAAAAGCAAACATATTGCTTATTTTATCACATATGTGCTTCAAAGACCAGCAGTATTGAAGGATCAGATACTAAGCACTTACCTGTCCGGGATCTTCGAAGTTTGTCAGTGGAATGGTTCTTGCTGTGTGAATGCACTGTTAATTCTTGCATGTGTGTTGTGTTCAGCTCGTTTTGCATCTTTATTAAGTTTGTTTGTTTGTTTGTTCGTTTTTTTTTTTTTTTTTTTTTTTTTTTTTGCATTGTTTTGTTCATGAATTTCCTTTCCTTGTAGTTCGTCCTTCTAGAAATAAACGGGAACAGCAAAGAACGTCACAAAAGGACAATGTCTCTAATTTTCACAAATATATTTTCATGATTGTATTGCATGGTGCTAAGCAAATTTATATTCCAGGCAGAATATAATTCTAAACCGAACGGATTTTTGAGAAAGTGTGAGAAATTTGAGGAAAAAAACTGCTACGATCCCTATGGTCAATTTTTAGTAATGACAGTCATGTTTATAGTCAAAAATCAAAAAGGGTCAAATTATTATTTGGTAAACATATGTTTATAGTTTCAAAAAAAAAGATTTTTATGACGTCAAAACGGGCAACAACTCCAACATGTACATGGATCAACAGTATTTCACAAGAAAAAAATCTCTATGGACATAATTCATCTTGCTTCATACTTCTCATTGTCAAAATTTGTTTTAACCTAATGACATTGAAACTGCTGTTTGACCCCTATGGTCTATTTTCGTAACAGTGGTCATATTGGTCAAGGGATCTACCATCAGTTCCGGACCGGATACCCTAAGTTTTGTTCCAATTGTTCAAGTAATTTTACAGAAGACGAATCTTTAAAAATTCATGACAACGTCGGACGCCAAGTGATTGTTTTAGCTAACAAGGGCTATTTGAGCTGGATATTGGGGCGCACCAGAGTTTTGCGGATGGAGTTTTGCCGTACCTTCCAAACTAGAAAATACTGGAGCCACGCTTCTATGTACATGTATATACTGACCCTCTGTTCCGTCTGCTAATCCAAACTGTAGGTTATCATTTGCTTGGCATAGCTTATGACTTCCACATTCGAAAAATAATCCATGTCTATTCTGGGAAGTTCCGGTATATACACTTTCCACAATCCAATATGGCGACGCAAACGCTAAAATGGCTGCCATATTCAAAAATACTAAAAGTACGATTCCACATATGAATGAATTACTAGCCGTCATTTTGTAGATACAACATAGATTTTCCAGAAGAATCTTTTGAAAAAATTAATTCTGTTTTAAAAGATGCAACTTTGTATTTACTTGTAGATAAAATCACTAATAAGAAGCTTTGCCTAAATTGGTATACGCCTATAGATGTGTTTCTTTTAAGCAATAAATCTCACTATAAAAAATATTCTAAGTAGATCCAAGATCAAGAATATAAAACACAAATGATGTTTGACTACTTCTGCAATTAACTCACATTATACGAGATATTAAAAGTAATAATCCATTTTTGCATTACCATATGACCGGTTTTCAACGAGTCGAAACGAAATTTTGTTCTGGAGAACGTACAATACATGTATATGTACTACACTTATTAAATGTCATGAATAATTCGAAAATATTACATGTGCATTGATGTAGTGCGAAAGTCATGTTAAATTAAGGGTAGTTTTGTTGGCTGTATATGCATTGAGCATGTGACATGAGGTACATGTATATTGTACATGAAAAGTGATAGCATCAAATACAATACGTATAAACGGACTTTTTTTCGTTGGTAACGAATTCAAACGTGGATGAACATCATATGAAAGTCCACAGCAGTCACGTACATGTAGCAATATTTAATACACTCGACACTCATTTCTTCATGTATGAATAGTGTTTAATGAAAAGAAAATCAAATGATTAATGAACGAATTAAGTTAAACACGATTCGAAATTTCTACGAAACGACTGATATATATCATAAATATATTTCTTTTTCTCTTTCATCACACTTGGTCTCCAACGACAACATGAAGGGTGACTTGCAAGAAATAGAATCTGCTAATCATTCCGGAACCTCTGGGTTCACCCCAGACGATTTTTGTACGATTCCGGTTGTGCTATACATTTTTATGTGTTCATTTTTAATACCATAAAATTCTGAGTCTAATTTGTTCTCCGACTAATGTTCTTTTAATTTTCCCGGTACCTTTTTTGTCAACAGATTTTCTCTCGTACTTGTACCTTTGGTCTTTACTTGGTTCTATAACAAAAGTAAAGAAACGTAAAAACTCAAAAGCACAGATGAGGAGTAGCAGGTTTACCGAAACATTATCGAACGAAAAACGTTACAATACATCGCTGCCTTACTCTTAGAATGATCAAACATATCTCTCCTTTATTAAATCTAAAGAAGTGTCGAATGCTCAAATGGCCACTTACAGTTATATCCGGTATTGTATTATATAAGTTACATTCTTATAACGCCCTATATACTTCCTTAAATTATCGAACTGAGTTACTCAATTAATGTAGTTCCTATAGCAAAACGAATCATTTTCAGCTGTTACAAAAAAATGAAAAGGAGCCAGTTTTACTCGGTCAATTTCTCTGCATACAAATTGTAACATGTGGTTAGCAAATGACAGTTGACGGGAAAATGGACTATCATTAACACAGGCCACGTAGCACAGGCACGTACATATGTCTCAGAAAACAGTCGTCCTTGTAAAGAGTTGTTACTATAATTCTTTCATCTGAAACAAATGTTTGTAGTAATTGAGTACAAAATAAATGCTTCACAATATCATTTTGATATAATTAAAAGAAAGAGAATTCGAAGATAGAAAGACCGATATTCTACATGGATTGAAACAAGACAAAACGAAGAAAACAAGCCCGAATTAAGTTATACAATGTATACATGCAATTAAGTACATAAATAACAACACAAAACGGAACAAAGGAACGAATAACTCTGAACCTGGTACTTATCCTGCACGTGGAATACAAAATTTAGTGTAAGCGTACTCTGTTTCTGAAGAAATGTATATATATACATGTATATATAAACGTCTCAGAATCGCTACACTGCTCCATCGGATCAAAGATACAGGGAAGATATGTAAACGTATAGAAAGGTCTGAAAAATTCCCAACGATGTTAGAACTGTCAAATTTGCGATGCAAATTGTTGGTCGTTCCCTCCGCGGGACTCGAACTCGTACCGCTGTGACAACTATGGCAACACCACCTGCACAAAGTCCAGCGCCCTAGACCACTCGGCCAGCTAGGCTATAAAATATAGCTTTCGCTGACTGGGTAATTCCTCCTTTATAGCCTAGAGTGGTCTAGGGTGCTAGACTAGACTTTGTGCAGGTGGTGTTGCCATAGATGTCACAGCGGTACGAGTTCGAGTCCCGCGGAGGGTAGGGTCAAATTTGAAACAAAAATGCAGGAAGATGATATGCATTTAAAAAATGCTGAACGGAATATTTGGTTATTGATTAAAAATATAAATCAGGTCAGAATTCATACTGCATGAAAAAATTTCCACAAAATTTGATCCTAGTTCCCATCCCTCACCAACTAGAAACCAAATGGCTGGTCTTGAAGGAGGAACTAATTGAAATTACGTAAAAATAAACATGGGTGCAAAATGTGGATTTAGACACACTCTATCGGTGGAAAAGTTCCTATCACCTCCACATACACTTCCTGAATCATTGTCATACTCTATCACTTTGTCATGCAAAGCTTTGAAATAGTGAATACGCATGGGATTGGTTAATATGTTCATATCAGGGAAATATTTGCAAAAAAAGAGATTTCAGATTTAAGTAGCCTGTAAACCTCCAGGAGAATTTTATTGCAGAACCTGAAATAGATAATGATATACATGTCTCATCTTACGGAGCTTACAGACCGAAAGGCATGCAATCCTTAAAATTGACTAGCGTAGCGTATAGAAAGGGTGTATGCCTGGCTGCACCACCAGACTACTTAAACATTCATGGATGTGTCCCTATCCTGATTGTTTAAGTTCCATCAAGAGGTAAGTACGTGTTAGTGACATTAATGAGCGGAATTTTTCAACCGATTCGACATTGAATATGACGTTAGATAGTTTGAAAGATACTTAACTGAAAGAAAATTATGTTGGAAATTAGAAATGATATAATAAGTCACTACCTTGAATTTTAAACTTATTATCTCGAACATGCTATCTGGAATTTTCAATTTATTATCATGGAATAATTTAATTTCAGAAGTAACACAGTTTCTGATTAAAAAAGTGCGTTCATCATCGGTAAACCAAATTTTGTAATAAATGTGACCTCATCAAAATTTTTTTATGTTTGATACTAACCTAAATAAATCATATACGACTAAACACTGTTTTCAGAATTCATGGATGTGTTTAATTTATAGTCGGACAATCACTCACAAAACAAAAAACTTTTATGTTAGGTTTGTGAGTGAATTAATGGTTCGATTTTACACATCCATAAATTCCGGAAAACAGTTTTTAATCCTTATAATTCCATTCCTAAGTATCCGAAATATATTAATAGTTTTTTTTTCTTTCGACACGCGAAATTGACATTGCAAATGGCGGCATTCAACTGGCAATTAATGTGATATTGTCAATTTCAATATTCAAAGTTATTTACGGGCTTCTGGAAACTATTTTTTTTTTTTCAAAAAATGTTGCTTCGAGTATACCATGTCCAAAATGAATCGAATAAAGCAGATAATACCGGCCTAAACCTCCAAACGTCTCTATCTCCTGTCGAAGCGATGGTAGACACATTGTTCAGGCACCGACCATTTTATACTGAGGGGGGAGGGGCTCGGATTCTCAATGTTGCTACATATTTTGTTCCGCTCTTCCTAATTTTTTTTTCAATAGCAAATGAATTATATTTTATTTTTCTCACCAATATTGCAGATTTTTTTTTTTGCAAGTCAAATTTACGATAAACAAAAAATGGAAAATGTTATACAAATATCAAGGGATGGCATATGAAAGCAAGGATTCAATTCAATCAGATATTTTATAAGACCAACCAAAACTTAAGTGGATTTACATCTCCTCCGGCTCCTAAAAAAATGACATTTTTTTAAATGGGACGGGAATTTCAAAATCAGGTTTTTTTTGTTTTTTTTATTGTCAGTTTCTTGTATTTAGGCACTATAATATACAAATCTTTCAATTCTTGACCAAAGTAATGTTTCTTCTCTAAAACTGATGTGGCTA